>JARHVA010007543.1:0-192500 GCA_037957365.1 Torreya grandis | reverse complement strand
ATTGATTATAACCCCTAGTGCAATGTAATCCTAAGTGGGCAATACCCCATAGATAGCATAAAATCTTCTTGGTAGCCTTCCAGTGACTATCATGATGAGCATGTGAAAACCTACATACAATCCCAACTACAAATGAAATATCAATATGATTATGGTTCAAATACATAAGACTCCTAACCATCTTCCTATATAATGTAGGATCACAAAGAGGAATAATATAGGTGAAAGTGAGAGTGATTCTATATTGGAAAGGATATGGGCTTGTCTTACAATAAACAACACCAAAATTCTAAAAAATATCAAGGGTGTACTTATACTAACATTAATAAATCCCTAAATTTGACTGATAAATCTATAGACTAAAGAAAAAATGTAAAATATTAAGATCTGTCATATTAAACTTCACTAAAAGTTTCTCTTGAATAGCCTAAATCTAAGAAGATTTACTTATAAGAAGCAAAACATCAACATGTTTTACTCTTATAATAATATCCTCTCCAACATGTTGGATATATAATGTGGGACTTAAGTGGCCATGAACAAATCTAGTAGAGAGAAGATATGAATCCATCTTCTCATACTAGGCTCGAGGGGCCTATTTGAGACCATAAAGAGAGATCTAAAGTTGACAAACAAGAGAAGAATCATGAAAAAACCTCATAGGATATTTCATGTATATTTAATCCTAAAAATATCGATGCAATAAGACACTCTTAATGTCCATATGGTATACTATCCAACCCTGTGATGTATAAAGAGAAAATACAAGGTGCATAAAATTCATCTTGGAAATGGGTACAAAAGTCTCAGAGTAATTAATACCTTTAACTTGTGAGAAACCCTTTAAAATAATACATGCCTTATACTTTTCAATGGACCCATCAACTTCATACTTGGTGTGGTATATCCATTTACACCTAACCAAATTTCTTCCCTTATGAAGAGAGACCAAATCCCATGTATGATTCTTCATCAAAGAATACTAATATGCCATTACATCATCCCACTCTTATATCCCATGAGCTTATAAAAAACACTATGGATCCCCAAACAATGTTTGTCACAAAATTCTAGTACCTATATAATGTGCATGATGATGTATAGTAGGTGGAAGATCCTATATAAAATGTGTTACCTCAAAAACTATAGTATAAGCCCACATAGGAATAATGGCAACATAAGTTGGAATATGATCCCCAAAATCCACAACCTCCTCAGGAGCATCCTGAACTAGATCCTAAAAAAAATAATCCTCAAGATGAAGTGAAGAATCATCAAAATAAGAATAATAAGGCATGGAAGAAGATGAAGAATCATAAGAAGTGAAGCACTCATCAAACTAGACATGTGTTTGAAAAAGAACATTATGAGAATTAGGATCCAAAAGGAGATAACCTCTCATGCCCTTATAATACCCTACAAATATCAAGGGTTTTTTCTTCTTAGCCAAGGCTTTACTTTTATTCTTTGTTATAAATTCCCAAGCATGGATCCCAAAGATTCTAAAAAATGAGACACCAGGCTTATTTCTATACCAAGCCTCCTTTGGATTTAAATGCTCAAGTTCTCTATGTGGTGTGTAATTAACTACTTATACCTAATAAATGGGAGGTAAATCCCATAAATGCATCATGCAATTAGGTATTTCCTTTAAAGTTTAGTTATTCCTTTCTTATAAGCCATCTATTGTGGAGTATGTGGAATATAATAATTGTGAATAATGCCATAAACTACCAAAAAATTAGATAACTATTTACTGAAGTACTCCCCCCCATTATTAGTATGAATATTCTTTATGAAACTAGAATATTATTTATCAAAAAGAAATTTAAAGACTTTGAAGTGTGAAAAAACATCACTCTTGTACTTGAGAAAATAAACTCAAGTAAAAATTGATAAATTATTTATAAAAATAAGTGCATATTTATATCCATTAAAAGGAGTTGAAAAAATATTAGGTCATTGTGCACAAGCTCAAGTGATGAAGAAGCTCTCTTGGATATACCATTAGGAAATGGATCTTGATTTCATTTCCCCAATGCACAACTAGGCCAAACTCCATCAAGATAAGTAACTCTAGGAAGACCATTAACCATACCATGAGTGATCAACTCTTTAAAAAATTTATAATTAAGATGTCTAAATCTCTCATGCAAAATATTACTCTCATAATTATCATGAGAAACAAAACATGTCCCCATATAATAAGTAGCATGAAAATAATCAAAGTGATATAATTGGAACTATGATTAAAAACACCTTGTGCAACAAGTTAATGAGGCTCCAATAAGGTTTAAATTTTAGCCTCTTACAGTGTGAAATTCATTATCTTTCCCTAACTAAAATGATAAATATGATAAATACAAATTAAATTGGTAGTGGTGTTAGGAACATATAGATCATCGTTGATGTAGCCACCATCAAGTGGTATGTAACCTTTTACCTTAACAAAAATAAAGGAAGAATATTCAACCTCAATGTTAAAAGTAGAACTCAAACTAGGAGATATAGAAGACTCCTTAGAATAAGTCATGTGGTGAGAAGAACCAAAATATATAAACCAACTATATGTAATATATGACTAAGATATATTAACAACATTAAGTGATTTACCACGCTCATTGAAAAGAGGTGGAGTGGAGATAGATATCTCATGTTTTATGACTACATCCTCTAAGGCTTGGATTCTTTTACAACACCTAGTTTCTACATGACGATTCCTCATACAAAAGGAGCATGAAAGGATGTACTTAATCTTAGATTTAGAAAATTCCTTGGGTTTAAAGTTATTGCCTTTGGGTTTAGTGGCACTTTGAGATGGAGGAGGAGTGGTTCTTGGTCTATTTTTTAATTTTTCCCTAACCCTTTGGATTAGATTATACTAATGGATTTTGAGAGGTGTAAGAATAAAGGTTAGATAATTTAGATTCTTCCCTAGTAATTATTTCACAAAATATCTCGAAATCAAGAATTTTGAATGAGGCACCCAAGGCATCCATGCTAGAGAAAAAGGTAGAAGAAAAGATTTGGAATAAATCTCTCTACCTAGATATTATTAAGTAAACACATTATTCATCTTTCTTATCTCTTCCACTCCCCTTAAATTATTTCAACAAGTGTTTTAAATTATTAAGGTAGTCTATAATGGATGGAAAATATTTAGGATTGATAGAATTAATAACTACTTCAAGTTGCATGGATCTCATGCGATCCACCTTACTAAACAAACCCTTCAATTTTGTCCATATTTTGAGAGGAGAGTTACATCCCTCTAAATTAAATAAATTAATATCATGTACATAAGTTCTTATCAAAGACATACATTCATAAAATTTGCATTGGTGCTAAAATTTCTCATATTCTCTAGTGAAAATTGGTTGTGTTTTGGTCATTAGGGCCCATAATCATTTACATTTAATGATTATTTCCATTCTTTGGATCCATGTGTTGTAATTATGTGTTTTTAATGTCTCAAAATATTATAATGTGGAGGAATACTCCATTATTAAATCACCAAAGAGAAAGAGAATGCAAAAAAAGGTGTGTAAATTGGCACTGAAATAACCCCCTAAAAGACTTTGTATTGAGCTCCACAAATTTGGGTCTTTATATTTTAATGTGTTTTAAAAAATAAATGACACCAATATTTCAAGGATAAAAATTTATACTTTTTAAAAAAACATAACTCGATTTCGAGTCACAGTTTAAAACTTATAGCTTTTACAAGTCATCATTAAAAAATGGGTCAAAATGATAAAAAAAATCACCACAATTGGATTTTCATGACCAAAATAGCAAATCCAAAAAGGTAAAAAAATGTTTTTCTCTCATATTTTTGGGATCCATACCATTTTTGAAAGTTAAAATTACTTTATTTATATAAAAAAAACATGTTTTAAAGAAAAAAAATTCCCAAAACAACAATATTAAAATTGGAATAACTTTCATAATACTCATCATAATTTAAAATTGTAAAATTTTAAAAAATTATAAGATTGAGGTTCTCATAACCCAAAAATAATTTCATAAAATTCCTTATGATTAAAGAGAACTTGATCATAATATATCACATTTTTGTAAAAAATGCAGATTTACCCAAAAACATAGATTAGCCTACAAACATAGATTTGATGGAATGGAAGTTTGAAAAATAGGTACAATTTATCATACAAATTCATACAAACATAAATGGAGATAATAATAATAGAATATATAATATAGTCCTACAAACAAAATTTTTAAGGCAAAGTAAATTTAAAATAATAAGCAAAATTACTAATCAAGTTTTGCAAAACAACAATGTTGCATCAACAAACTAGATCAAGAAGCTAGTTTGTAGTTGAATGAGGGCATGAAGATATGGGTGATGTATTCCAAAACAAACATAAAATCTCTATTAATATGAAAATATTAAGAAATACTAAAACACAAATCCTAAGATCTAGTTGAAATGCCAACACCACAAAAAACCAACTCAAATGAATGATAATAACACACTCAATACTATCTATTAATGAAAAAAAGATATTATAGGGCTTGTTTCACAATATTTAATTCCATCATTCCTTATCACTTAAGCTACACCTTACCCTCACATTTATAACAACTGAGTGTAGATAGGAAGAGTTCATTTGGTAATGTGAAACTAGCTAGTTTCCAAATGAATAGTCCTACCATGTGCACAAATATATACCTACCATGTGCACTAATGTCAACAATAAAACCTACCATGTTGAGTTCTTAACTAGACATGTGGGTGTGAAACATTAAACCACACATTATTCTAACTAACTTAGGGAAGAATACTTGGTTAATACCCAAATAACATAGGTTAATCCCAAGTTAATCTTAACCTTAATTATTACTCTAATACCTTCTTCCAAGATCTCCCAAACACCACCAAAAGAATGAACCTAAAAAAAATACTAAGTGTGGGAATAAAAAGAAAAATCTATTTTTTTATCTAAAATATTTTTCACTCAACCCAATAAATGAGAGAGTGTTTTTCTTACAAAATTCATCACATGTCTTAAAATCCCATACCTCTTCTTAATGACCTTACAAATCCATGTGTGCTTAACTATCTATGTCAAACACTTATCACAAAGTCAAAAGGGTTTCTTACACTCAAGAATAACTTCTCTTACATTATCCAAATTTACACTCCACATGCTCCACTCACCCTAGTCTAGGTCCTAACTTAGTTCCCCTATCCTTTTTAGAGAGGCTAGGCACAAGTTACTAATAAATTTCATTATAAAATTCCTCATGATTTATGTGGGTTTAAATATTTATTAGATTATGATTTAAATAAAAGAGATTATTATAATTGTATTTTAATAAGAAAGGATTTCAAAATAAGTAAGGGAAAAACACTTTAATTTTTACACATTTGAAGGCTCATCAAGACATACAAATACATGACTATAAGTCACAGCGGTTCAAACATAGGGGATATTACAATATATGAAGAACCAAAAACCATATAACTTCATGAAGATGTGTATGGATAGATATATTTCACTTCTATTAATGATTATGAAGTTATTTTTTAGTATAAAACTTTCAATTCTCACATAGAGAAACCAAAATAAATGTGAAATTTCTAAAATTATGTCAAAATCATTAGTATAACCATGAATTCAAAAAATTACAAAATGGGATTTCACACATATAGTAAAAAAGGTTAGACATAATAGTTAACTCTAGTTATGTATGACAAATTTATAGATATCAATAATTAATTTAATTCTATAATGTCAATACCACGTATCTAATGTAGCAAATTTATAACCTACAGATAAAAACACAGAAACAATGCAAAATTACAAAAATAACTTCAAACTTACAAGTACAAAAAACAAATTCACAAATTAACATAAGTGATTTCAAACATAAAATTCAAATGTTTAACTAACTATAATATTTAAGTCTAATACTGAAGAGTGAAGTTATGACTTTTAATAACGAATTCATGTTTTAGAGAGAAAATCAAGTTTACACAAAATAATGTCTTGTGTAGTTATAAAAGTGAAAATCCATGATAAATTTAACTTTTTAGTCACCAATTTTTGTCTAAATGTACCTTAAATCTTTTTTTCACACATACAAACCTAAAAAAATTAAAATTTAAGGGTAAACTCCCACTTTGGTAACCAAAATGTGACATGATAAATTAGGTGTATAATTTCAATACATGGAACAATGGAGGACAAATCAAAAATCCCTTATCTACACTAAACTATAAACCATTTAAAATTTGGAAAAGAAAGTAATTTATATATAAATACTCAATGAAATAAATTGAGTATACACCAAATTAGAATAAAATTTACCTTCTTTGACATTTAGAAAATGAGCCCAAAAGACTTGATATAATTGATTGATGCTTGAATGCGTGATTGATATTTAGACTCAAGACTCGAACAACATTTTGACATTTATTGGATGATTTTGTTTGTTAAGATAATATAAAGGAAGATTTATCTTTTAATCTCTTCTTGTATTTTAATAGAGGATTGATTTTTTATATATGATGTGATGGAAGAAATAAATTGTTATGATTTAGTCATATGAGGTGAAAAACAAAGGTTAGGAATTGATGTGAAGATTTGGTAGGTGGAAATAGGAATTAAAATTTTCTAGAAAACTCTAGAGATGGATGGTGTAGAGTATTTTGAATGATGTAGAGGATTCTAGATGTGGATTATAGTTGTAGTTAGGATAATAAATGAAGATAATTTAGTGATTAATAACATGATTTGTAAGAATCATGATAGAGGTAGTTGTTGGTAGGTGAGGGAGGATTTTAAAATTATAAAATAATGTGAGGATTTTATTAATGATAAAATAGAGTGATAATAGGATGATTAATTTATATGAGATGAGGGTTAAGGTTGATATGATGGAGGAATAAATAGGGGTTATTAGATTGATATTAGGACAATTAGGAATTAAGATGTAAAATTGGTAAATGGACAGAATTAACATAGTATGAAGACCTAATTATCAATGAATTGTGGATTGGTAGATTTTATGTATATACAGTATACATAAAACTTATTTTGAAGACTATATATAATACAAAGGATCAACGGACATATTATTTCTTCAGAGGTTGATTTCTTTTTGTTTGCCTCTAATTGTTTGGTGGTTTCTACTACTTTTTAAAATCTGCTTGTCCACTTCTAAATTTTCATTATATCTTACTATCACCTTCTTCTTTACGTATTTTTTGTGGTTAAATTCAATTTTCTCAATTTTTAATTTTTATTTTTCTAATTTCTCTTTTTTCCCCCTTTTTCTCTTATTTCTTTTTCCACCCTTTCTTTTTCAAGTTTTTCTGTTTATAATTTATTATTTTCTTGTTATTCCTCCTTTTGATTCTTTTGAGTTTAAAATGTCTTCTCAAGTTTATTTTTATTCGTAGATTCTATTTTTTCATTTCTATCACGTTATAATTTCCCCTATTTCTATACTTTTCATTATTTCTCTTTTTACTTATGTTTCTATTTTTGTCTTCTCTTTCACTCACCACTTTTGTTCTCCCTATAGTTTTTTCACTTCTATGAGATTCAAGGTTGATTCTTATTATATTTTGGCCAATCAATAGTTGAGAATATCTCTGGTGTTCCTATGATCTTATTTATTTTTATTTTTATTTTTGGGGTTCTTCTCTTTCTACTATGTCTTATTTTATGATTTTAGAATTGATGGTTTCAATATGAGTCAGTGGTTCCTTTTCCTCTACTTATTATATAAATAATATTTTGATGGAATTTTATATGGAAATCTATGATAATTTGGAGGTCTTGACAATAACTCTTTTAAATTTTTATGTGTTTATTTTATTTGGAAACATCTCCAGTGATATTTCCTTTCAATGTGTACATGCCAATTTTGTTCCCCTTATTTACTAAGTTTTTTTGCATATGTCCCATATGTTTATGTCTTTTAATTTCTTGAATTTTCATGTTTTTTAAGTCTATATATGTCTTATGTTGTGGTATGACTTTAACATTTCATTATTATTTAAATTGGATTTATATATTGCTATTATTAGTTTTAACTAGTGGGATCTCGAATTCCAATATATTGATTTTAGCTAGTATGATATTGGATTCCAATATAACTAATGTTGTATTCCAACTAGTATAGAATAAAATTATAATTTTATCTTAATTATTTGTTCTTCAGTTTACATTAATATTTAGGGAAATGTGCAAATAGTTGAACATGATCTAATATTAAACAAAGTGGGTATTCATCATATAATGTTAAGCCAAAGTTATCATTGAATAATATTAACACAACATTAATATAAAAAAACATAATGAGGGGTTCATTCATATCCTGAATATGTTTTTATCATAGTTATAATAAATAATTCATTATTTGAATTCTTCCAGTAACTTAATTACTCAATTTACCAGCACATATCATTACTATTTGATATAAATAAACATTTTCATTAACCTATATTATCAAGTCCTATTAATAATACTTGATTTTATCCAAATACCACTTTTAAATGAAAACATGAGAATACTTTCTCAACTATAAATTGGACAAATATAGTTTGTTATGATGACTTATTTGGCAGATCATGTTCAATACATGCATGGAATGTTTAGGGGTATCTTAACATAATTGGTCATCCCCTTCTCTCTATCTCTTTGATATTTAATTTAGTAAATATAAATAGGTAAATAGTTGGTCATAGTTTACATTTCCATAATTCAATGAATTGGATCTGTAACCACCACAGTATATCTATTATTTATATTAAGACACATATTGATCTATTTAGGCTATGTACCAAGACCCATTAATTTTTATTTCAATGTATAAAGTATATTTAAATACCAAATAATTTAAAAATATATATTATATGTTCATATTTTTAGGTACAACCTATTACAAGCTTTCTAATACACATTATTAATTCAACAAACTGACTAAAAGTAAACTTAGAAGAGTTTAATAATAAAATACTTGAAGAGTTTAAGAAGAAAATAATACAACATGGACAATATACTAAAAACAATATGCAGTGTTCTAATAATATACGCTAAATGAATTGAATATTGTTCTCACATAAGAAGGAACTAACAACTATTCTCTATAATCATAATTTTTATATTATATAAAGTTTTATTTTTGCCAATATATATATATATATATATATATATGTATTAAGAAATGTAACCTTGTGATCATAGTATTAGTTCATTAAGTGTATTTTATAGTTAGGATATAGGAAAATTATTACGTGAATAATCTGTGCATGTTATACTGTATGATTATTTGGTCCATTATCATCTTTATACCAATGAGAATATAATAGATTTAGGGTTGGCCGTGTATATGGCTTACATATTCTACCATCTAATAGTGGTTTTTATAGAGACATTCAAGTTTGATTTTATTATTTATTTTCTTAATGAGATGAATGGAAATAAAAATATCCCTTGATAAATCTCTAACTTCAGTTGAATTTGAAATAGAGGCCATCTTATTATTGAAGGCATTCTTGGAGCGTTGACAAAGAGATTGGTCAATTTTCACATCAATTAATTAAAGTAAAGAAAATAATGATGAGGTGGTAACTTATTTGAATTAATTATTAGTTATAAAGAGTCTTTGTTTGATAATAATTTGTCTCTCCATATCATAATTTTCCCATCTTTTTAGTTTAGACAAATTGTACTATCATATTTATTTAGTTGATACACATCCAACAGAGATTTCAATTCCTTTGCACCAAATGGTTAGGCATCACCCTATGCTTGGATAAGAATGAATTTAATAGTGTATAAGTCCTTAAAATATTTGGTAAAGGGTGTCAATAAGATAATGATACATGTTTTATTTTGTAAATGAAGACTTTACTAAAAAACCTAAAACCAAAAGAGAATGGAAAATAAATTATTTGAGGCTGATGTCTCCCTCAAAATAGTTGCATATTTAATCAAATAATGGTAGAGGTAGATGCTCAAATTGAATAATTTTGTGTGACAAGGCTGAGGTGAAGGAGAATACCTAGTTTTTGGGTAATTGAAATAGTTGGAAGTAGAGAAATGGGTGGCTAAAGTTGTGGTTGAATTTTGTATACTAAACAATCCTTTCAAGATAGTGTGAATGGATTCCATTTATAAGAATAATTTCTAATCATGAGTATTGGATACCACTCTTATTAACATAATTTATAAATAAGCACACATATGATGCTATAATTCCCAATTTCAATGTGTTTACTACTCATGTTAGCACATTCTTATGATATTTCCAAAGCATAAAGTATCACTACTTAAACATATTGAAGGTTAACCAAATTATTACTAAAAATTATCACATTTTAATATAATAGAAAAATCAAATAATGGCACATTAAAATAATTTTTATGGATATTAATTTTTTTCTATCTATATGCACCAATAAGGTGCAAATGCTCAATAATGTGATGAAAATAAAGATTCAAAGGTCACATTTTTTTTATTGTGTAGAGTATATCATTTCATGTGAGTATTCATGTAATAAATTATTATTAAGGCTATCAAATTCAAATTAATAATGTATTTCCATGAGAGAGAACATTTCTAAATGAACCCCAATGTTAAATGAAATGTATTACCTAATAGTTATTATTATAGGTATGATTGTCACCAAATTTTACACACTAGAGGATGTTTTTCAAGCCTACTGTAAGATTTGGGAAACATTGGAATACCTCTAGGCCTATGGGTTTCCTATAGTAGAGGTATACCTCCAGGTTTAAGGGATAGCTACTTGAATTGATATTGAAGTGCTTATCACTTATACTAACTGATTGCTTGTGGGAAAAGGTATAGAAATATAAATGAAATAAAAATATTCTAATGAGATGATACACCATGAATATTTCCATGAGACCATCATACGTATTTCACTAAGAAACAAGACCGACAACTCTAGATCCAAAGTCCTGAGATATTCTAACATTAGTATTTCAATATAGAGGTGATATGCATAAGACAACTCAAGGTAAGTGGATCACATATAATATTTCATACTCTAAGTAAAATTTCACACATGAATGGATAAAAACACACTAGATACACTCCATATGACCTATTAAAATGATAACTTCTTGCACTAGACATGAAAGGATAAGAAGTAACGATAGAAGCTTATCACTAGACCTCACCATTCATCACATCAAACACTTTGAAAATATTTTTGTGAACTAAAAGCAAGATTTAATGTATTTTCAAAGTAAAATTACAACATCAAACTAGTATATCTTTAACATACATGGTGTGCAATTATGAAATAAGAGCGAAAATGGCTAGTACTTATAGAATATGAGAGAGGAGAAAGAAGAATGAAGCTCAAGTGTCATAATAATAGGTATAAATCAGAGAGGAGTTAAATATCTATAGGAAAAAATTATAATATGGACCATGTAAGGTCTCTTTGGACAAATTTCCCTTCAAGGCATGAAACTCTTCAATTCTTGCATAGGATACTTCAATTGGATCCTTTAAATTTGCCTTCATCATTTGGTCCTTCTTGATTTATCCAAGGTAGAATAAAAATATATAAGGTCATTATAGAATGAATAAGGTTTAGATATATTCTCCAACATTCATTGGATATGTCCTAATCATTAATCTTATTCTTTATGAGTGTTCTCACTCTCTTTAGTCATTATCATCCTTCTACAGACCTATCTTCACATTAGGCACCAAGGTTGTCTTTAATTTATAAAATCACTCCATATATAGGGTGATGTGACACTTTTAAAGAGTCCTATTATCCTTAGATTCATCAAGTAAACCTTAAAAGGCCTCAAAATTAAAGTTATCACTTTCTCACTTGGTGATCACTCTTCATTCACTATGCCACTTTAGATAGGTTGAAGTGAAGGTGATTGTGTGCTTTGATGAAACAATATATGTACATGGGGAGTTACGTTAGATCTCACTCTATCTCCCATAGTTATCCTCATCTTTTTATGCCCTTTTTTACCTACAAAACATCAAAAAATGTCAAGAAAATCCATCATGTACCCTATCCATACAAATAAGGTAGAATCAAACTTGATTAGAAGGATCCCTAGGGAGTCCTATGCAATTTTAAATTATTTTAATAACCAAACTAGCTTATATGGATGCTTTTTTTTCAACTTCTTCCCAGTCAGGTTATTAACAAGGGTTTTGGAGGGTTTTGATTTATTTTACCCCTTAGGAATTATTCATAAAACTATGACATCCAAACCCTAAATAAATTATATTAGATAATTTTTTAGGACACTCTCCAACATATCCTAACTCTTAAAACTCCCATGCTAAGAATATAGATAAATATGAGCTTCCAATGTTGTCTTTTCAAGTTCTTCTTTGCTTTATGTGTGCCCTATCATGTTCTTGAGCTAAGAAACGACTACTTTACGACCCTATTTTAAAAACAAATTTTATCACACACTTTATATCTTCCCATTAATTTTTTAAAATGATTTTAAAGGTTAATCTAGTGTTATAAATGGAATTAGATGCCCTTTAGGTCTCTAAGCCTAGTTTAGGTCTAACAAGCTTAGTCTGTATACTTGTGAGTTAGGGACACTATGTTTGAATCCTTAGTACTATGAGACATTAATCATGTTCATTAAAGTGTGACATATCGACATACATCTCCTTGAAATGTTTTAACTCCTTTTAACTACCTTCTTGCCTTTTAGTAACTAGACGTGTAGGATTTGTCCTCTTAGGAGTGTCCTCTATCTAAGATAGAATAGAGGGAACTTCCCCTATTGCATTAAGTTAAAAATGATATGAAGGGATTTGGAAAGTCATGTGGATATTCTTATAAAAAACTTAGGTTTTAATTATACTCTTAACACCTCTAAATCTTACAAAATCCAAAGTAGACTTTTGTAGAACTCACCATGTAGGATTTTGTGTGTTGACTATAGGTTGTTCTTGAGAAGAAACTCTTTCCCTATTTTCCATTTTATCAGAGTATCATTAAGTGGTCACTACTAATATTATGTTATTCTAAATATATTTATCATCCAACCTTTTCTAAATTTATTCAAGGTATACCTTTCACTTGACAAGCTTAGTTGGTAGTCAATTATGACTGTATTATTTGCTCAAGAGAGAGACCTACCTATAGGTGGATATTTTATCTTAGACATTATATATCATGATTAAAATCTTATTTAAGTCATTAAGGTTAGGAAAACATATATTAACTTGTCTTTGTGATGCACATGTTAGGCCAACATCAAGAGAGTTAAACTTTTAGTACATTGTCATATTACAGTCAACTTTAGTTGACCATTCTTAGAGTAAAAGGAATCATGTATATTAGATTTCAACTCTTGGAAACCTATAACTCACACCATCTGATCTATTTATACTATTGGAACCAACTATAATTGAAAAATATTTGTGTTTTCAATCGTATATTCACCAAGGTTCATCTTATGATTTTGTGAGTAACTACAGTTAGGCTATAGGTGTCCCTTTTGAGGGAAAGACACACCTATAGATGATGATGTAGGTTAATAACTTGTAACTCAAACTCTCTCCAAATTATTGAAATCACTATTGTCTTTCTCAATTCAAAACTATAATTTTCCATGAATATACACTCCTTTCATACCACATTGGACTTATCATTAGAAAGATAAAGATATTACAGAGAGCTATCACCTTGTATAGTGTAAGAATATATAGAATGGAGGCATCATTTACATCACTTATGGGACCAAACACACACTCTTATTTTTCAAGATGTTACCTATACATTTGGGATACATGATATGATCACTTAGTTTTGTATAGGCATCCTATTACCTCATTATATAATATCACCAAATGTGGACAAGGCCCAACTTTAGATTTTTTTAGATAATGGATCCCGAAAACTCTTTATTAACTTAAACGTGGCTACTCAAACTTTCTTACCTCTCTATGGTTCCAATATTAGATTTTAGGACATTACCCAACTTATTAATTATCTATGAAAGTCTCAAAACATGTCCAAAATCTTTATGTAACATATTTAGGCCTCTATAAGAGCCACATACAGGTGTATATTAGTGGTGCAGGATTGTGTTAGGGACTGAGTTGGTTATCACATTCCATCACATATTATTTTAAGGTAAAATTTAATACTCATTCTTTAATAATGTTTCCAATTTATTGATAATATTTGTTTACTCTCCATGACTATTCTCAGATCTTCTATTCATTTGACTATAGATGGATACTTATAATAACATATTGTGTGCTATGTTCTTTGACTATAACTCCCTAAATTTTATCCTTTTAAATCTTATCAAAAGGATAGGGTATTAACAAGATATGGGAAGCATTAAATACATCATATAATCATCATCTAAAACCACTTTAAGAATAATAAGCTCTATTATTAGTGAAAACATACTTGAAACTTAGCAATGGAGATCTCAACTTATGACCTAAACTATTTGGCTCACCAAGTCACCTCAAAACATATAAAAAAATATGGAAACCATGAAATAAGGATGTCCACATCTCCTAGAATCAATTCCATCAAGTGGTTTGTTCAAACCATCTTAAATAAGAATAAAACATGTAGGGTGTGGGGATTGGCATGCAAAAAAAGAAATTCAACTTCTTAACATTGATTCATAAAACATATATAACCAATATTTTATTTCCTGCCATGAATGTGATAGACTAAGTTTACTAAACCCCGTAAGATAATTTGACATGAAACCTCTCCTACTGGCCATACCATGAGAAAACCTATTGATTAATTTTGTATGCAAGGAAGAGTGATGGATTAGAACTATTTTTAACCATTTTTAGAACATCCAATTCTGATCAAACATTGAAATGAACTCAATGAATCTGAATATTCATCCCACAAATTCTCACATGTACCAAAACACCTACATAGGTCATAAAACTACCAAAAACCTTCCCTTTTCTAACTATTATCTTGATCTAACTAAATACCTATAAGTTTTTCAATTATTACTAACATTAATAACAATATTCTGACATATTTGACATTTTGGGATAGTTTAGAATACTTGTCTATCAAGGAAAACTATACAAATCTTATTAATGGCTCAAATATGACCTTTTAGTGACATGAAATGTCTTAGGACTAGTTTTTTACTATGACCAATATTAATAGCACATTAAATGACATCAAAAGGACTATTACACACCTTATTACGTATAAATAGACCTATATACAAGTTTTTTACTATAAGTGGTTGACTTATTTTGACTTGTGGTCAAAATAGTCAACATTATTAATGATTTTCTAGGGGTGGTATGCTTCTTATACCAAGGAATAGTAGCCTAATCCTATCCATTAGGCTAAGGAGTCACCTGTGCACAAGTTTAACACTCACTTTTCCTTCAAAACCACACCAAACATAAAGGAAAGGACACATAAAATAAGACACACCAAAGGAAACACACATGTGTTCTCAAAAACACTTATGGAGCACACACACATAATTAAAACAAAGACACACCTAAACTAATATTTACTATATCTCACATTTTTAGGTGAAATGCATCATACCATGCTTCAACCAAGGTCAAATATAGTTCCCCTTTCATCTTTTTCACTTCATGAAAGTAACTTTTCATGTGAATTATGGTCATCATCAACCACTTAAACATGTATATGGTGAAATGTCTTACCATCCTTTTGTGTTCTCATGCCTAAAATAAAACTATTTTGAGCCTTCATGCATGATATTTATTGATTTCCAAGGAGATTTTTTGTAGATGCAACTAACTTGATCTCTATCATGTCTATTTGATGTTATTCATACTATAGATTGGGAGAAATGATAGCCACCTCAACTTTGTTCTCTTTTAGGACCAAATGTACTTGATGTGAATGATCATCAATTCCCTCCTCACCATGTTCCAATACCTTTAAATTTGGTTCTACCTCAAATTGAACTCTTAAATATTCTTCAAGCATAAACATGTTTACCTTGACTTCACTAGGTTTCTCTATGATTACAAACTCTTTGACAGTAGCACTTTGATATTCATCCCCATTCATAACATGACACTCTTTTCCATGCTTAGTGAGACACTCAAAAACTTGATAATTAGGCTTATGAACAAACATATCATCATATTCACACTTCTGAAGAGGAGAATTAGTATTACCTATCTAATCATATTATTGACATATAGCATTGAACCTTTACCATAAGTCATCTTCTTATTCCTCATGAATGTTATCATCAAGGGCAACTTCATCAATTGAAAGTACAGAGACATTTTTATTATCACAATGGTGATCTATCATCCTCTTCAAGTTTTCATCATTATAAACATGAATCATGTAGATACCTTCATCAACTTGTGAGAAAGAATGTTAAAGACTTACCTTAACTTGTTCAAATGTTCCCTTATGGATGATATAGGTGCTAAGGTTAGTTTTCTCAAAATATGTGTATGGATCATGTTCATAAGCATTTTCACCATACTGATCTATAAAAATATGTGGTATGCCTTCAATCTTAGAATAAGCACCTTCATCCACAATAGATTCGTCCTTATCATTGATCACATACTTGAAATTAGAAATTGCATCTACATAGTGCTCAAAGTTGAACCTTGCAAGTGGTTGAGTCCTTATGGTCATTTTTGTTCCATATCTTGTCCTAAAGGCTAATCAACACCAATCATCTTATAATAATCCTCTGATCTTATCTGTGATATATCTTAAAAGATAGATTGTAAAATGAGCAAGCAAGTCCATAACAACAATGTCTTGAAGAATGGGGAAACTAGGACAATAATACAAGAAAACCTTCAATCCTTTGATCAATAATACTTACTTGGCAAGTGTAACATCTAAATAAATCACTCTTTTTCTATGTGGTTTATATTTTAAACCCAACTTGTTAGCCAAAACTTTAGGAATTACTAATGTAGAGGATACACTATCAATTATGCAGTTATGGACTAATTTTTATCCCACTACGAGAGTGAGGTATAAAGGTGGAGACCTTTTAGCTTTGGTAGATGGTTAAATAATGTTATTATGGTGGTATTAATATCAAAATTACCATGACCATTACTTGATGAAAAAGGACTAACATGGATAGTGGATAGCTATTTTTGGAATATCTCTTTTTGGCCAGGCATGTGAAGGACATCCCAAAGAGAAATGGATGCCTTAACACTCTTTAATGAATCTAAAATTTTTATAACATAAGTTATTACCTTTTATTTAGTCCTTGGAATAAAGGAAGTGATTATAACTTGAGAAATTGAGTCACTTTGAATAGGCCTTCCACATTCTGATTTGAATAAAGTGTAGGAGTGTTAGGGAATACCATACTTATAGGCATGCCTTACTTCCTTGTAGGAGGATAGGATGAACTTGTGGGCACACCATTATCATCCCATAGATCCTTTCTCTTATCTATTGTATTTTTTTAATATAATTTTTTTGGTTAAGCATATAAGTGTCCTGAACTAATACATTAGTGAAGCTTTCTCCTTGAGACTACTAACCTTCACTTACTTGAATTAAGACTTCATATTTTGATGATAGGAAAGGATTGAATCCTCATTGAACAACTAGATATTTCTCTCCAAATTAATTATCATCCATAAACTAGCCTTGTTTCCACTTCTCTCCTTAGATCAAATTATTATGCATTGGTACAAGTGCTCTTGTATTGGAGGTTGAAGTAGGATTATATGCATTGGCAGACCTATTGAAATTAAGCTACCCTTGACCTCTCCCTCACCCATATTATTGGAAATATTAATAATTATAGGGATAAAAAAATTTATGACCACCTTATTTCATATTAGCTTGCCTATTTTGAGACTTTAAGGCTTGATAGCTTGCCTTCTAATCAATATCATATTCTACCTTCTTAGGAGAATTCCTAGGCTTTGTATTTACACTTAGAAATTGGGAAACATTTGGAGTAGTAGTAGAAACATTAGGAAATAAAATCATACAAAATTTTTGAGGCAACCTCCTAACTTGAATGAGGCTATTCTCATCTCTAATGTCAAGGTCATATTCTTTAAGAAGAGTGAAACCACCCATAGATTATAGCATGATGGCAATATCAGTACCAATGACTCTCAAGTATGTAGGAAAGACAAATTTAGTAGGTGGTCTCATGGGAGGAGATAACCTATGCCAAATATTTTAGAACCTCTCCTTAAAGTCATGTATTATTTCCTTGGGAGCTATTTGGATCACACAGAGTTGATGTATGAGTAAAGTATGGTCACTCTTGTCCTCAAATATTGAAGTTAACAATACTCTAAAGTCATCTCATATTGTGATACAACCACTTGGAAAATTCCTATACCAATCAAGTGATTTCATTATAAATGACATGAAAAAGAGTATAATCATAATGTTGACCTTAGTGAGATTGTGAAAACTATGAAAATTGGAGATATCCTTGATGTGTTCACTAGGATTAACATGACCTTCACAATTTAATGTAGGAACAATATTCATAGCATTAGGGGGGATGTCATCATAGGCATGAATATGGATTGAATTTTTTGTATTAAATGTTGGGAAGGCATTCTGACTAGCCATACTTTCTTCAAGTTATTCCTCACTCTTTTGATCCTCTTATTTAGCAAAGCCCTCTTGATATTCAAATGGTAGAATAGGCTGAGGGTGTTGAACTTGAGAGTAAGTTTAGGTTGAAGAGATGGATTTATAGGATTAAAAACTCTACCAGAAGATGACCTAGTAAGGACCATGAAATATGAGCATAAAATATATGATAAAATAATGGTCTACAACTAGATTTACCTTGAATGGAGTCACTAAATGCTGAGTAACACACTAATATGTAATTTATGGTATCAAGACCAACATTCACCTTGATAGGTTATCTTTAGGACAATGTGTCCCACTAAGAATGCCAAAACTATTTTCATAAAATATTTCATCACCCTAAAGGAGGTTGTTTATGCCTACTATAATATTTGGGAAACATTGGAATACCTCTAGTTCTATGGGTTCCTTATAGTAGATGTAAACCTCTAGGTTTAAGGGCTAGCTCCCTGAATTGATCTTGAAGTTATTATCACCTATGATAAGTAATTGATTATGGGAAAAGGGATAGAAGTATGCATGAAAGAAATATATTATAATTAGGTGATACACCATGAATATTTCCACAAGACAATCATACTTCTTTCACTAAGAAATAAAACCTACAACACTGGTTCCAAAGTCATAAGATATTCTAACATTAGTATTTAAATATAGAGGTGTTATGCATAAGAAAAATCAAGGTAAGTGGACCAAAGATTAGATTTTAGATTCTAAGGACACTTGCACACTTGAAGGGAGCCAAACACATTAGCTATACTATATATGACCTATTAGAATGAGAACTTCTTGAACTAGGCATGAAAAGATAAGGAGAAGAAAGGATAGAAACTTATTACTATACCTCATAATTCATCACTTCACACACTTAGATAAGATGTTTGTGAATTAAAATCAAGATTGCATGTATTATTCAAAGGTAATGTACAACATAAAACTAGAATGGATTTAGCATACATGGTGTGTAATTATGAAATAAGAGCCAACATAGCTAGTACTTACAAAATGTGAAAGAGGAAAGAGAATAATGAAGCTCAAGAGTCACAAGAATAGGTGTCACTCTAATAGGAGTAAAATCTATAGGGTAATGAAGTATGAGATAGACCATGCAAGGTATCTTTGAAAAAATGTCTCTGTAAGGTATAAAACTCTTCGATTCTATCATAAGACCCTTTAACTAGATCCTTGAAAACTACCTTCATCATTTGGTCCTTCTTGAGTGCTCCAAGGTAGACTAGGAATAGGTGATATCATTAAATTGTGAAGGGGGTTTAGATATATGATCTAAAATGCATTATATATGTAAATAATCATTAACCTTCTTTTGGATAAGTGTTCTGACTACCTGTAGATATTATCATCCTTCTATAGACCTATGTAATTAAATTACTTAGATATTTACAAATAATGATTTTAGATTGCATAGAATAAGAAAATATGAGAGATTACTCCATGATAATTGATATCAGAATAGAATACTGGATAATATAGAAAAGCCACTTCGAGGGGGAAACCTCTATAACAATGCACTAATAGCAAAATACTTAACATGATGATTAAATAATAATCACTACCTCCTATATATAGTCTACTTAGCCAAGGTTATTCTATAGGTTGACCTATCTAATAACATAGAGAAATGTAACAAGTAAATAAAAGAGGTCTGTAAGCCATAAATTAGCCACACATATCCCTAGACACACCAGTGGTTGAGGGCATAAAAATTCCTTCCCCTTTAAAAAAAATTGTCCTCAACATTGTGACAACTTTGGATGCTACTAAAAAAATGCTTCATCCTCCCAAGTGGCATCTTCACATGGTAGATTCTTCTATTTTATCAGTTATTCTATAATTGCTCTAGAATGTAGCTGTTTGGTGCACCATTGAAGGTTTGCCTCGAAATCAAGAACAACTCTACCTTCCTCATCCAATTCTGGTAATTTTATTTGAATGGTAATACTATGTCCATTGACTTTCTTTAGGAATGATACATGAAAACTAGATGTATGTGAGTGGATGAAGGAAAATCTAACTTGTAAGCCACACTACCAATTTTTTGCAAGATCTGATAAGGCCCATAATACTTAGGGGATAACTTGTTATCCTTTTTTTGTTGCTTTAAAGACATTTATTTGTATGGTTGTAAGTGAACAAAGATTGAATCACAAATGTCAAAATGCATCTCACTTCTATGTTGAGCTACTTTTTGCTTTATGTGATTATGGGCCATAGCTAAATTTTCATGAAAAATTACAAGGACCTCATGTTGATGGTGAATATGTTCTTCAACTACATGAACCTTAGGATGGACCTTCAAGGTTGAAGTGATGGATGGAGGGTGGTATCCATATAGTGCCACAAAAAGAGACATTTTGGAAGAACTATAAATAAAAGTATTATACCACCATTCAACAAGTGGTAGCCAATGAACCCATTTATCCTATTTATCAGAAATAAAACAATAGAGATATCCTTTTAGACATCTGTTGACTACCTCATTTTGTCCATCAGATTGAGGATGATAAGATTAAATATGAGCCAATTAGATGCCTAAACATGTAAATAACTCAATCCAACAATTACTAGTAAAAATGGGATCTCTATTATTGACAATGATCTTAGGGGTCCCATATAGTTTTTGAACTATATTGAGAAAAGTAGAAGCTATTGTACTAGTAATAAGTGGTTGGGATAATGAACAAAAATGAGCATACTTACTGAAATGATCTATAAAAACCATGATGACATTTTGACCATCAAATATTGGTAACCCTATAATGAAATCCATAGATACCTCTTACCAATGCTGGCTAGGGATAGATAAAGGCTATAAAAGACCTAGAGTTTTGATGGTTTTGCCTTTGTTTTGTTGACAGATCATACATTCAACCACATATTTTTGGACATCCCTCTTGGGACCTTCCTAAAAAAAATCCTTCTTGATCCTATGATAGGTTTTAAAAAATCTTTAATGACCCCCAATTGGACTTGCATGAAGTTCTTGAAGGATTTTTATTTACGAAGAGAATTCTTAAATAGGTACAATCTATTTTTATACCATAATGCATTACCTTTCCATGTGAATTTTTTAAATCCACCTAAACCTTGTTGAATATTTTGAATCAAATCATGAGCAGTACTATCATGTTCCCATTATGATCATGCTTCCTCTAGCCAATCTACCTACAAAATGGTTATGGCACATAGCAATGCCTTAACTGATTCATCTTTTTTAAATAGTGCATCTACCACCACATTGTCCTTACATTTTTTTAGACTATTTTAAAATCATATCCTATCATCTTAGTTACCCATTTCTATTGTTCTTCAGATGACAACCTTTGTTATAAATAATATTTAAGACTATCATGATTAGTTTTTACCTTAAAGTGACGACCCATCAAATAGGGTCTCCATTATTTGATTGCATGAAAAATGGCCATCATTTCCTTCTCAAAGATGGGCTTGTGATTATGCCAACCTTTGTTATAAATAATATTTAAGACTATCATGACTAGTTTTTACCTTAAAGTGATGACCCATCAAATAGGGTCTCCATTATTTGATTGCATGCAAAAGGGCCATCATTTCCTTCACATAGATGGGCTTGTGATAATTTTTACCCTTGAGTTGATGACTTTTAAATCCCAGTGGTCTACCTTCTTGCATGAGTACAACACCCATACCATACCTAGAAGCATCACATTCAACCAAAAAGGTTTTAGAAAAAAATTGGGAGTGGCTAACACTAGAGTAGTGCACATAGCCAATTTCAATTATTTAAATTCCTGAGTAGCTACATAAATCCACTAAAATGAGTCTTTATTTAACAAAGAGGTAAGTGGGGCTATAATACTATCATAATGTTTGACAAATATGTGATAGTAACCAGTAAGCCCCAAAAGTCCCTGAAGTTGGTTGAGTGTCTTAGGAATTGACCAATCCACCATTTCTTGGATTTTTTTAAGATCCACTTTCACTCCTTCATAAGACACCAAATGACCCAAATATTCAACCTCACCAGCCCCAAAAGTAAATTTGGAAGGTTTGGCATATAATTGATTTTGCTCCAAAATTGAGAGTACCTGTTTCACATATTGCAAATGGTCTACCCAATTTTTACTATAAATGAGGATATCATCAAAGAATACCAAAATAAAGTTCTTCAAAAATGGATTAAAAATAGTATTCATCAAACATTGAAAAGTAGATGGTAAATTTGTTAGGCCAAAAGGCATAACCAAAAACTCATAATGGTCCTCATGAGTCCTAAAAGCGGTTTTGGGTATGTCTTCACCATGGATCCCAATTTGATGATACCTAGAACATAGATCTAACTCAGTGAAATAAAGAGAACCATTCAATTCATCTAGAAAATCATTAATGATAGGATTTGGAAACTTATCTTTGATAGTGTACTTATTGAGTTCTCTATAGTCAAGGTACATCCTCCAAGTGTCATCTTTCTTTCTCACCATAAAAATTGGTGAAGAGTATTCACTTTGGCTATGGAAAATGATTCTTACATCCAACATATCTTGTACCATCTTTTCAATTTCACATTTTTGGGCATGGGGATACTTGTATAGCCTAATTTTGGGTGGTGTACTACTAAGAATAAGTGTGATAGCATGATCATGCATGTGGCTAGGTGGAAGTCCTTTTGGCATGTCTCCAAAAATAATAGAATGAGCATCAATTATTTGTTATAGATTAAGAGGTGGAGATGGATGAGTTGGTTTTAGTTCCATAGAAAACAAGCAAGCTACAAATCCCTCAACACCCTTATAGAGAATATTTGTCATTTGATGGGAGCTAACAAGTTGGGGATATTTAACCTTTAATCCTCTTAGCTCAAATGTCCTTTCTTTAAAATGAAAATTCATGAATAATTATTTAAAATTCATCTCAATAGTGCCCAAAGGGGTGAGCCACTAGACTCCCAAAACAATAACAACTCCACCCATTAGAATAGAAAACATAAGAGAATCCAATAAGTAGTCTCCCATGGCCAACTTAATAGTATGACATTTTCTTGAATAATTGATGGTACCACCATCTACAATCATAACTTGAAATTCTAGAGATGGATAAATTAAATAATTCAAACAAGTAGCCAACTTACTATGGATGAAGTTGTGTGCACTCCCAGAATCAATCAAGATAGTGACCTATTTCTTAAGGAAACCCATCACCTTAATATTTTTGGGAGTAATAATACCTGATAGGGCATGGCATGAAATAATAGGTTGAGAGTCTTTAGATTCTTCCTTAGTAACTTCTACATCCACATCATGTACTTCTACATCATCTTCATCATCATTATCCCCTTCAATGTAAAATATCTTCTTTTCAGCATAATGATGGTCTTTGTTCCATTTTTTATCACAACCATAACACAACCCTTTGGCTCAATTATCCTCAATTTTTCATTATGTTAATCTTGTGGGTTGTGCAAATGATGGTGCTATAAAGTTACAATCACAACTAGTAGTGAAAGTTTTCCTTTTGACCATCTCTTTTTCTTCTATCATGTGTTCCTTAGGGATAACTTATGATACATATGTTGGGCTAAACATTTGAAACTCGTATTGGATGCTATATTTGAGGCCACACAAAAATAGATTCATAAAATTTCTATCAGTGATAATTTCCACCCATAAAGAGAGATTAAAAAATTGATGAGTATAACCCTTCACAAGTCTTGTTTACCATAGCTTGGCTAATTGGCTAAAATAGTTCTCAAAGACATTATTCTAATAATGAGTTTTTAACTCCTCAATAAATATATTCCATATAAAAATATCACCCTTATTTTTATTTTGGTACGTAACCAATGATACCAAATGAATTGTTTAGGTTTCATCTATAGGGATGCCAACATCACCCTTTGAGAACTAGGGGTCTAATGTATCTCAAATAAACTCTCAATTTGGTTAATCCAAGTGAGAGTATACTTACCATCAAACTTATGCATGTCCACTTTTAGAAACATTAGTTTTATACTAGCATGGAAGTTGTTGAGAGGAGGATTTGACTACTGAAGTGGAGGGTTGTTAGGCTGAAACTGAGATGGGAGGGTAGCTAATTTAGTAGTGATATGCTACAATTCACTGTGAATTCCATTAATTTCTCAGTACATCCTTGAAACATCAACTTAGACTAAAACAAAGTCATCATTCCTCACCAAGTTTTTATGTCCTATTGAGACTGAGAAATCATTAGATCTAAAGTTCCATATTCCATGTCATCAATAGAAGGAGTCATAGGAGTTTTTAGTGCCCCTTTTCTTCTTTGAGTTGAAGGACCTGCCATAAACAAACCCTACGAGGGTTTTGATCCTAAAAAAAAGTATACCAAGAAATGGTACCATTGTGATCACCTTGTCAAGATAAATCCAATGATTACATTTGTGCACTAGAGTAAAATTTTTGATACCAAAAAAGTGTACCGACAAAATATACCAGTGTGATTATCTCACCAAGATGAATCCAATGACTGCAAGTGTGCAAGGGGAAAAAAATTCTATACTTTTTTTTAATTATTTTTTTTCAAAAAATCATTTCAAGAAATACTATACTAATAAAAAAAATTAATTCTTCCTGGATTGCAAGTTATGTTTTTTCACTTTCACTACTCCCAGAAGCCATGCCTCACTAGATCTAAAAAAAAATTATTTAGGAAACTTGCCCAAATCAAAGATATGATACCACTTGTAATGAAATTACTTATATATTCATAAATAATGATTTTATATTAAATAAAATAATAAAATATGAGATATTACATTGTGATAATTAATAGCAAAATAGAATACTAGATAATATAATAAATCCACTTCGAGGGGGCAATCTCCACAATAATGCACTAATAGTAGAATACTTAACATGATGATTAAATACTAATCACTACCTCCTATATATAGTCTAATTATCCAAGGTTATTCCATAGGATAACCTATCTAAGAACATAGAGAAATGTAATAAGTAATTGACAGACGTATGTAAGCCACTAGTCAGCCACACATATCCCTAGACATACCAATGGTTAAGGGCATAACAACCTATCTTCACATTTGGTACCAAGGTGGTCTTCAGTTTCTCAAAAAAATACATAAAGAGGGTGATGTGAAACTTTTAAAGAGTCCTAATATCATTATATTCAACAAGTAGACCTTAAAAGGCCTCCCAATTGATGTTAACACCTTCTCACTTGGTGATCACTCTTCATTCACTATGCTAGTTTAGACTAGTTAAAGTGGAGGTGATTACATAGGTACTTATGTGATTTGATGATATAGGATATGGTCATTAGGACTTAGGTTTGATCTCACTCTATCTCTAAAAGTGATCCTCATCCTTTGAAACCATTATGTACCTATAAAACATCAAAAACTATCAAGAAAAGCCATCATGTACCCCTCATCCTTTGAGACCATTATGTACCTATAGAACATCAAAAACTATCAAGAAAATCCATCATGTACCCTATCAATCCAAATAAGATAGAAGGAAACTTGATGAGAACGATCCCTAGGGAGTCCTATACAAGTTAAAATTGTTTCCCTACCCAACATACCTCATCTAGATGCCTTTTATTCAACTTCTTCCCAACCATGTTATTTACAAGGGTTTTGGAGGGTTTTGAGTGGTTTTACCCCTTAGGGAATGTTCATAAAACTATGTCATCCAAAACATAAATAAATTATAATAAATCCTTTTTTATGACCCTCTATAACATATCTTAACTCCTCATACTCCCATGATAAGCATTTATACAAATATGAGCTTCCAAAGCTGTCTTCTCGAGCTCTTCTTTACTTTTTATGCACCCTATCATGTTCTTAAGCCAATAAATGACTTCTATATGATATTATTTTTAAAATAAATGTTATAAAACACCTTATATCTTCCCATTTAGGTCCTAAAATTCTATAAAAGTGTCATCTAGTGTTAGAAATGGAATTGGACACCCTTTATGTCTTTAAGCCTAGTTTAGGTCTAGTAGGCTTAGTTTGTATACCTATGAGTTAGGGACACTATGTTGGAATATTTAGTACTATGAGACCTTCATCATGTTCAATAATGTCTAACACATCTTATACATCTCATTTTAAGGTTTTAACACCTTCCAACTCACTTCTTTCCTTTTAGTTACTAAACTAGTAGGGTTTGTCCTTTTAGGAGTGCCCCCTATCTGAGAAAGAATGGAGGTCACTTCCCCTATTTTCTCAAGAAAAAAATATATATGAGGGAATTTAAAAATTCATGAGGATCCTTTTCTCAAAACCTAGAGTTTTAATTCTACTCCTAGCACCTCCAAACCATACAAAATCCAAAGCAAAGTTTTTTAGAACTCACCATGTAGGTTATTCTTGAGAACCAATTCTTGCCTTGTTTTTCATTATCTTAGATTCTCATGAAATGGTCACTACTACTATGAGGTTATTATAAACATATTTATCATCCAAAATTTGAAAATTTTATTCAACTTATACCTTTCACTTGACAGGCTTAGTTGGCAGTCAACTATGACTATGTTATTTTCTCAAGAGAGAGACATGCCTGTAGGTGGATATTTTGTCTTACACCTTATATACCGTGATCCACATATTATTCAATTAATTAAGGTTAGGTAAATATATTTAACATGTCTTTTTTATTCACATGTTAGGCCAACATCAAGAGATTTATACTTTAAGTAAACTATCATACTATAGTGAACTATAGTTGACCATCCTTAGAGTAAAAGGAATCCTATATATTAGATATCAACTCTTAGAAATTGGTACTTCACACCCTAATATCTCTTTGTAGTATTGGAACAAACTTAAATTGATAAATATTTTTTTATAGTCCTATAATCACCTAGGTTCATCTTATGAGTTTGTGAGTACCTATAGTCATGTTATAGGTGACTCTTTTGATGGCAAGGCACACTTGTAGATGATGATATAGGTCAATACCTTGTAAGTAAATCTCTCTCCAAGTTTCTTAAATCACTAGTGTCTTTATCACTTCAAAAAGATAATTTTTAATGAACACGCATTCTTTTCATACCACCTTGGACTTATGAGATCATTTGAAAGGTCAAGATACTACAAATAACAATGGCCTTCTATAGTGTAAGAATTAATAGAATAGAGGCCTCCTTTACATCACTTATGGGACCAAAAACCCACTCTTATTTACACCTATATTATGGATACATGATAGGATAACTTATTATTGTATGGACTTCCCATTAAATCACTATATGATAGGCCAAAATGTGGATAAGGCCCTACTTCAGAGTTTTTAAGGTAATGGATCCCCAAAACTCTTTCTTAGCTTGAAAATGACTATTCAAGCTTGTTTGCCTCTCTATGGTTCCACTATTGGTTGTTAGGACATTCCCCAATTTCTTAATTCACTATGAAGGTCTCAAAACACGTTAAAACTCTTTTATGTAACATTGTTAGGCCTCTATGGGATCCACTTGTAGGTGTATATTAGTGGTGTAGGACTATGTTAGGGACTAAATTGGTTATCACATTCCATGACATATTATTTAAATCTTAACTTGAATAGTCATTCTTCAAGAGTGTGTCTAACCTCTTGAGAATATTCATTTACTCTCCATGATTGTGCTCAGATCTTCCATTCATTTAATATAGATGGATACTTACAAGAACTTACTTTGTGTTATGTTCTTTGACCATAACTCCATGGATGTTAGCCTTTTAAAACTGATCTTTCAAGGAGAGGGGATTAAAAAGAGATTGGAAGCATGAATTACATGATATCACCTTCATCTAAAACCACCTTAAGAACAAGAACCTCTGCAGTTGGTGAAACATGCCTACAACTTAGCAATGGAAATCTCAACTTGTAACATGAACTATTTGGCTCATCAAGCCACCTCCAAAGATGTAAACAAAGATTAAAACCATAAAATAAGGATGTATAATTATCCTAAAATCAATTCCATAAAGTTTTTTATATTTACCATTTCAAACAAGAAGAAAACCTACAGGGTGTGGGGATTAGCATGCAGAAAAAGATAGTAAACTTCTTAGCATTGTTTCATAAATCATATTCAACCAATATTTGAGTTCCTATCATGAATATTAATAATAAAATTTTTAATAAAATCCCACAAGATGATTTGACCTAAAACCTCTCTTATTGGCCATACCATGAGAAAACATGTTGACCAATTTTGCATGCTAAGAAGAGTGATGAAGGAGAAGAATGGTTTTTATCCATTTTTGGAACATAAAAATATGATAAAGCATTGAAATGAACTTAGTTAATCTAAAGAGTCATCCCACAACCTCCCACATGTGCCACAACAACTATATAGGTTGTAGAACTACCTAAAACATTCTCCTTTTTAACTATTTTTTTGATCTAACTAAATACCTATAAGTTTTTTAGTTAATACTAACATTAACGACAATATTTTGACATATTTGACATTGAGGGATAGTTTGAAACACTTTTATATCAAGGGAAACCATACAAACCTTATTAATCTCTCACATATGACCCTCTAGTGACATGAGATGACTTAGGACTAGATTTTGACTATGACCAAGATTAATAGCACATTAAATGAAATTAAAAGGACCATAACACACCCTATTACATCTTTATATACCTATATACAAGTTTTTTACTATAAAGTTTGGCTTATTTTAACTTGTGGTCAAAATAGTCAGCATTATTAGTGATTTCCTAGGGATGGTATGCTTGTTATACCATGACCAATAGCCTAATCCTATCCATTGGGATAAGGAGTCACCTGTGCACTAGTTTGACACTAAATTTTCCTTTAAAACCACATGAAACACACACAAAAAAAGACACACCAAATGAAACAAACATATGTTTTGAAGAATGCTTATGGAACACACACACAACTAAAACAAAGACACACCTAACCTAATATTTAAAAGACCTCACATTTTTAGGTGAAAGGAATCTTAACATGATTCAACCATGGTGAAATATGGTTCCTTTTTCATCTTTATCACTCCATTAAATCAACTTGTCATGTGAATCATGCTCATCATCAACCACTTGAACATGTAGATAGTGAAATGGCTTACCAACCTTATGTCTTCTCATTCCTGCAAGTATACAACATTGGGATTCATGAATACTCTCTCTTGCTTTCAAAGGATCTTGTTTGGATCTACAACTTACTTGATCTCTATCATATCCATTTTATGTTCTTCAAACTGTAGATTGGGAGACATGATAGCTACCTCAACTTTTTTATCTTTTAGGATATAATATAATTGATGTAAATGATCATCAAGTCCCTCTTCACCATGTTCCAACACCTCTGAATGTCTTTCTACTTCAAATTGAACTCTTGACTATTATTCAAGGAAAAGCATGTTCACCTTGACTTCACAAGGTTTTTCCATGATTATAAACTCTTTGATAGTATCACTTTGATATTCATCCACATTCATAAGTGGCACTCTTTTCCACACTTGGTGAGACACTCAAAATCATGATCATTAAGCTTATGAATAAACATATCATCAGATTCACACTTCTTAAGAGAAGAATTAGTATTACCTAACTAATCAAATTCTTGACATATGGCATTGAACCTTTGCCATAAGTCATCTTTTTCTTCCTCATGAATGTCATCATCAAGGGTAGCATCATCAATTGAAAGAAGAGAGACGTTTTTATTCTCACCATGGTGATCTATCATGATCTTCAATTTGTCATTATCATACACATGAATCACGTAATTTACTTCAACAACTTATGAGAAAGATTGTTCAACACTTACCTCAACTTGTTCAAATGCTCTCTCATCGATGATATAGGTACCAATGTCAATTTTATAAAATTATGTGTATGGATCATGTTCATAATCATTTTTACCATACTCATCTAGAAACAAATCAACTATTCCTTCAAGCTTGGAAGAATCACCATCATCCATAATACATTATTCCTTTTTATTGATCACATAATTGAAATTGGATCTTGCATCTACATATGGCTAAATATGGAACCATACAAGTGGTTGAGTACTTATGGTCATTTTTGTTCCATATCTTGTCCTAAAGGATAATAAGGATCAATCCTTTAAGAGGAATCCTCATATCTTAGCTATGAAATCTCTTGAAAGATATATTTTAAAATGAGCAAGAAAGTCAACAATAATAATGTCTTGAAGAATGAGGAAATTGTTATAATCATACATAAAAAGCTTCAATCCTTTGATCAATCCTACTTACTGTGTAGGTGTACCATCTAACTAAATCACTCTTTTGCTATGTGGTTCATATTTTAAACCCAACTTATCAGCCACAACCTTGGGCATTACTAATGTAGAGGCTCCACTGTCAACTATACAGTTATGGACTAGTTTGTCTCCCACTATGAGAATGAGGGAGAAAGGTGGAGGATTTTTAGCTTTGGTATATGGTTCCATAATTTTATTAGGGATAGTAGTAAAAAAACATGACCATGACCATTGATTTATTATGGAAGACTAGCATGGATAGTTGATATCTATTTATGTAAGAGCTCTTTATGTGAAACCACCAATTGATTATAGCATGATGGTAATATCAGTACCAATGGCTCTCAAGTATATAGGAAAGGCAAATCTAGCTAGTGGTCTCATGGGAAGAGTCAACCTATGCCAAATCTTCTAGAACCTCTCATTGAAGTCATGCATTGTTTTCTTAGGAGATCTTTTTATCACATTGAGCTAATATATGAGTGAATTATGGTCATTATTATTGTCAAATATTGAAGTTAGAAAAACTCCAAAGTCATCCCATGTTGTGATGCATCCACTAGGAAAATTCCTATAACAATCAAGTGATTTCCCTCTAAGGGACTTGGAAAGGAGTCTAACTACAATGTTTACCTTAGTGACATTATGAAAATGACAAAAATTGGAGATATCCCTAATGTGTTTACTAGGATTAACATGACCTTCATTATTGAATGTAGGAACACTCTAAGTAGCATTAGGGGGATGTAATCATAGGCATCAAGATGGATTAGATTTTTAGAATTAAAGGCTGGGAAGCCATTATTCATAGCCTTATTTTATTCAAGTTTGTCCTTGCTCTATTAATCCTCTTATATATCAAAGTTCTCTTTATCTTAAAAGGGAATAATAGGATGAGGGTGTTGAACTTTAAGAGTAGGTTCAAGTTGAGGAGGTGGATCAATAGGATTAAAAACTTTACTAGAAGATGACCTAGTAAAGACAATGAAGTATGAGCACAAATATATGACAAAATAAGGTTCTACAACTATATTTTACCTTGAATGGAATCACCAAATGTTGATTAGAACACTAATATATAGTAGATGTTGTCAAGACCAACATTCACCTTGATAACTTGTATTTAGGATAATGGGCCACACTAGGTGTGCTATAAATATTGTCACCATATATTACACCCTCTAAGAGGTTTCTTAAGCCTAATATAATATTTTGGAAACATTTTAATACCTTTATTCTTATGGGTTACCTATAGTATAGGTATACCTCTAGGTTTAAGGGCTAGCTCCCTAAATTGATCTTGAAGTGCTTATCACCTATGCTAACTAATTACTTGTGGGAAAAGGGATAGAAGTATGCATGAGATAAATATATTATAAGGAGGTGATACACCATGAATATTTACACAAGAACATCATACTTATTTCACTAAGAAATAAGACTTACAACACTGATCCAAAGTCCTAAGATATTTTTAAATTAGTATTTTAATATATAGGTGATATGCATAAGATAGCTCAGGGTAATTAAACCAGAGATTAGATGGTACAATCTAAGTACACTTGTGTTGGAGATATTGTCATTGATGTTAATGGTCTATAATTAGTGGTGATAAAGGCCCCATCGCATTTAATGATGTTTTTAATAGTAATATCTTGTCTAATGTGTGTTAATATTTATTTAATATTAACAAATATATTTTTGGTTACATAAAGTCAAAAGAAGGGCCCATGGAGAAGTCAAAGAGTCATGAGGTAAAGACAAAAGAAGAATGGGATGAATTTTCCCATGAAGATTCATCTTGAGAAATTCTAATAGTCACCAAGATAAAGATAAAAGAGGAAAGGATGTGTTTGCTTATGAAGGGTCACCATATGACTTTTCAAATTTAAGGATACGAAGGGTCATGCAAGTTTGGCACCATTTTCCATGAGGATTGAATGGGTCACAAATGGTGTATGCCAAAGGTCATTTGGAAAACTATAAATAAAGGCTTGAGAAGCCATTTGTAATATGAAAGATAAAGTATGAATTTTAATTGTTATATCTAGCTTATAATATCAAAGGAGATAGAAGAAAGAGATATTATAATGTGCTATCATTTGTTGAGAAAACAACATTGAGAGATAGTCATATGGTATACATGAAAGGGGTTGGTGCTCATGTGGGTTGGTGATCATGAATAGCTGTAGAGTTGGTGCTTAGCAAAGGGGTTGGTACTCTTGTGGGTTGGTGTTCATGAATAGTTATTGTGTTGGTGCTCAACAAAGGGGTTGGTGCTCCTGTGGGTTGGTTCTCATGAATAGTTGTTGTGTTGGTACTCAATAAATGTGTTGGTTCTCTTTTGGGTTGATGTTCATGAATAGTTATTATGTTGGTGCTCAGAAAAGGGGTTGGTGTTCTTGCAATTTGGTGCTTGTGAATATTTTAGTTTGAGTTGGTGCTCATCCATATACTTGAGATTATTCTTCATGGTTTTTCCCATATTGGGTTTCCATGCTAAATTTGGTGTGTCTCTCTATCTTGTGTAGTGTTTATTATTTTAATTTTATTGCATATCTTAAATGTATGGTTAAGTGGAATTTGATTAAGTAAAATTTTATAAGATTTATGATATACTAATTCACCCCCGCTCTTAGTATATCTCATGTTTAACAATTGGTATCAGAGCAGGATCCTTTTGAAAAAATTTAACAGATTGAAGGAAGATTAGAAGAGCATGATGGCTAGATCACATGAAGTATTTTCTACAAATAAGGTAGCTTTGTTTTATGGGATGAATTATGTTTTTTGGATCATAAGAATGAAGACTTTTTTGATGGCCCTTGGAATTGACATATGGAAAGTAGTGGTGGAGGACTATGAAGAGCCATAAACACTTGTAATTACTCCAATAAAAAAGAAGGCAAGTGAAAATAATGCTAAAGCTTTAAATGTTATTTTATGTGGTTTATGTGAATCTAAATTTTTTAAAGTTATGCAATGTAAATCTGCTCATGAAACTTGGGTAAAACTTGAGAATATTTACAAAGGTGATGGAAAGGTTCATCAACCTAAGTTTTAGACTTTTAGAAGATAGTTTGAGAGTTTGAAGATGGAATAAGAATAAGATATAGAAAATTATCTTTTATGAGTTGATCAAATAGTAAATTAGATTCAAGGTCTTGGAGAAAAGTTAGAAGAGTAAATAGTGGTACAAAAGTTTTTGAAATCTCTACCAATGAGATTTGATGCAATGGTTTCGGCAATTGAGGAGATGAAGAATTTAGCCAAGCTGAAGATGGATGAGATTCATGGTATTCTCATGGCATATGAGATGTGGACTAAATAAGATAAACCCTAAAAGAGAGAAGCAACTTTCAAGACATCAAAGAAAGATAAAGCTAATATTCAAGAATGAAGTGATAGTTCCAGTGATGATGAAGATGACAATGGAGCTCTTTTCATTCGCAAGCTGAAAAGGGGAGTAGGTAAATATCAAGGAAAATTACCTTTTAAATGTTTTAATTGTGGAAATATTGGACATGTTTTAGCTAAATTCCCAAATAAGGGTAATGATGATAATGAAGAAGGAAAGTCTACATCCAAGAAGAATTTCAAAGGTAAATTTAAGAAGGGATTCCAGAAGAAGAGCTTGTATTCTAAAGATCCTAGCTTAGTCAAACATAATGGAGTCAGTGATTTAGAATAAGAAGAGATTCTATTCATTTCCATGCATGAAGATACCTCTACAAGCAAAAGTATAGATGATCAAGAAAACTAACAGGATGAAGCCAAAGTGAATCTAGAAGGATAACTCATTTATGCCTTAGAAGAGTTAGAAGTTGTTGAGAAGAAGAATCAAAGATTGAAGTGGTAGATCGATAAAAATGAAAAGGAGTCAAAGGACATAATTAATAATCAAACAACACACTTTTAAGAAGCTAAAAGGAATGAAAATGATATAGCAACATAGTTGCAAAAAGTAAGAAAAGAATGTGAAAGGTATGTTATTGAAATTGTCTCTTTAAAAGAAGATATTAGAAATCCAAAAGGCAATATTAGATAAGACAAGTATTAGATTTGAAAAGAAAAAGAGCTATGTTGAAGCTCTTACAAAAGAGGAAACAAAAATGGAAGAAGTGAAGAATATAGAGGACATATCAAACAAAGAAGGCTGAAGGGAACAAAGCTACAAAAGGAAATCAAGTCAGAGATACACAAATAGGTCCTATTTTTATGGTTACTATTTTTATTGTATTGGATATGGTCATAAGAAATTAGAATGTTAGAAAAGAGCTAATAGTTTCAGAAATAAGGAGAAGGAAAGTCATGTAGAGTCAAGTAGAAGCTATAACTCTTTTGCTCCTCTATCAAGCTTTGATGAAGAGGCCATAATGTGTTACAAGCGTAAAAATTTCATACATAGCTTGGTACTATAGAAGCATGTTTGAGTCAATACAGAAGGACCAGAGTTTCAGGGCTCCATTAATTAAGAAGGTTTAGACATGTTCATGGTAGAAGAAACAACTTGAAGATCCTATGTTAGTTCAGACAGCTTTACATGCAAGAAATGAAGATCAGCCATGGTTCATTGATAGTGGATGTTTGAGGAATATGAAAAGAGACAAGAGTAAGTTCATAACACTAAATAATATCAATGGTGGCATAGTTAAATTTGGAGATAAAACCACTTCTAGGATAGCCATAAAAGGTACTTTGAGTTTGGATAATGGTAGAACCAAGACTAAAAATGTATTGTATGTAAAACATCATAAGAATAATCTATTGAGTGTAAGTCAAATATGTGATCAGGGATATACATTAAAGTTTTATGTATAAGGTTGTGAGATTAGAATAAAAGATTCAAATGAGTTGATTGTAGATTCTCAAAGGATAGGCAACAATTTATATGTATTATTAGATATCTTCACAAAGGCACAATTAAAGGACACATTCAAAGATTTTCAAGAGGATTTAGGAGTAATTTATTTTACTTCTTGCCATTGAGGTTTAGCATCAGTTGAGGGGGAGCTAAGTGTTATCTCTAGGTATGTACTTTACCATTGATGTCAAAGGGGGAGAATAATAAGTACATGTATAAGTGCAAAAATAAGTATAAAGAATAGGTACAAGTTGATATAATAAGGGGGAGTTAATGTATGTTTTTTAAATGAAAATATGTGTAGGTTTTAGGCTGTGGCAATTTCAAGTTGAGTTTGCCATCAATGACAAAGGGGGAGATAGATGTAAATATTATCATTGATTTCAAAGGTCTAGCTATTGGTGATAAAGTTCCCATTGCATTTAATGATGTTTTGAATAGTAATATCTTGGCTAATGTGTGTTAATATTTATTTAATATTAGAGAATATATTTTTGGTTGCATAAAGTCAAAAGAAGGGCCCATGGAGAAGTCAAAGAGTCATGGGGTAAAGATAAAAGAAGAATGGGATGCATTTTCCCATGAAGAGTGATCTTGAGGAATTCCAAAAGTCACCAAGATAAAGATAAAAGAGGAAAGGATGATTTTGCTTATGAAGGGTCACCATATGAATTTTAAAATGTAAGGACATGAAGGGTCATGCAATTTTGGTGCCATTTTCCATGAATATTGAAGGATCACAAAGGGTGAATGCAAAGGTCATTTGGAAAGCTATAAATAAAGACTTGAGAAGCCATTTGTAATATGTAAGATAAAGTATGATTTGTAATTGTTATATCTATCTTAGAAGAGAAAAGGAGAGAGAAGAAAGAGATATTGTAATGTGTTATCATTTGTTGAAAAAGTAACATTGAGAGATAGTTATGTAGTATACACAAAAGGGGTTGGTGCTCCTGTGGGTTGGTGCTCATGAATAGTCGTTGTGTTGGTGCTCAACAAAGGTGTTGGTGCTCCTATGGGTTGGTGCTCAACAAATGGGGTGGTGATCCTATGGGTTGGTACTCATGAATATTTTTTGTCTTGGTGCTCAGCAAAGGGGTTGGTGCTCTTATGGGTTGGTGCTCATGAATAGTTATTGTGTTGGTTCTTAATAAAGGGGTTAGTGCTCCTACAAGTTAGTGATTACGAATATTTTAGTTTGAGTTGGTGCTCATTTATATACTTGATATTTTTCTTCATGGTTTTTCCCACATTAGGTTTCCACATTAAATTCTGTGTCTCTATTTATCTTGTGTGGTGTTTATTATTTTAGTTTTATTGCATATCTTGAATGTATGGTTAAGTGGAATTTGATTAAGTGAAAGTTTATAAGATTTATGATATACTGATTCAACCCCCCTCTGAGTATATAGCATGCTTAACAACTTTTAAAGTTAAATGGATCCAAATACTCTAGCGACACTCCATATGACGTGTTATAATTAGAACTTATTACACTAGACATGAAAGGATAAGGATATGTAAGGATAAAAGCTTATCACTAGACCTCATAATCATCACTTCACATACTTAGAAAAAAAATTGTGAAATAAAATCAAGATTACATGTATTCTTCAAAGTCAAATTACAACATCAAACTAGAAAGGCTTCACCATACATGGTGTGGAATTATGAAACAAGATCCAAAATGGCTAGTACTCTTAGAATGTGAGAGAGGAAAGAGAACAATGAATATAAATAGTCACAATAATAGGTGTCAAGCTAAGACAAAGAGATAAATATTTAGAGGAATTAATTATGAGATAGAGCATGCAAGGTCTCTTTGGATAAATGGCCCTCCAATGCATGAAACTCTTCAATTCTAGCAAAGGACCCTTCAATTGGCTCCTTAAAAATTTCCTTCATTATTTGGTCATTCTTGAGCACTTCATGGAAGACTAGGAATAGATGAGATCATTAAAATTTGAATGGGGTGGGGGTTAGAAATATGATCTAACATGCATTGGATATGTCCCTAATCATCAATTTTCTTCTGGACAAGTGTTCTCACTGCCTGTAGTCATTATCATCCTTTTATAGACTTATCTTCACATTTGGCACTAAGGTGGTCTTTAGTTTCTCAAACCAATACATATAGGGGGAGATGTGACATTTTTAAATAGTCCTCTTACCTTAGATTCATCAATCAGACCTTAAAAGGCCTCCTAATTAAAGTTATCACCTTCTCACTTAGTGATCACTCTTCATTCACTATGCCATTTTAGATTGGCTAAAGTGGAGGTGCTTGCATAGGTATTTATGTAATTTTATAAATCAATATATTAACATGGGGAGTTATGTTAGGTCTCACTCTATCTTAAAAAGTGATCCTCATCCTTTTAAACCCTTTTGTACTTTCAAAACATCAAAAATTGTTAAGAAAATCCATTATATACCGTATTTGTACAAATAAGGTAAAATACAAATTGATGAGAAGGATCCCTGGGGAGTCCTCTACAATTTAAAATTTTTTTCCTACCAAAAATAACTCATATGTATTACTTTTTTTCAACTTCTTCCCAATGAGTTTATTAACAAGGGTTTTGGAGGGTTTTGAGTGGTTTTACCCCTTAGGGATTATTCATAAAACTATGACATACAAACCCTAAATAAATTATATTAGATAAATTTTTAGGACCATATCCAACATAAACTAACTCTTTGTACCTCCATGCTAATCATCCATACAAATATAAGCTTTCAAATTTGTCTTCTCAAGTTCTTTATTTTTTACAAACCCTGTCATGTTTTCGAGCCAAGAAATGACTTCTCTATGACCTTCTATTCAAAATAAATGTTATCAAACACCTTATATCTTATATTTAATCTCCTATAATTATTTTTAAGCTTCATCTAATATTATAAATGTAATTTGACCCCCTTTATGCCTCTAAGCCTAGTCTAGGTCTAGTATGTTTAGTATGTATACTTGTGACTTAGGGACACTATTTTGGACTCCATAGTACTATGATACCTTCATCATGTTCATTAATTTCCAAAATATATTTCTAAATAACTTTTCAATGTTTCAATACCTTCCAACTCACTTATTGCCTTTTAGTTACTAAACTTATAAGGTTTGTCCTCTTGGGAGTGTCCTCTATCTGAGATAGAACATAGGGCACTTCCCCTATTTCCTCAGGTAAAATAAAGATATGATGAGATTTTTAAATTCATGGGTATCCTATACTAAAAACCTCAAGTTTTAATTCTACTCCTATCACCTCCAAACCTTACCAAATCCAAAGTAGACTTTTATAGAACTCATTGCATATGATTTTGTGTTTTGACTGTAGGTTATTCTTAAGAACCAAATATTGGCATATTTTAAATTATATTATAATATAATGAATTTTTCACTACTAATTTTAGGTTATTACAAACATATTTATCATCCAACCTTTTCCAAATTTCCTCAAGGTATACCTTTCACTTGATAGGCTTAGTTAGCAGTCAATTGTGACTATCTTATTTGCACAAGAGAGAGACCTACATGTAGATGGATCTTTCATCATAGACCTTATATACCATGATTCACATATTATTGAATTCATTAATGTTATTCCAACATATTTGAACTTATCTTCATCATGCACATGTTAGGCCAACATCATAACAATTATACTTTTACTACACTATCATACTACAATTAACTATAGTTAACCATTATTAGAATAAAAGGAATCTTTTAGATTAGATTTTAACTCTTGGAAACCTATCATTCACACTTTAGGATCTATTTAGAGTCTTGTAACCAACTTTAATTGACAAATATTTGTGTTTTCATGCCTATAATCACCAAGGTTCATCTTATGAGTTTGTGAGTACCTATAGTCAGGTTGTAGGTGATCCTTTTGAGGTCAAGGCACACCTGTAGATGATGATATGGGTCAATAACTTATAACTCAACCTCTCTCCAAGTTCTTTAAATCACTAGGGTCTTTCTAACTTCTAAAATATCATTTTTAATTAATACATACTCTTGTCATACCACCTTAGACTGATGAGATCATTTGAAATCTTAAGATACTATTGAGAACATTGACCTTATATAGTGTAATAATGTCTAGAATGGATGCCTCCTTTACATCACTTATGGGATAAAACACCCACTTTTATTTTTCAATCTATTACCCCTACATGAGGTCTACATGATATGATCACTTAGTATTATATATAACTTATGTTACCTGATTATATGATAGCACCAAATGTGGACAAGGCACTAATTTAGAGTCTTTAAGGTAATAGATCCCCAAAACTTGTTATTGATTTGAACATGACTATTCAAGTCTTTCTACCTCTTTATGGCTTCATTATTGGTTGTTAGGACATTCCCTAGCTTTTCAATTCTCTATGAAGGTCTCAAAACATGTTCAAACTCTCTATGCAACATATTTAGGTCTCTGTGAGAGCCACCTTTAGGTTTATATTAGTGGTGTATGACTATGTTAGGGATTGAATTTGTTATCAGTCCATCACATGTCATTTAAATCTCAACTTGACTTCTCATTCTTCAAGAGTGTCTATAACCTCTTGAGAATATTCATTTACTCTCCATGATTGTTCTCAAATATTCCACTCAGCTAACTATCGATGGATACTTATAAGAACTGACTATGTGCTATGTTATTTGACTACAAATACATGGATGTTAGCCTTTTTAAATGGATCCTAGAAGGATAAAGGATTAACAAGACATGGGAATAATGAAATACATCATATCACCTTCATTTAAAACTACTATAAGAAAAAGAACCTATATAGTCGGTGAAACATGCCTAAAACTTAGCAATGCAGATCTCATCTTACAACATAAAATATTCAGTTCATCAATTCAATTAAAAACATGAAAAATATATTGAAACCATGAAATAATGGTATCCACATCTCTTAAAACTAATTTCATCAAGCGGTTTTTTATGGACTGGCTCAAACAAAAAGAAAACCTATAGGGTGTGGGGATTAACATGAAAAAAGAGATAGTCAACTTATTAACATTGTTTCATAAAGAATATATAACCAATATTTTATTTCCTACCATTAATTTTAAGGAAACCAATTTTAATAACAACCCAAAATAGCATTTGACTTGAAACCTCTCTTACTGGTCGTACCATGAGAAAACATGTTGACCAGTTTTGTATGCCAAGACAAGTGATAAAGGATTAGAATAGTTTTGAGACATTTTTTTAACTTAAAAATATAATCAAGTATTAAAATTAACTTATGAAAACTCAATATTCATCCTACAACCTCTAACACATTCTAAAACACGTGTGTAAGTCATATAATTGCCCAAAACCTTCTCTTTTCTAACTATTTTCTTGATTTCACTAAATACCTACAAGTTTTTTAGTTATTAATAAAAATATTATGACATATTTTCCATTTAGGGATAATTTAAAACACTTTTATATCAAGGGAAATTGTATAAACCTTATTAATGGCTCAAATATGATCCTTTAGTGTCATGAAATGACTTAAGACTAGATTTTGACTATGAACAAGATTAATAGCCCATTAAATGACACCAAAAGGACCATGAAACAACCTATTAAATCATAATATACCCATATACAAGTTTTATACTATAGGGGGTTGACTTATTTTTACTTGTGGTTAAAATAGTCAACATGTAATTTTTAATATTATTCTTGTCAATATTCTTACATACTATTCATAACTTTTATTTTGTTATAATTTATCATGTTTCTATCTTTATTCTTATTCCTTTTTTTTAATCTCCCCTCCTCTTACTAATTATATTTTTTTTTCTCTTTCACTTTTTGATTTTGTTCATTTTGTAGTTTCTACACTTTTGCTAGAGACATAGATACTTCATGTTGTGGTTTGGAAAATATGATAATCAGGACTATCTATTGTGGCCCATATCCTTTTCTCATGTCTTATTTTATGGTTTAATCCCTAGTGGTTTTTGTGTGTGTCCAAAATTCTTATTCCTGTGTTGTCTATTTATGTTTATGGACTCTTATTTTGTAATATATGATGAGTTAAAGGTCTCAATGTATAATATTTTTCATTTTTGTTTACTTATTTTAGGTAGAGACATATGTAATGATTTTTAATTTCAATATGTGTTTGGAAATTTTGTGCCCCTTATCTATGGCAAACTATTTCCTATATCCCTTGTGTTTATTCTTTCTAATTACTTTCCTCTATCTTATGGAGATAATTTGATGTTATACATTTGTTTTGCAATAGTTACTTCTCTTGTTTTGAATGAGCGTACCTCAAATTTGAATAGGCACATTCCAATTACACACAACATAATAACATATTTAAACTAATTATATATGTGGTGTTAATTTTTAAATGGATATAATAACATATACATAAGTATGAATAAAACTATTCTAGATTAGTCCAATTAATTGAAACCTTATATAAATGAATATTTTTAATTGAAGTGTTGAGTTATGATAAATATATAAATTGTGGGAAAATTATAGAGGCAAGAATTTCAAATGACAACAATGGGTGGGAGGATGGGTATCTACATCTTGAACCTTTGAACCTAGTATAAATATACATATAAAAGGTGGCTTTGAGGAAGGTACATGTCTCATCATAATTTTTGAAGAATCTGTAGGATTTAAGAAAGGAACATAGTTGGGGTCCACAAGGGCCAGCTCCCACAACCTACAAAGGAAAGTAGTAGGCCGCATGGGTAGATCTAGTCATGGGGGAACATTTTCATGTCATCCCTTCAAAGTCTTTCCTAATACCTTTAGGGGAAAGTAAAGAGGTAAGTCTCGAGGTTATAAATGGCATCACCAAAAACATAAATTCTTCTCTTTTAAATTCCATCTTGGCAAAATTTAATGACTTTTGCCCTAATATTAACTCTTTCTAGAAGTGGGATAATCTTAAATGGAAACCTAAAGGACCAATTTACATCATTTCCATGCCCAAGAGTTTCTTCTTTATCAATTTCACCCATTTTAAGGACACCCTTAAGACTCTTATGGGTGGGCCATGGTTTATGGGTAAATTATAGTTTATCTTCATAAATGGAAGGCAAACCTTAATCTTAATAGCTTAGTCTCAGAGGATATCCCACTCTAGGTCAGCCTTCCTGATCTCCCCCTAGAATTCTAGGCATCAAAAGTTATTTTTGGAATTATTAGGGCCCTAGGGCAGCCCATTTCTAGTGACCTAGTTACTAGGTTTAGAAGGAGGCTTCTTGCAACCAAGGTTTGTGTCTTCATTCCTACTAATAGACACTTAATCCACTCCATTATAATCAAGTCCAAATATGGCATCTAGAAATAGAGAATCAAATTTGAAATATCTTTAGAGATTTTTAAGTCCTATGACATCTTGAGCCATCCTTCCAAAGCTTTCCCCCTACTCAAGAAGTTGCCTATTATATCCTCTCCATCCTAGGTTAGAAAGTCAATTGCCCAAGTCCCCCCCTCCCTTCCCCCTTCTCCCCATCCCCCCTCCTCCCCCCAAAATCCCCTACCCCCTCCTCTTAGAGTATGCTCCTCTCCCCCTCCTCCCTTAACCCTCTCCCACAAACCTTCCCTCCTCACCTCTCCTCTCTCAATTCTCCCCCTTCTCATCTCCCCCCACCCCCTAGCCCCCTCATCCCTCCCCCCTCCCACCTCTCCTCTTTCCTCTCTCCCCACTTACCTCCCCCCTTTCCCCTCTCCCCTTGCACCCTCTCCTAAGATAGCTTTGGCCCCTCTCAACCTAGGGAAAAAACTCTCTATAGAATTGAGATCCCTCTCAACACTCAAAATTCTTATTCTTCTCTAGACTTGACTTCCTCCCTAGGTCCCTACCCTTTCCCTCATCCTATTTCCCTTTTGTAGGACATTCTAGTTGAATATGCTTTTATCTCCCTAGTGGGATCTCCCCTCCCTAGCTATCCCCCTTCAAGCTCTCCTCCCCTTATCTCCTCATATCACTTGCCTTGTTCTTTTCATCTACTAGATGACAACCCAATTCTATAGTAAATCCCAATTTTGTCTTATCTAGCATTTCCTAGGTGTTAACCTAAATGTCTTAACTTTTCAAAAGGTCAATGTTCCTTAGCCATCAAATGTGAAATTTCTAGTTTACCTAAGGATTAGGACAAGGAAAAGTGAGAAAAAATCCACAATAAAAAGGGTAGGAAGAAAGTGAATGTTGATTGTGAATCAAAATCAATAGGAAAAACCTCATCCTAGAGTTCTTGATTATTAGAAACTGGTAGATAGGTTTCTAAGGGCATTTAAATGACCCTTAGACACTACCACAACAATAAGAGATGAAATTCCTCTCTTGGAATATTAGGGGTCTGAACAACCCCACTAAATAGAGACTAGATAGAAATTTAATTTTCAAACACAAGCTGGATATCCTTTTGATACAAGAAACCAAGATGTCAGTTGAAAATTTCTTGAAGATCAAGTCTAATATTTGGAGAAACTAATATTGTAGTTGTAGTATTTCTAGAGGAGAGTCAGGTGGCCTAGCAGTTTTTTGTGATCTTGTGGTCCTAGAGGGTGACCCCTTTCTTATCATAAAAAATCATATCTTGGTCTCCTTCTCAGATCTTCAAGATAAGAATAAGTGGATTCTTACAAATGTTTATGCCCCAAAAACCAAAACCAAGAGGAAGAAGTTATGGGATAACTTGATTAATATCAAGAATCACTTTAACAACATGAATTGGGTGATCATTGGAGATTTTAATTCCCCATTGTCACTAGGGGAGAATAAAGGAGGAACCTACCACCATTATGACAACATGATAGATTTAGAGGAATTAATTACTAATGCTAGCCTTTATGATGTGTAACTCAAAGGTAATAAATATACATGATAAAAAAAAAGGCTAGGAAATAATCTTATCCTAGTAAGACTAGATTGTTTACTAATACCTTTAATTTGGATCCATACTTCCTCTTATCTTCTCTCGTCTCTCCCTAAGATTGGGTTTAATCATAACCATATAATTTTTCAAAGTGAAAGGGTATATAAATCAAAGGCCATGCCCTTTCAATTTGAAAAAATGTGGTCATCCAACCAAACCTTGGAAGGATATATAAAGGAGTGGTGGAGTTTTCCTATCCAAGGATCGGCCATGTTCACTATGGCTATGAAATTGAGACATGTTAAAAACATGTATAAAATCTGGAACAAAGAAGTGTTTGGTAAATTTTCATCCAAAATAATTTCATAGAGGATGAGATTCATAAATTTGAGCTATAAATTTTAATTTCAAGTTACACTGCTAATATTCAATCAAATGAGAAGTAACTCCTCAACAGGAACCATAATCTTGAAGCAAAGGAAGAAATGTACTAGAGGTAAAAATCTATAAAGTTATGGCTAAAAGAGTGGGAAAAAACACCAAATTATTTCACATTTTTGCTTCTAGGAACTAACAAAATAACCTCATCATAGAAGTCCAGAGATAGGATGGTACCTAGTTTAGAAAGGAGGAGGACATTACAAATCATTTGTTTAATTACTTTAAATCCTTGCTTGCCTTCTCTCCCCCCTAGGATGCAAGACTCAAGGACTAAGTGGATAATCTCTTTAACAGATTTATTGCTTAGGAATATAACACTTCCATTCTTACCCCTCCCCATTTATATGAGGATATATTAGTGAATTTTTTCTATTAGAAGGGGACAAAGCCCCTAGACCAGATGGTTTCCCCCCATTCTTCTTCCAGGGCTTTTGGGACATCATCTATCAAGAGGTCTCCCTAGTGGTCATGGAATTTTTTAAATCAAATACCTTGCTCCAAGAATTTAAAAATACTTCTTTATTCTCATCCCTAAGAAATTGGGAGCTTATAAGGCATCAGACTTTAGACCCATCAACTTATGCACCACATTTTATAAAATTTGCACCAAAGGCCTTTCGCTCAAATGTTAACTCCTACTCGACAAAATAATATTGGAATAATAGGATAATTTCATGTAAGGTAGATATATTTTGTATGGGATTATTATGGTTCATGAAACCATTCACTCAATGTATTACTCAAATTAGCAAGGTATGTTTCTCAAGCTTAATATAAACAAGGCCTATGATCGAGTTTCTTAGCAATTCCTTGACAAAATTTTGGATAGATTTGGTTTCAATATATTGGTTAAAACAAATTACTTATTATATTTTGAACCCTTTGTTCTTATTTATTATAAATGGTGTCCCTATGGGTTTCTTTCTACCTAGGAGAGGGTTAAGGCAGGGGGATCCTCTCTCTCCATACCTATTCATCATTTTGGATGAAGATTTGAGTCATCTCATTATAAAGGCTAGAATATCAAATATCATCAAATGAATCATTACCACCCCCAATATAAATTTGATCACTCATTAATATTTTTTAATGACATGATGATGACGGGGGAGGTTTCAATTTTTTAAGCTAGGTGCTTCAAAAAATTCTTGAGGTTTACGAAGTGGTTTTTGGTTAGAACGTGAACTTCTCCAAGAGTTCCCTCTTTTTCATCAACACCCCCTTGGCTCTTTAAAATAAAATTTCAAATATTATAGGATGTGTCATAAGGAATATTTCATCTACATATATAGGCACCCCACTCTTTTATGGTCCTTTGAAATCCAAATTCTAGACCCCCCTCATTGACAAGATTTAAAAAAAGGTGATAGGGTGGAAAGGGAACTTTTTATCTCAAGCTGACAAATTCCAACATCTAAATATCACCCTTCAAAGTGTCCCCATATAATTTATTCTCTTTTATAATCTAGGAAGAATCACTGATCAAATAGAACACATTTAGAAAAACATCCTTTGGTGAGGTTTAAAAGATAGATTCAAGTTTCTACTTATCTCTTAGAATCAAGCATGTTGCCCTATTCCAAATTAAGGTCTAGGGTTAAGAAGCATTAAATACATGAATCAAGATCTTCTAAAAAAGCAAGGCTACAAGGTGGTCAAGGAGGAAAATAAGTGGTCCAAAGAGCCAAATATCTTCTTTCTAGGGAAGGCCATCAATTCCTCTCAGAATCTAACCCTGATGATGGCTCTGCTTTTTGGAAAGGGTTACAGGTGGGCAAAGATCTATTGTAGAAAGGACTCAAGTGGAATTTAGGTATAGGTAACCTTGTTTAATTATAAGGTGACCCATGTTTTTAGGCCCATCTATAATCCACTTTCCAAGACCTATACCTAATCTCTTTATTAAGGAAAACTATGGTCACAAAGTGTTGAATTATTGGGAAATAAACAATAGGAGGAAGTGTTGTAAAGTTCTGACTAAAACTAATTTAGATCAACAAAAATCCCACATGATTCAAGATCTTAATGATTCTATCTAATATATCTATAACATCCATTTCCAAAAGATGATTCTCTCATCTGGAAACATGATCCTAGTGGTGTTTATTCCATGAAGTCTAGCTTCTCCTCCCTTTGGGACTAGGAAGAAGAGGAATTCAACTTGAAGTCCCTATATCTTAAAAACCTCATACCCAAAAATAGTTTTTTCTTATAGTTGTTAGCCCATAATAATATTTTAACTATGGATAATTTGATTAAAATAGGTATAGCCATTCCTAACATATGTTCATTTTACAAATAGGAAGCTAAGACCATCAAACATTTATTTCTCTCTTACCCTTTCACTTCATCTATTTTTTTATTTTTTCTTCAGCATTTTTAACTTTTCATGGGTTACCCCTAGCTCCATAATGGACTTAATAACCCAATAGAAGCCCCCTTAGGAGGCTATGCCACTATAATTTTGGTAGAACCTATCCCTCCCCCATATTTTTTGGTGTTTTTGGCAAGCTAAGAATTCATGCATTTTTTAAAAATCACCAGCCTCACCCTGCCTCCACCTTATAAGGGTTTTGTATTTTATGTATTAAAATTGGAAAACCTCTACTTCTTCATTCAACCAGCCTACTTCACCTCTATTCTCTAGGATTATGACCCAACTCAATCTAGTCATCCCTGGTAAATCCTAAGTTATAAGACTATACATGTCTCATGTTAAGTGGTCACCTCCCATTCCCTAGTGGGTTAAAATAAATTTTGATGTGAAAAAAAGGGGAATATAGGCCTAGTAAGGGTAGGAGGTTTGATCAGAGACTCTTCAATCAATAAATATTAAAGTAACCTACGTGGGGATACTATGGATCTAAACTAATCACATCTCTAAAGCAACCATAATGATGTGGGGTATTGAGGAGGTAGTTAGTCTTGGCTATGAGTTCATCCATATAGAGGTGGAATTTATGAACATTATCAAGTGCCTAAAATGGATTTATCCACCTTCATGGAACATCTCTAGTATGATCAATGATGTTAAAAACCTATTGAGCTACTTTAAAGGAATCCTTATTATGGGTGTCTATAAAGAATGTAATAGGGGAGTAGATTTTTTGGCTAACATCAGAGTCTTTAGAAATGAATACATCATTTGGAATGAGAGATAATTATTATATGACATCATTCACATCATCGATATCAAAAAAGGACATATCACACAGTCATGATGGTTAAAATTGTGATGAGTACATTATGGGTTATGCATGGTGATTTTTATGTGTGTTAAACTCTTATTATCAAGGCTTTGCATGAGTGTTAGGTCTTGAAACTTTATCTCATGATCATGTTAGGTTTTATTTCCCCTATTTGTCATTTATCCCTCCTGGAAATTGATTTTGGTGCTAGTTACAAAATAAAGTTGTAGTCTAAGAAAATGGGAGGGGATAGAGATTGATTTGATCCAATTTCATGTACTAATGTTAAAAATAATGAGTGTGTTTGGAATAAAATGGTTAAAGTGGGGATGGATCCATTCATGGGACACTTAGTGGGGCATGACACAACACTATCCAAAGATTTTTCTAGTGGTTGGAAGAATCATGAGGTGAGAATGCATGGATTGAAGATTTAGATCACTGAGGAGATGATAGGTGATACCATAGGGATGGAATGGCATAAAGTAAATACATTCAAAGAGAAGAGATGTAAGGAGGAACTCGTGAATGTCTTCTTTAAGAAGTAAAATCACAAACCAAAGTACTCTACCAATAAATGTTTTATGCATGCTAAATTTCCAAGGAAATGGTCAGAGGTATGTCTTCAAATTATGACATATATTATTCTTAAAGGAAAACACATTTTTATCTATTCACATTACTTCTTTCTCTTGAATAATTTCAAGGGTCATTATATCATTATTACTTTTTTCTTGTTGTAATCATTGGAGGTGCCTATTATAAACATCAAAAAGAATCTGATGGTGGATTTAATCCATCAGGGCCTCATCCTCTTACTCATTAAATGGGGAGAGTCAATCTAGTCAAAAATAATCTTCAAGGCCATAAAAATCAATAGTGAAAAGGAGGGATCAGAGGGAGAGGGAGATCATTTCTCTTAGATGGGATCTGAAGAGGAATAATAGGATTAAGGTTTGGGGGATTCAAATGTTTATCTACATGAAAAACCCAAACCTGACTTAAGAAGCACTTATTTTGTTTAACCACTTTCTTCCAAAGGAAAGGAAACCTTGGGGGTTGATTTAATGGGGTTATTGAGGATTCTCTTTAGAAACTTCACATGAAAATTATGATATAGAAACTCCTCTATGGAAAAATAGATAAAGAATTTGAGAGTCTTAGAGAATCCCTCTACCCTGATAAGAGAGACAACAGTGATGGTAAAGACCACTTGGCTCACACCCCCAAAGGTAAATCAACTTAGAAAGTCAAAGAAGAGGAAGTCACCTAGGCTTCTAAGGAAGATAAAAGAAATACCCTCACTCAAACCTCAAAAGGAAGAGACTAGACAAGGATGAGGACCAGTTCATCAAGAGATAGACTAGGGGAAAAAGAAACAAAGGTACTAGTGCATAAAACAAATATTTGGTCGCTTATTATAGATTATTTTAGTTTATCGCTCCCTTTTTCACTTAGTTTGCTTTTGGTTTTTTAGCTGTCAGGTGGCTAATGTTTGGTGCCTTTTAGGCTATCCTGTTAGGTTAGCTCTTACACCACTTTTTTTAGTGTTACCTTTTCCTAAATATCTTTTGGTTTGTTGTTTTATTTATTACAAGTCCCTCTAACCTAAATTTTAACATATATAATAAAAAATGATAAATATATAAAGTACACTTAAAATAGTAGTTTGATTGCATAAAATGAAGAAGAAATATTAATTAGCCTATCTTAGAATAAAAAAGAAGATTAGATAAGTAAATTGGTAGAAAAAACCAAGGACAATATTAGAATCCACTCTTCATATTCTAGGAATATTATTTATAGAGGCCTAGAAACTTACGTCATCCCTGAGACACTTGTTTTGGTAGTTCTATATTGATATCAATGTAACTATCTTATATGGAATATTAATTATATTTCAAAGTTGCCACCTAGATAATTATGGGGTTTTTATCACAATTTTATTGATGTATTGTATTTACATTCGTAATTTATCAATTATTTTATATGGATAAAACATTATCTATTCACCTTGAATTTGTACCTTGCCAAAAATGGGTTAGTGGGATCATAATATTGATCTTACCTTAATGATCCCTATGTCAATTTATATTTCCTACATGTTTATACTCCATTGAGGGCCTCATAATTATGTATTTCTCTAGTAATTTTTGGATTGTGTGTTCATAATGGTGAAATATAATATAGGTAGGGGAATGCAATGATCTAGATTATAACTTGAAAAATATTATGCATGGGTTGTTATTTAAGTGATTAAGACCTATAATAGTATTAATTCTATGCTGATATGAAAATAGGAAATAATAGGACAATATAACTCATTATTTAAATTAATTGAGTGAGATTGAATAAGTGTTTACTTGGTATTTTATAGATAAACAATGAGTAGGCTTAGATTTATATTTATAACATACCTTTTAAACATATCTAATGAAAGGGTTAATTAAAATAAATGGGTCAACCCATAGGATTCAAAATATTTGAAAATTAGATGATTTTTAAGGACTAAACACTTGATAATAATATGGACACTTCCATCGACACAAGTGTCTTTATGTGGGACACAAATATTTGATAGGCTAGGAAGCAATTGAGGATCTAAAAATGAAAGTGAATGATATATATCAAATTTTAAGCTTTATGTACAATGTTGATGATCCTATTATATATATATATATATATATATATATATATATATATATATATATATATATATATATATATATATTAATAAACCTACTTATACTTCACTTAAAAAACAAATGAAAAAATTAGAACAAGAAAATATTTGAAAGGTAAAGTTAATAAAAATAATGTTTGATCAAGATGAAAGGGATATAAATATACCTCTCAATAATAATACTTATATTTCAAAACAATATGGTTTTCAACAATAATATTTACAACACTTTGACTTACATGGTCAAGGATTAGGAAAACATTCAAAATGCATCACTCATCCTATCTCCACAACTAATCTTAATAATAATCAAGGATTTGGATATATTGGAAATAATAATACAAATCATTCAAAGATGCATATTTATTTTGTTAATGAAGAATAATAAATTAAAAATTGAAATATATCTAATGAAAATTCATAAACAAAACAAGAAAAGAAAAAAATGGAACAAGAATGACTACAAAAGGAACATTTAAAAAAAACCAAGACATACATTAGAGGGATAATATGCCACATGTACCTTCATAAGAATCAATTAAAATTCATGGCTCAAAGATTAAAATAATTGAAACTTTCATATATGGAAATCAAGGTCAAAATACCATAGTTGACCCAATTTATAAATTCAATATGATCTTGGAAATTATTTACATCCCTAGGATATGGCATGGAGCATGTAGATAAAACTATTGCATATAATTTTTTTGTTGTATCTATTTAATGGAATGTCACACTTGGATCTGATCTAAACATTAGTCCACTTTTTAATAAATATAATTCTAAAATTTTTAAAACCATGGTTATTAACAACAAATAAATAAATCTTTGAAGTAAAGCTAACAAATACAAACTTACCAAAAGAACATTCACATTTTCTGATTCTTCTATGCACACATATAACAAATTTTGATCAAAAAATTTATTAATTTACCACTCATCACATATTTTCATCCCCTTTTTTATATCATTCTATGGATTGTTAAATTTCTATAAATATTTGAAATATTCTCAAAATACAAAAAAATTCAAATATTCAAGAAAATAAATAAACATTCAAATAATTAAAAAAATCAAATGTATTCAACATTCCCATGTTTTAATAGATCCTTGGAATATATGTTATTTTATTTACATTATTAGATAACATATCATTTAATTTATATATAGACATGTCTCATGCATATTTGAGTATGATACAGGGATACCCAGACACATGATATATGCACTTCTAGATATTGTTCCTCTCCTATAGCTGCACCATATAGTATATTGATGGATATACTTATATCATGATTAATATAGGTTACATATCCTTTATTATCATTTATACATTATCATTTTTGAGCTTATATAATAATTCTTATACATGCTCGTATATTTCACATTGTACTTGATATGCTATGTTACATAACATTTTTTATAACACATATATGAAGGGACTAGTATGACATGCTTATGTTGGTTTCTTATGATTAAAATATTTCTCATCTCATTTAATGTATTCAATTACATGCTATTGTATTGTTTGTGAAAAATTTGAATATGTTCCTTATTTTTTATACCTTGTGCAATTGTATGTTAAGTATACATTTGAATATGTCATCCATTTAAATTATGTGGAATTTGAAGATGACCCTTATATTTTGTCTCCTTGGAACACTATTTTGTGTTACATTTAGTTCTCTTGTGTGCCTACTTGATTTTTTGTTGATATTGTACTATTACTCTATAGGCATTGGCATGATCTATATCATGCATATTAGGACTTTATGTGATCATATACTATGAGCTTAATTGATATATATATATATATATATATATATATATATATATATATATATACATGTTATCCCTATATGATAAATTATTCATACATATTATATACAACTATGTCATACTTTTAAGGTAAGGTACCTACCAGATTCTATTTCCCTTGCCTCAAATGAGGGGGTATCAGTGGGTGCATGTTATAGAATCATGACTTCCACATTTTTCATAGTTTACAAATTTTAGCTGGTGCATGTCATAAAGGCATGAAATATAAACTTATACATTTACTCAATGTATCCATATTTAAGTGGGGGCATGTCCTAAAGACATGAACTCTACACTTACACAATCTCCAATTCATTTTCATGATTCAGATATACACTTGGGTTATAATCCTATAAATTTCACTAGTTTTGCATAGATTTTAAATAATATTTTTTTAGATTAATGACACATATGATACTAATCATAAATAATATCAGTTAATATGCCATGCCATTTCACCAAAAATTACAAAAAATGCCATTTATATTGTTCACCAGGGCACACTGATTACACCAGGATTTAATATTATCAAGCCTTCTATGCCACAATAGTTATTTAATTTTATCGATTAAAGTGATTAAATAATTAAAAATCACATGATTTATAGGTTGTAGTTATTAAAAAATCCAATATCACTAGATCTATAGTATGATTCTATTAAATCACTCACCCTCACTAGATTATATATTCATAATTTAGGTGTGACAATGAGATATAATAATCTCAATGTCCATGACACAACTCATGATTTTAAATTATTGGGGAATAATACCTGTAAATATACCTCTTCAAATCTACAAGGTTTAGGTATGAAACACTTCCATTTATAGTGCTTCATAAGGAAAAATCTTTACCAAGTCAAATCATCAAGAGGCAATATGGTTGCATTGACACACAGTTGCACTCCTTTCTTCCCCTCTTTATTTTTATGCATTTAAATTATTTAAATTTTTAGATTATATGCACTAATTTACATTATAACATGTTTTTTTATAGTTCATACACCAATAAATCACTCAAAACTATGGTCAAGAAAAGGCAAGGTATGTTTTATAGAACCAGGTATGTATTTATTTCCTAAATTCATCCTTATGCATCACTATATTAAAAGGGGGAAATGTCAATATTAAAAATAAAAATTTACAACATCTCAATATTTTACATTTGACAAATATCAAACAAGGATTTTCAATTAAATTATGTACCTCCATGTTATTGAAAGGTTCACATTCACCATCTCATTATGCCTAAATTTTTATCTCTTAGTTTGATCCACATCATTGTGATGACCCAACTCTACTACACTACACAAAAAATTTAAAATCTAAAAAATGTCATTCAATATAAATTTTAGATCTATACTTGATTTATATCCTTTTGGACACTACCAGTCACAAAGAGACACTACCACCAATGGTAGTGTCTATATCCTTATCTAGTGTCTAGTTTCCAAAATTCATACAAATTAGAAAATGTTTAGAAACCTATGAGTCATCTTATTTGTGTTATTGAACCCTACTATGAGATATTTAAAAAATTTGTGATATAAATATAAGTCTAAGACTTTGTATTCATCATATAGAAAATACCTATTAAATATCAATCAATCAACCACACAACCAAGCTATTCTATCGTATGTGTCCCTATTTGCATATCAAGCATATGACCAATCATATTATAAGTCTAAGTCAATAAAATATTATCCTATGATTGATATTTTTCAAATTAAAAGATATAACACTACATAAATATTCATATAGTATATCTCACCTTTGTGCACACACATTCCCACACATAGGGGATAATTTCATAACTTTGAGGCCCTCCTTGGAGAATTGGCTATGTAGAAAAGACTCATTGATAGAGAGGTCTTTGGGTTCAACTTGACACCATGAACCCATTAACCCATTTTTAGAAAACTCCTTATAATGGTGAAAAGGGTGAATAAATAGGGTTTGATCAATTATAAAATATCCTTTTGTTAACTTTTTGAATCACTTATTTTAAGTGTATTTTATTGTAGACTTTCATTTGGATATGAAACCTTGTTGGGCATAACATTTGAAGATGAATATGGAAACACATGATTAACATCAGTATATTTTTGATTCTATAGGTATGTAATATTATTTTCAAATTATGTAATCTTTGAATTAAAATATTGATTTTGCTTTTGTAACTCTTCTATTAAATTTGTCATAGTGATGATTTGATCTTTTCGGGATTTGTAAGTGTAAACCCTAGGTACATTAGATTGAATATGAATACACACATAATTTAAATCATATGTGGGATGTGAGGGGTTTTATGAAGTAAATAATGATCACCCTCATTTGAAACAATAGGATAGGCCACCTTACCTCTTGGAAAAGTTATAACATGGACCTAGGTAGAGGGATGGTAGCTATCACCCTCATTAGGGTTAGGAGGAGTAAGAGGATAATTTTATAATTTTTAAATGTCTTGAAAATAAAGATGAGAATAAGATAAGAGAGACATAAAAAAATATAGATAATAATCCAACATGATAAGAAAATTAAGAATACTATAATCTAAACCCTAGAAGTCTAAAAACTCTAGGGTAAGCTAGGTTTTTCATAATAAGGATATAGTAATTTGAGAATATTAGATAATTTTTTTTAAAATATGGGAAAGTTTTTTAATGATAAATAATAATAAAAATTTACAAAAATATGGAAAAATAGGTATCCATTTCACCTTGTACCTTGAGATTTAGTAAAATAAGTAAATTAAATAATTTGAAGATTTTGCACATAATTTTTACTAAAAAAAGGGTTTATGATTATAGAAATAACAAGATGAAAAATCTCTAATTAATTTTAAAATTGACTTGTTATGAGTCATACATAGGTCAAATAATGTGGAATGTTTTATAAGTAAAACCCTATAATACTCCAAATAAAGAATCAATAATTATGATAAAATAGAAATGTATTTCAAAGATATGAGAGAGGTTTTTGAGTAATATACATTTTTTATGAAACATATAAACTAATTATAAAATAGTTACACCATTCACCTTGTATGTCAGTATTCACTAAAAATGATAAATTTTAAAATTTTAAAAAATCCATATAGGAATTGGGCAAACAAAAAGAGGTTTTTGAGTATACCAGCTTGTGTAGATGAAACATTTAAGAAATTTTTAAATTGGATCTATTAATAATTAAAAATGCATCAATAAAGGAATAATAAATGTAGATCTAAAATTCAGACACATCAAGATGAAACTCGAGAAGGATGAAAACCCTAGAGTAATATATGATTTGTGTGATGAAAAATTAGAGGTTGGGTTGACAAAAAACTTAACCCTTATTGTAAATTAAGGGTTGGGGAAATATACCATTCAAGAGTGAGATAAAATATTAATTAAAGTAAGACAATTAAGTAATTCAATTTATTATATTCAATTTTAGTGATGAATTATGACAATGCTAGATATATAAAGCATAAATCCAAATAGTGTTTTGATTGCATAATCATAAAGAAAAAACAATGATTTGCTTATGGAATGATACATAAATAGATCTGGTATGTAAAATTTTTGAAATAGGTTGTCTTATTTTTAGGTACTAGTCATTAGATTGTATAAATATTCTTTGCAACTTCTTAGACACTTGCATCACCTTGTAGACACTTATGTTAATGCTACTATTTAAATCCTGGTGCAATTATCTTGTACAAAATGTATATTGTATTTATATGCATCCACTAAGGTATTTATAGGTTTTATATCAATTTTAATCTAATGTATCTACATCTCACACATAAGCTATTGATAAATGTTTATAACTCAAACACTAGCTCTCTACCATAGGTTATGTTACCTTGCTCAAAATGGGTTAGTGGGATCATAGTGTCAATATAATCCCAAAGAACTTTATATTAATGAGTGGTACCTACATGGAAAATACTACAAGTAGGTCCTTAAATTTATGTATTTATCCCCTATGTGTTGGAATGTGTGTGCACAATGATGTAGTATACTATATAAAAATTCATGTAGTGATCTAGCTTGTAACTTGACAAATATGGCTCGTGGGTTATCTTTTGATTGTTTTAAACTTGTATTATGGATGATACTATTTTTTATATGTAAATAGGGAAAAATTAATCCAAATATATTGGTTTTATAGATGATTATTTGAGATTTATTAAGTGCTTGATTTTCAATTGTTAGATGTCCAAGTGAATTGGGTTTAACTTGTATTTATACTAGCTCTTCTAAAGTAATCCTAATGGAAGGATTAATGTTGTAACCCTATTAGGAGAAATAAAATTCTCTCAATATTTTAATATCCATATATTTCTTATAACATTAGTATATTCTTGTTTCACTAATAAATACATCTGAAGTAATAAATGTAGAAATATATTTAACCCATTGGTTGATCCATTTAGTTTTCAAACAATATGAAAAAAAATAATAGATGTGTTTTTTCTAAGGAATAAATAATAGAGTGACAAGTACATTATTATATTATAATAATTCTTATTTACAACTATAAATAATCACACAACCACTATTGTGCTAAATAGTCATCAATCATAATGTACTACTTATTACACTTTAGTACTAAATCAAACATACAAGATAAAATGTATGATAATACAATTAAACATTAAAAATAGATTAATTATCCATAAAAATATCCATGAGTGTGATTTTAAAATTTTTGAATAGTTAAAAATAGGGAGATCATCATTAGGATGCTTTTTCTCCGACCATAGACCATTGTTGTCCCACACACATCCTCACTAGGAGTGGCCCTTCCCTTCATGGAGGGGTAGATAAAAGTAGTTTAGATATCAATAATTAAACTAGAACCCATGTATTTAAAAATAATAATACATGAAATAGTCACATATACCATGGGAAACAATCCTCTATCTAATATGACATCATGCATAGACATGTAAACTAGAAAGTATAGTGGAATGACAATATCTCATTTATACCATTACTTGAACCAAATTTTTCATTACAAAAATCAGATCTCTCTTGGATTTGAGTCAATTCCGCTCACACATACTCTCTGATAATGAATAAAATATCTCTCATATGATACCATGGGGTAGATATATGTGTTGCATGACACTACTTTCATATATCTATCACCTGATATCAAATGAAGCATGCCTAGTAGTTTCTCATAAATAATTTAAGGAATAATAAATATAGATTAAAACTTACTATTAAATCTAAATAAATTATACAATACAAGGTATAAGAAATCATTTTTCTAAACAATCACATTATTTCCAAAAATTCAACCAAAAATGGCACATATATAGTTTTTAGGTTCCTTTCAATGAATTATGTTCAAAACCCAAATATGCTTATATGTCTAGAAGATAAAAAATATAATTAATATATATACTATATAAATTTCAAAACTTCATCTCTTTTTATTAACATAAAACCACACAATATATGATGGAATATTGACTATTTTATTAATATAAATCAAACAAAACTCAAGATAACATATAAACACAAGTCAAGTCTTCTAATAATTTCTTAACAACATTCAAATTTTAATGATTATTTCATCATTTCCTTATTTCATAAAAATATCATATTATTATCTGAAATAAATTTACAACACAATATATATTACATTAATATTCAACCATAATGGTTCATAATTTCTAAAGAATCATTACAAAAAGGTATAACATCTGAAAATGTGGTTTTGGTGCAGCCAAACTCTTCACTAATTCTTAATATTCAAAGTCATTTTAACTAAAAGTATAACCAAATTATCCATTTCAAATATATATAGTCACCTATATAACTCTATTTATAATTCCCATTATATCTTACATTTATTCATAAATTTACTAATGAAAACATATCTAAGTTCAAGTTAGGTCACAAAGTGATCATTTTATGAATGTATTTACACATTTAAGTGAATATATTTTTATATGTATATAAGGTAGTGTATAATGGAATTTTTATTTTGAGATAAATTTTATAGGTATATATAAATGTATATAAATATATACATAAAAATAAAATATAAATATGTATATAAGAGAGTGATAATATCATAAATGTCCTTTAAACAATTGGCATGAAGGATTTCATGCCCCCAATAATGTCCTAATGGCCATACGAAATGAAAGTACAATAGGTTGAATGGAATAACATGTCATGACATGCACAAAATCCTTCTATCAGGGGATGGAATTTAAAAATAGTGACATGACATTATAAACATATGAGGTGGTTTAATTTCCATAAGATGAAGTTGGTGGGTATCCTAAGCCTTATTCTCATGTTTTAAACATATTCTATCTAGAACCATCCATCTATTTATCTTAGCTCTACTATCACTATGTTAATGGGGGTAGATAGAGAGCATCTAGATCCTATCTCATGTTTTAAGGTGAAGGGATAGAAGAAGGTTTAGAAAAGTCTAAGGTGTAGGGGTCTCATAGAGCTAATGGTATGAATTACTGAGCATGACATTAATGTGGCCTAGGACGTCATCACTACATGGATCAAGTGCATAGTAGTAATACCAAGCATAAATACCACAGTCATGGAGGGCTTCATTGGGGAGGCCAATGAATTGTCTTATGAAGGGAAAGAGGCCTTTAAGGATCAGACCAAGAAGCATGTGCTCCTTTAATGTTTTTTTTCATGAATGAGTTCATGAAAACTAATAAGAAGGGCTTCCCCTAAGTAGACCTTCCATGACATTGGCTAGAAATATTTCTCTAGGTAATGAGATACATGACCTTAGAGGGTAAATATACCCTTATATTTTCTCATTATTTTCTATTATTAAACTAGTTTCTAGTTGTAATATCATCTGATGATTCTACTTACTTAAGTCACTAGAATGTACTTCCTTATCCCACTAAGTTAATGAGTCTAACCCCATTTTACATCAGTGTCTTATTATACTACCTTTTAAGCATAGTCAAACTTTACAAGGGAGGGAGGTCTCTTGGGGGGGATCTTCCACCAAGGAAGAATATTAGAGGGACTCATCTATGGAGGACCCTACCTTTGATTCCTACCCCCCATATGTTAGCATTCACCAAGCTAGTCTATCTAAAACCTCTACTGAAGACCTTCCTCTAAAGATTTTTATTCCCAAACCCAATCTAGTCTTTGTAGACAATGGAAACTCCATAGAGGCCACCAAGAAGGTAAAATTCCTTATAGTTGAGGAGATAAAAAAAACAAGGAACAACTTCAAAAATAGGGTGTAAGAATCTGGTTTGACCCTAACTAATCTTATAGAAGAGTGAAATGCCCTTCATAGGCATGCTAAGATGACTATTAAGTCCTTTTTCTAGTTGATTAACTAGACCCATGTCAAATAGTTGCTTAAGGTTATGGAAACCTCCCTATGTGGTTCCCCAAAATTAACCCCTATCAAGAAGATACCCCTATAGGTTCAAGGCTAAAAGAGGCCATGCATGATTCTCCTAGGTGATGGTGCAAAAGGACCTAAAAATTGTACAAGGGCAAAGATATCTAATATCAAGTGGGGTATTATAGAAAATACATCTAAGGAGGAGAAGGAAACACTAAAGGCCACCCTCATAATATTTTTATAATGTTTTTTCCCCTAATTTTAGTATTTTATAGTTACTTGTTTTTGTTGTTTGGCCATAGTTTGGCTTGTTACTCTTTTTGTATAACACTTTCATGGTTCTTAGATCAACAGAAAACTAGGTTATTTACCTAATCAAATAAATAATCTTGACCTTGTTAATAAAGTGAAAAAAGTGAATAAATAAGAGAGTGATAATATGATGCTTAGATGATATGGTATAAGGGGTAGGGTTGATATTATGGAGGAATAAATAGGGGATTTTGGACTAATATTAAGAAAATTAGTGATTAAAATTAAAATTGGTAAATAGATGAAATTATTATGAGATAAAGACATAATTAGAAATGAATTTTGGAGTGGTAGATTTTATGTTTATACATTTTCCCCCTCTTTGAAAGGGAATTGCAACTAGAAGATGTAATGGTGTTTCAAAGAAGTGAAAATATGGGTGAGTTAGTGAGTAAGTAATATTTAGTATGGGTGATGTCCCATCAAGCGGTCATTTAGGGAGGAACAAGATGGATGGACACTTGAAATTAAATAAGGAGTGGGTTTCATAGATAAAATAAAGAGAGGTTGGGATGAATGTGAGATATATGAGAGACTTGATAGATATGATGTGATACTATCAATCCATGAGTTAAAATTTTATCTATAATTTTTATTGATAATGCCCCTAGCAATTACATATGAAATAGAGTGAAAGATGATAAAGTTATGACATTGGATGTGCCCCAATCAATGACATATGAATTTAGGAGGGCAAAAACATTGGATACAATGAAAAATTAATGCCATTAGATTTTGACATTTCCTATGCAAGGACACATGTCATGGAGAGTTCCGAAATTAGATTAGATGATTGATTACATAAAATTGTGATATTTAGATGTATCTTAGGAAAGGATGCATGTTGTGGAGAATTATGAGATTATATTGGATGATTAATTAATTTATGAGGATTGACATGTCTTTAAATGATTTATTTTATATAAAAAATATGTATGTCATAATTTATTGGTTACAATTAATGGGTGTGGGAGATTAATGGAAATATTATGGAAATAATTGAGTGGATGGTTGGTTGATTGATTTATTAACTAATTGATGGTTGATTCATTGATTTCTTGATTATTGTAGCTCAGTGATTTTAATAATTTAAAGGATTATTAGGGACAATTAAATGTTAAATAAGAGGATGAATAATAATGTAAGTGACATGATTTTGGATGAGATAACCTCAGACACCCCATGAGATTGAACACTACCTTCATAGTCTATAAGACATCAAGCTGATGTACTTCTCACTAACAAGGAATTATGTGATAATATATGATAGGATAAATTAGATCACATTGATTCCCAAAGGATATTGATGATGATTAAATAAGATTTTTATTAATGATGATTTTTGGATATGGTATATGACATGTTACTAATGATTGTTAAATGTGATAATTGTGTTTTCTAGATTTGAGGATGGATAGATGATTAGATTTTTTATTTTAGTTATAGATGATGGGATTATAATGTTGAAAATTGATTTGGATAAGAATGATAATTAGATGTTTGATATATTGTATTTGATTGGATATGGTTGATTGATGATTTGAATTGACTTTGATAATGATTGGGATGGTTGATATGATTAGTTAGCTGATTTTATTTGGATTATTAATTTGAAAAGGATAAATTTTTTGATGATGATAGGATTTTGATGAATTTGGGTTTGTATTTTTGTTGTTTTGATCCATAGTCATGAGAAATCACGTTTAATGTATCACTAGGAAATATTAATGATGAGATGTGTAGCCATGATGATGATTTTCCATAATGCAAGTAGGACTGAGGAAAAAGATAAAATACTACAAACAAGATATATATTTATCATGTAGATTAATGCATTGTTGGTATAAAGAACCAAGATGACGTGTTTGTCATATGATATTGCACATACAATAAAAGATAAAATAAAAATAGAAAAGATGTAAAACTATATTCATAAAATGCCTAACCAAATGCATAGATGAAGATAAGAATATAAATGATGCATGGGAAGCCTCAAATTAGCCCACTTTTGATGCATAAAGATGGTTAAGTGTTTCAAGTGTTATGTCAAGTTGGTAAGAGTCATGTTTGTGAGTTAAAATTTGAATTTGAATTCAAAGTTAGTTTTCTTTCCCAAAGGGATTTTTAAATTTTTAAGATGGTTAGATGGTCTAGGTGAGTGGAAAAAGATATGTAATGATAAAAATGTTTTAATAAAACTTATAAGGTCTCATGAAAGGTATTTCAAGATAGTTACTGATACATAAGTTAAGTGAGGTTATGAGGTGGTAGTCATGTTGTCTACCACGCTACATATGTCTAGGGGTTGTTGAAGTTTATTGAATAAATAAATAGTTATAGATCATGTTTTTATGATTTTAGATGGTAGGTTTAAATAATAAAGTGAAAAAATCTCTTGAGAAAGAGATGAGAGGGAGAGTATATTAAATAGAATAAAGAAACTCTGCCTAGTTTTATAGTCTATGTTGGTACAAAATCTTTAAGATATAAGAATGAAAGAATTTTAAAATCCTGTGTTTCAAAATAATATATTAGAAAATATGTTGTAAGTTTTGTTTCCTTTATTGGATAAATGAATCTACTTTGTTTGCCTTATGCCTGAAAGAAGTAAATTAGAGATTTCATACATCTATTCCTAGATAGTAATCTATGTTAAGAAACTCTATGCATGTATGTGGTAAGATAGAGTCAAGAATATTTTATTTGTATGACTAAGTATTTGAATGAATATAACCATTTTGGTGTGGATAAGTAATAAATTATTTGTTTGAGAGAGTGAGCACATTACATTGTTAGGAAGAACTCTTATGTTCAAGATTCTATAATTTGTGTCTTAATGTCTGAGAAAACATCATTAAGGAAGCAATAGTGAAGCAAGGATTTAAAATTATTTTGTGTATATTGGTATGAGTCATTTTTGAAAATAATTCTTAACAATTTTTTTTTGTTAACCAATATGGCTCTTGTGTGAGTTATTAACCCACAGACCCTATTTGGATGATATTCTACCTACTTAGATTAAGTAAGGATTGGTTGTGAAATAAGGAATTAGTTTGGTACCTATATTTGAGGGAAAAAACATTTTAAATTATTTTAAAATTAATGTAAAATCATCTTGTCATGATTCTATACTTGTTCATATAGTATTTAATACCAACCCTATAGGAGGTTCTATTTGCAAACACATTCTAGGGAAAAGTAGACTCAAATACAATATTGATGCTTGAATATGAGTTATTTTTTTTATAAAATGAATGTGTAATTTGGGTATATGTTTTTAAAACCTTTAAATATCCTTGAAGTTGTTTTGGGGAATACAAAACCCTAAATTTGTTTTAAGACACTGCACACCCTATTTGTATACCCAAAATGAAACAAAATTCAAGATAATGAATAAATAAGACTTAAAAATGAAAGGATAAAGGTTGGAAGACATGAAATAAGAATACATGGATTATAATAAATAATTATATTATCATTAAATTAGTTGAAAATAATAAAATACCAAATGTATGCCTCTCAGGCAGTAGTAGAGCTCTAAAAAACCCTAAACTAGGGTTTATGACATATCTTTATTTCTAACTAGCATAAACTACCCAAAATTTGTATAGTGGTAAATTTTTAGGTTATTAAACTAAATATTATAATTCCATCATGTTATGAAATCATTTGTATGGTTTTTATTTGATTGAGAGTGAAAATAGGGTAACCAAGCCTAATAGGCCTAAATAGTGGCTTAAAGAGGACTTGAGAAGTGATCCAAGCTATGAGTTGGAGACTAATAATTGGTATGGTGAAAGAATAAGGAAAAGGGTATTTTTAATGGCTATTTTTATTTATATATTGGTATGTATAAGATAATAATCATAGAATAAGTCCAAAAGGAGGGCTACAAGGACCATGAGCAAAGTAAATAGAGCTTTGAAAAGGAGTGAGTTGAGGTATAGTAAGAGTTGGTGAGTTGATAAGTGGTATGAGAGGGTTAATAATCCATTTATAAGTAGGAAAAAAACTATTAGAACCATAACAATATCAGGATAACTTAAAACCATTACATGAAGACTAAACTAAGAAACCATTATCAAGTGAGAGAATAGTGACATAAATTCTTAGAGTTAAGGATTTGGTGTATAATTTACATAATTTTGGTATTAGATCCATCTAGATGCTCTAGGAATATTAAATATATTTTTATTGTGAAAGTTGTATGAATTTATAGGCAAGAAAGCAAGGAAGTAGTTATGAGTCTTGTTGGAAGACAGAGTTGAAAAGGCCTAAATGAGAGAAGGTATGAGTTATGTGTTGGTTTGAATGCATTACTAATGTTATGTGATAAGTGAAGAAATAAAATAGTACATAATGAAGTGGCTGCCATGAAAAAATAGAGTTATTAACAAGCTCAATAAGATAAGTTCATAAATAGAGCTTGAAAAAGAGAAGATAGTCCAAGTGTTAAGGACAAGAGGTGTAAAGGTCCTAGTGAGGTCTAAGATAAAGAGTGATAGGGTTCGAAGTGTTAACTAAAAATATAGTGGTCCAAGTGAGACAAAAAAAAATATAAGTATGTGCCCAAGTGAGGTACTCAATATGAAGATGAAAGGAGAGGTAGAAAGAAAAGTTAGAGATAAGGTTAAATATGAAAGCCACAATGAGAGAATGATGGAGATAGAGATAAAATCAATGAAGAATGCATTGGATATTATGGAAAGAGAGTTGTTGTAGATGTGGAATGTGTATAGTTTGCATTATGGAATCAATATCAAGAAGAGAGTCAAGTGCATCTTTAGAGAAATAATACAAGAGAGAGAAAATCAATAAGTAATGGAAAATTTGGAGAGGCAGTTGAAGAAGATTGAAATACAACTTGCCATGGAAGAACAAAGAGAAGTAACTGGGCCTCAAAATTTTTAAAATAATATTTATTTTTTATGGTTGAATGTAAGTAAAGAATTGGAAAGTAAAGTACATGATTTGGAATAAGAATATGATGAATAGACGAGTGAATATGCAACTAAAGATGGGGTGTTTTACTACCCTGAAAGTGGTGAATTACTTGATGAAGAGGAGTAAAAATATGAAAATTAAATAGTAGGTGATAAATAAGGTAAAGGAATAATAGGTAATGATTTGTATGTAATTTTTTATGAGTATTATGTAGAGGAAGATCATATTTTGTATAAGGATAGAATAGGATCGAATGAGGAGTTCATTAGATCAGTGAAGAAGCAAGAAGCACATGAAGTTCTTGAGGAAAGAGAAAAATAGATTAAAAAGATGAGACTAAATTAATAGTACATAAAATGTAAATGAAAAATGATGAGTTGGCTAATTGGATAGTCAAAGAAGGACCAATTGTAATGGAGGACAATAGGCTAGAGGATGTTGATAACAAGATTATGGGAAAGCAAGAGACCTTGGAATGGTCAAAATAGGAAGAGAGTATGATGTGGATCAAGTATGTTGATGAAGAGGCTAAAATAAAAATGTTAGAGGAGGTCATAAAAAGAGAATGGAAATTCATGATAAATGTCATGAAAATTGAAGAGGATCATGAAATAAATCAAAACAATAAGAGTGATTATAGGTATAACTAGTAGTATAAAGAGCAGCAAAACCAAGAGCAAAGGATCACATGGATGAGGAAGCAAAGGCATAGGTGTGGCAGCAAAGAGCACATCCATTTGTATGAAAATTTGAATGAATAAGAATGTGGGGGTCAAGATCTTTTCTCCCCTTGGGATTATGATGTATAGGTATCCTCAAAATATCCCACTTTTGATGCATAAGGATGGTTAAGTGTTTCAAGTGTTATGTCAAGTTGGTAAGAGTCATGTTTAGGAGTCAAATTTTGAATTTGAATTCAAAGTTAGTTTTACCACCAAAAGGGATTTTTAAATTTACAATATGGTTAGATGGTCTAGGTGAGTGGAAATATATATGTAATGATAAAAATATTGCACTAGACATTTTAAGGTCTCATGAAATGTATTTCAAGATAGTTATGGATACATATGTTAAGTGAGGTTATGAAGTGGCAGTCATGTTGTCCAACACCTTATGTAGGTCTAGGGGTTGCTAAAGTTTATTGAATTAAGAAATAGTTATATATCATGTTTTTAAGAGTTTAGATGGTACGTAGAAAGAAGATAGTGAAAAATTATCTCAAGGAAGAGATGAGAGGAAGAGCACAGTGAATAAAAGAAAGAAACTCTACGTCAGTTTTAGATTATATGTTGATACAACATATTTAAGATACAAGAATTAAACACTTCTAAAATCTTGTGTTTCCCAATAATATATTATAAAATATGTAATTTTTGCTACCTTTATTGGATAAATGAATATATTTTGTTTTCTTTATGACTAAAAGAAGTAAATTAGAGATTTCATACCTCTATTCCTACATAGTAATTTGTGTTAAAAACTATGTGCATGTATGTGGTAAGATAGAGTCAAGAATATTTTATTTTTAAGACTGAGTATTTGAAGGAATAGAACCCCTATGGCATGGATAAGGAATATATGCTTTGGTTGAGAGAGTGAGCACATTACATTGTTAGGAAGAAGAACTCATATGTTTAAGATTTTGTAATATGTGTCTTAATGTCTGAGAAAACATCATTGAGGAAGGAATAGTGAAGCAAGGACTTAAAATTATTTTTGGAGATTAGTATTTTTAATGTATGAGAATATTGATTAACAATTTTTTTTTGTTGACCAATGTGGCTCTTGTGTAAGTTACTAACCTACAAACCCTGTTTGGATGATATTTTGCCTACTCAGATTGAGTAAGGGATGGTTGTGAGATAAGGTGTTGAATGGAATTAGTTTGGTACCTATATCTAAGGGAAATCATGTTGTAAATTATTTTAAAATTAGTGTGAAATAATCTTGTCATGATTTCATACATATTCATATAATATTTAGTACCAACCCTGTAAGAGGTTCTATTTGCAAACATAGTCCAATGTAAAGTAGACTTAAATACAATATTGATGCTTGTATATGAGTTATTTTTTTTATAAAATTAATGTGTAATTTGGGAAGACTTTTTTTAAAACCTTTAAATATCTGTGAAGGTGTTTTGAGGAATAGAAAACCCTAAATTTGTTGTTTTAAGACCTTTCAGATCCTATCTATATACCTAGAATGAAACAAAATTCAAGATAATGAATAAGCTAGACTTCAAAATGAAAGTCTAAAGTTTATAAGACATGAATTAAGCCTAAATAGATAAAAAATAAATAATTATATCACCATGAAATTAGTTTACAAGGATAAAATACCAAATGTATGCCTCTCTGGCACTAGTAGACCTCTGAAAACCCTAAACTAGGGTTTATGCCATATCTTTATTTTTAACCATAGAAAATTACACAAAATTTATAAAATTATCAATGAATAGGTGATTGAATTTAATATTATGGTTATATTATGTTATTGAATCATTTGTATTATTTTTAGTTGATTGAGAGTGAAAATAGGGTAAATAAGCCTAATAAGCCTAAATAGTGGCTTAAAGAGGATTTGAAAATTGATCCAAGCTATGAGCTGGAGACTAAGACTTGGTATGTTGAAATAATAGGTAAAATGGTATATTTAAAGGATATTTTTATTTATATATTGGTCTGTACATGAATTTAATCACAAAATAAGTCTAAAAGGAGGGCTACAAGGACTATGAGCAAAGTAAACAAAGTTGTGAAAAGGAGTGAGTTGAGGTCTGGAAAGAGTTGGTGAGTTGATAAGTGGGATGAAAGGGTTAGAAATCTCCTGATAAGTAGGAACAAAAATAATTAAACCATAACAATATCTATAGAACCTAAAACCATTACATGAAGACTGAACTAAGAAATTATTGTCAAATGAGAGAACAGTGACATAAAGGCTTACAATGAAGGATTTGGTGTATTCTCTACATAAATAAATGTATATGATTATAAAAATATATATACATGATAATAGCTATTCAAATATTTAAAATTCATCAAAAAATCTTATAAGTAAAATAAACACACAAGTATTTACATCAAAATGGTGTGATGCATTAATTTTATGTGATCAATGTCTTGTACTTTATCATGTTGAAATTCTATGGGATGAGTGATCGATTCATGATTTGATGTCAATTATTTTATTTTTCCCCCATGAAACAATCTATGTAGTGAGGTTACATTTGATAGACAATTTCATGATTTTTTTATTAGGATATGGATTTGGATAAAGATATGGATTTTTATTAGGATGTGGTACAAGATGATAGGGTTGTCTTTATGATTTTTTTTATTTTTGGGCTACGTATGTATAAAAAGGAGATCAATAGATAAGGAAAAATCTAGCCTAACAACAAGGATGGGGGAATGATGGTGGATGGAATAATGAAATTATTTAGAGGATGTTTATAGGGGATAAGGCATGATGAAGAATGGATTATAGATCTTCAAGGACTATATCATCTGGGAGATAGATTTTTTGATTATCAAAAAAAATATCAAAGGATAATCCAATATGTTTTTAAAGCATGATTAGGACTTAAATCACTTTATTAACAAAGTCAAGATGAAAATAAATGATATATATGATAAGATGAAAAATAGGGTGATATATGTTGTTTAGGATGTATAGGATGGATAAGGATGATTATAGGATATGTATTTATATGTAAATGGGGTAGGAAATGAATATTAGGATATTAATGAATGGATGAATGTGAAAATTTCCCCTAAGTGTTGAGGTACCTATGGGTAATGGACCATTTACACATGATTCTAAAAATTGTTTTTCATCATGGTACTTTCCAAAGGCACTAGAAAACTAGTTTTCACTATTGTAAAAATGAGTTTTTTTAATGTGTGTGTGTGTGTGTGTGTGTGTGTGTGTGTGTGTGTGTGTGTGTGTGTGTGTGTGTGTGTGTGTGTGTGTGTGTGTGTGTGTGTGTGTGTGTGTGTGTGTGTGTGTGTGTGTGTGTGTGTGTGTGTGTGTGTGTGTGTGTGTTACTTGAAAACATCTCTATTTATTAAAGGTATTCTCAATACTAGATCCACTGATCTCATTATAATTTTTATTGATTATTGATTTAGCTTCCTCTAAACATTTAAACCATGTGTCTCTATATCCCATATGAAATACAATGTCTCCCTAGAGAGTGAATTATTATATGTATTGGATTTGATGGTAATGTATAGGATTTGGGAGGATGGTATGGTCATGAAGGGAAGCATAAGTATGAAGAGATGGGAAATTTGGATTAATAATCACATAGAGTTTTTTATTGTGATTTATGCCACATAACTTTTTATATTTTCACAAAAAATACCTTAATACTCTTATATTATTTGTTTTGAATACTCCTAGGATTGTCAGTCATTTCAATATTATTTTCGATAATATATTGATCAAATGACGTAAAGTTGACTTATTCATTTATTAGTGCCTCAAAGAGGTTTTCACCAACTGAATAATTTTTATTTTTTGCTTGATATTAATTTATATTTTACAATAGTGCATTAAAAAAAATTCTACTAAAAGATGATGTTTTTTATTCTAATGATGATTTTTAGTTAAATTTTCCACTAGTCCCTCAAGGAATTTTTCACTGGGGAACTTTCATTTTTCACTTGGTTAATTATTTAAATTATTTTGATTTTGATTTTATATTGTATCAAAGAAAATTTATTTATTATAAAAGTCTTATTGGAAACTATTTTGGATCCCTATATATTCTATAATTGATGTGATGCTATGAAAGGAGTCAAACAATTTGTGATTCTATCGATTGTAATTGAGGGTTATGACAAAGTGATCATCAAGGGAAAGAAAAGGATCAGTGATGTAATAGGGTTGAGGGGAATGATTTGTGATGCCAATGAGTGGATAATTAGAAGCATGATCCTCGTAGAGGTTACTAGGAGGACCTATATTGATGCTAGAGAAAAATTCCTCAATAATCTTGAAAGGATCACTGAACTTATTGCATTAATTTGTAGGACAGATATCTAAGATGATGTCAAATTTATTTTTTTAACTAACAATGTAAAAATCATATTTAAGTCCCATAAATTATAATATGAAATCTTCATCCTAAAATGGATCAAACAACATCTCTTTTTGCTTATGCTTATACAAATTGAATGTACATACAAAGATGTCCATGAAGAGGTTGGTAGTAGCCAAATCCTTATAAAGACTATGGATGGACCTTGATGTTGATGTTGATATTGATCATGAAATGGATGATGTTGATGAAAAATTTGAAATTTATTCTAATTTTTATATGGATGATGTTGATGTTGTGCTAGTATTGGTATATTATTATTGGATTGTGGAGATAAGTAGGGCGTGTTAGTTAGCATTTGTCAGGATCCTCTACTACCCACTAAGGACACACTTGATTACCTTTGTATTAGAAACTAAACACAAAATTTAACCAGAATGATAAGTAACTAGAAATATGAAACAACACAGAATATGAGAGACAATACCCAATTGTATTAATACTCAATCAAAAGAAAATATAATAAAGAAGATGCCACACTTCTTCTTCACACACCTCTAGAGCTCCCACACTTCTAGGGTTCACCTATAATTATCCTTCAACAATTCACTCTCTCATCACGATCACAACAATCAACTCAAATATAGAGTTGTTGTTCACCTCCACTAGCTAGTAACAACGTTGACAGTACACCAAGTACACAACCATACTCCAAGTAGATATTCCCTTCTCTTGTTGCCACATGCAAATCAACAGACCTTACTTACCATGTAGATGTCTCTACACCCTGAAGAACCCTTGTCCTTGCCTCACTAAGTCCTTATGATTCTTTAACCAGTACCCCAGTGGATCTTCTAGTAGAACTTGCATAACTTGAAACTCTCCTTGATCATACACACTCAACACCCCTTTAGAACTAGGAGGAACACACCTTGCTCTCTTCCCTCTGAAGGAGATAATATTTTCTCTCTTACGCTCTAGCACAATTTTACAATATAGCCCATGAGTCTTTTATATAGATCTCATGCATACAATAATTAGACCCTAATTACAATAATTAGACTCGCAACTCAAGACTAAAATTAGCCTCTTAACATGCAAACAATCAGTTCGTTAACAAATTGTTCGTCAACTCATAGTTCTGGAACCACACAGGTGATCGACATCAGTCCTTGTCTACCTAGAGGTGATCAACATCAGCTGATCCTGATCGATGTCAGCAGCTTCCTGTCTCTCCCCTGACCAACGTCGGTTGGCCTGACTGACACCGGTGTCTGTGACACTTTAGCAACTCCTCTTGTTCACATCTTGGTGAAGCTTTTAACTCCACAACCTAACAATCTCCCACTTGGAGATAAATAGCTACACCTATACCTATACTTATACCTTCATCTAATTCATTTCCTAGCTTGTATCCCTCTTCAAGCTCAAACCTGAAGACCAACCACCACACACCCTATGGTACACCCCCTATCATCCAAGTAACCTGCCACATCCAAACCTACAACTCCATGTAGTGAAGACCTTGAATCTACATAGCATGAATCCCTACTACTAGTCCCTCTTAGATACCTGAGAATCCACTGAATTGCTCTCCAGTACTTCTTCCCCGAATTGGCTCCAAACTTTCTGACAACTCCCACTACTTGGGAAAACTCAGTTCTACACCAGACCTCATGTGATTTCAAACATTGTTCTAAGCTTAGCTTGAACTATCTATCCCTTGGTGTGCTTACCGGTTCTGCATCCTGCATATTAAACCCTGCCAACACCTTCTTCACATCAGCTCCCACTGGAGACAAAAATCTCCATGTCTCTTATGCCAAAAAAATTTCGTTGCTCCCAAATTATTCATGACATACCTCTAAACTAACCTTACCCTTAGCTCAAAAACTCCCTGTATGTACAAATCTACTCCAAGCATACCATCCACATACCGTAATAGGATAATGTCATGACCATCATCCACCCTAGTAAGACAAACACAATAATTACACTGACATTGACTAAAGCCCTACTTTGTCATCCACCTGTCAAACCTGTACCACTATTCTACAACTTCCTTAAGACCATATACCCTAGCCTTCCATCTCACCTATCCATCCACTCTCTTCTTTAACTTGGGAATCCATCCATCTTTCAGTGCTTTCATCCTTGCTGGCAACTCTACCAAATCTCCCGCTTGGTTCTCTTCTAAAGAATTCATGCCATGCTCCCACTATTTCTTGGATTCTACCTGCATTGCCTCTTCACGTCTTCCTAGTTCTTGACCATCAGTAAGTAACAAGTAAGAAGGTGAATAATGAATATGAGGTACACTTACCCTTTCAGTCCTCCATATGGGCATTTGAGACTCCTTGACAACTTGTTGTCTGCCCAACATTTATTCCAGTGACCGATCTCAGCCATCTCCCAATCTGTACCCAACTGATGTCAGTTCCCTGTGACTGACCCTTATTACCAACATAAATTATCCCTGACTGATGTTGGTGTCCCTTCTACCAATGTCAGTTCCTATATGACCATGTCAGTTCCTGCTACCTGACACCACTGACTCTGCTGATCTGCACATGATCGATGTTGGTGCCTATCTATTTGACGTCAGTTCCTCCTGACTGATGCCGGGTACCTGTGTTTTCCTATGAGTGATGACTTTTTACCCATGAGATCCTTTTGGATCAAACCCTTGTCCATATTAACATAGCCCTTCTCAAAATAATTTAGTCCCCTCAGCTGATCTCTATCCATCATCTCCTCCATGAATGCCAAGGCTTTCCAGTTCTTAAGTTTGTTAAAGATATCTGTCTTCCACTTAAGAACATGTATTCCCTTCTTACATATGTAACCAAGCCTACAAAGCCACATCTCTACAATAGAAGGTGAATCAGTAATATAAGTAGATAGATAAAGGATACCTACTTTCTTACCACCATCTAATTCAAGTGCATCCGCTGTGAGAATTACTATGCATCTCTCATCACCTAACTTTCTTGAAGAAATTATACTCATCTCCAAGACTGGTACCTACATGACCTCATTCAACACTCGTGTGTTATCTGTCTACAATTTCAACTTCACTTCCCCTTTGCCAACCATTTGACAAGGCTCACTAGCTCCTAAATAAATCTCTCCAAAGTCTCCAAAGACATACCCATGAAAAGATGCTCTATTTCGGGCTGCATGGAAAGAGGCAACAGAATCTATAGACCAAGATTATACTTTATCCAGAGTAACCTATGCAACAACACCTACAACATCTGCTTCTACATGCTGATCTTCTACCGACCAATAATCTTCTTTTACCTGCTCTTTCTTTCCATCAATTTGACCATTCATGCTATTTAGTTTCTCCATTCGTAGCTTACTTTCTTCTGCCATTGCTATACTCCTGCTCAATCTGAAGCCCCTGAGAGTGACATGTAATCAACAAACATTAACTAGATCTAATATAACTTGTTAATAACTTAACCACCTTTTGATACCAACTTGCCAAGATTGGTACCAACCTGGTCAACCTTGTCAACCTGCTCTGATACCAACTATCAGGATCCTCTACTGCCCACTAAGGACACACTTGATTACCTTTGTATTAGCAACTAAAAATGGAATTTAACTAGAATGATAAGTAACTAGAAATATGAAACAACATAGAATATGAGAAACAATACCCAATTGTATTAATACTCAATCAAAAGAAAATACAATAAAGAAGATGCCACACTTCTTCTTCCCACACCTCTAGAGCTCCCACACTTTTAGGGTTCACCTGTAATTCTCCTTCAACAGTTCACTCTCTCATCATGGTCACACCAATCAACTCAAATATAGAGTTATTGTTCACCTCCACCAGTTAGTAACAACGCTGCCAGTACACCAAGTACACAACCGTACTCCAAGTAGATCTTCCCTTCTCTTGCTGCCACCTGCAAATCAACAGACCTTACTTACCATGTAGATGTCTCTACACCCTGAAGAACCCTTGTCTTTGCCTCACCAAGTCCTTATGATTCTTCAACCAGTACCCCAGTGGATCTTCTAGTATAACTTACACAACCTGCAACTCTCCCTGATCATACACACTCAGCACCCCTTTGGAACTAGGAGGAACACACCTTGTTCTCTTCCCTCCGAAGGAGCTAATATTTGCTCTCTTACTCTCTATCACAATTTTACAATACAGCCCATGAGTCTATTAGATAGATCTCATGCATGCAATAATTAGACCCTAATTACAATAATTAGACTCACAACTCAAGACTAAAATTAGCCTCTTAACATGCAAACAACCGGTTCGTTAATAAACTGTTCATCAACTCATAGTTTTGGAACTGCACAAGTGACCAACGTCAGTCCCTATCTGCCTGGAGGTGACCGATGTTGGCTGATCCTAACTGATGTCAGTAGCTTCTTATCTCTCCCCTGACCGATGTTGGTTGGCCTGATTGATGCCGGTGTCTATGACACTTTAGCAACTCCTCCTGTTCGCATCTTGGTGAAGCTTTTAACTCCACAACCTAACAACATTGTCCACAAGTACATTATTCACTCTTCACTTGGTTATAAAGGTTTTAGGACAAAGTAAATTTTATAAATGATGGAATTTATGTGATGGATCAAATGTGGATTATTGTTTAATGATGGTTTCTTAAAATATGAGACCATCAAAGGGAGACTCATAAAAGATGGTTGGACTAGACTAATCAAATATGGGTTTTTAGAGGGTATGTGAATGATAATAATAAGGATCATCAAATTAAGGATATTAAAATATGGTTTTATAAAAAATGGATTCATTATCTTTGACTTGGTTTGAAAATGGAAGAGTTTGATCATGATCTAGAAGGGAATCTTGGCATATACTCTCTTTCTCACTCTCAGGCATGGATTCATCTGATTCATTCATGATTTTAATGTCATTTCAGTCAATAAGGTATTGTAAATATTTTTTTTAAATTATTCATATATTAATGGAAATCCCTTGAATTCTAGAATAATGATAGTATTGGCCTTTTTTATACCAAGAGAGTTTGAGTTTGGCTATATCAAGAAGCTCCATGTGTGGATAGATGATCATATTGGTCATATCTAGTTAATAAAATTCTTACTGAGAGGATTATATTATCTATTTTCACTACTTTGTTTTGATCTAGAAGCACATAAATTTGAATATAATTACTATCCTTGGTGTTGTGATGGAAATACATGATAGGATGGTGGCATTTGATGTGCCTCAGGGGATAGGGTTTCTAGGATAGGGTTCCACTTTCTAGTATGATGGTGAATTTCATGATTAAGATTGTAACTAGTGGATGGAAATTTTGATTATTATAGGATAACAAAGAGGCTAGGAGTAGACTAATATTGATGTGGAATGACTAGATGACATTTTATTATGAGGAAATTTAGGTTTATGGGTTCAAAGTCTACAAGGAGTCACACACTCATTTCTAGGAGCAACAAAAACAAGGTATATTTGTAAGAAAATATGTATTTTAAAAAGGAAACATCCGAATATTTTCAAGAGGCCATATACCAATATGGGATAAAGGATGGATGGTTTAATTCATTGGTTCCAATTTACAAGTGCAGAAGATTAAATGAAAAATATGAGAGATGAAAGTGAGATGTTTCAATGAAGTGGAACATATTTGGATTTTGGATTGTTTGATGAAGGTTCTATTTATTTTAATTTCAAGTTTGGCATTAGATTAATGTGATATAAGACATTTCATGAGATGTGATAGGTTTTAATTGAATGAGATTTAGAAAATTTGTTTTGACAAGAGTTAGCTTGATTAGGATTGGGTTAAGGTATGATAACCTTATATTTAACTAATATCTTATTTTGATGATGATCTAGGATAAGATCTTGGATTTAAATAGGTAAAGGACATGACTAGGTTGTGATTGACTTGACAATGTTGAATTTATTTTATTTAGACTAGCTCAAGTGATTAAATGACCTAATCAAGTTGGATTGGATAACTTACATGATTTGGATTGAGTCGATGCTTTTATCTGATTGAGTGTATGATTCAAACTTGAATAGGTATATCTGGAAGAAATCTTATGATGGTGATTATGACATATTAAGGGTTCATTTCTTATGTGTACCAAGTTAATTAATTTTTTTGATTTGGTTGGTGATTAATTATGATTTTAGACTTGATACGATTAGATTTTATTTATTGAAAAGTATGGATATGGAACAAATTAGACTATAGGTGGCATTATGATCTTTGTTTTGACAATCTAATTATGGGATTGGAATAGGGTTTGAATTGGTGGGGTTTGAATAAGTAATGTTTTTTGATGAATTATTATACTAAGGGATGTTGTATGGTTTATGTGTTTGAATTATGTTTGGTTTATGATTTAGTGGGGATGGATTATGACTAATTGGAATGATGTGTAATTATACTAAGGGATGAAAAGAGATGTTATGATTAAGGAACATTAGGAGGATTACATGTTTAGACTATGATTGAGGTTGAATTATGAATTTTTTGGGATGATGAAGGGATGTTTAGGTTCTGGTTTGACTTAGTTTTTTATGTTCATATGGTTATTGTTTTATGTGAAGGTGTAAAAATAATACAATTCTTGACAACACTCAAACATGATTAGGAAAGCAAAAAACATATGTTAGTAAGCATGGGTGTACAACACAACAACCTTCCCATTGATATAATTACGTAAAGTGGTGTCTAGGTTATTCTACCAACCCTCATCCTATGTTTGTATCTTGTGAATGATATTTGGGAATGTTTCTTTCCATGTATCAAATAATTTTTTGGCCAGAGCTCATAATCTAGGATATATATTCTCTCTAGGGGAGTCCCCTATATACCTTTTAGTATATCCAAAACTAAATCTATATAAGGATGTTATCTGAAACCTATAAATTCAAGTGTTACCTCCTCATTTGATATAATAATTTATGGTAAATTTTTCTTAACTTTATGATAGTTGTCCTTGATACTTATACTTTACTAGAACATGGAGTTTATATTAGTGAGTTATGATGAAGTCCATGTCATAACCCACTTAATACTATGATAAGTGAGTGTGGATGAATTCTATATCATGTTACCCATAAAAAATAAATTGGGCAAGAGGTTTGAGTTTAGATTAGTGAGTTATGATGAAGTCCATGTCACAACCCACCTAATACTATGACAAGTGAGTGGGGATGAATTTTACATCATGTTACCCATAAAAAATAAAATGGGGAAGAGTTCAATGGAACATTTTTATTCCCAATATCACCCTAGGAGTGTGATGGGAGAGGATACATAGTCGTAGCCTCAAGCTAACAAACAAGTAAGAAAAAAATTATGTTAAAATGATTAAATTTGTCACACACATAGACATGTTTATTAACCTTAATTTGACAAAAATGTGCTATGAAATGATTTATTATGCAGATCCTTTGATGAGTAGAATTATAACATAAGAATTAGTAGTCTAGTTAAACTCGAGCAAGGTAACCTATAAAAACATAGTAAGAAATAAAAATAACATTTACATGGAAAAACAATGTAAATACATAGTCCAAATTTGCACCTACATAGGGAAAGTTTATCAAAAATATATATTTGCTCAAAAATTAGGGAACAACCTAAATCACTTCTATCAGTAAAGAAGGCACTATTCTTTAGAGTGAAGGTTCTAGGATTAGAGAAAATACAATAAAATAAAGCATGAGATAATTTTAAAATCCATTAATATAAAAACAAAACTTATATATATGGCTAAACTCCCACTTTGGTTGCCAAAATGTGACATTATAAATTAGGTGTATAATTTCAATATAGGGAACAATGGAGGACAAATCCAAAATCCCTAATCTACTCTAACCTACAAAGCATCTCAGAATGGGAAAATAAGGTAATTTAAATATAAATACATAATGAAATAAATTGAGTATACGTCAAATTGGAATAAAAATTATCCTCCTTGAAAATTAGTATATGAACCCAAAAGACTTATTATAAGTGAGTGATGATTGAATATGTGATTGCTATGTGGACTCAAACCTATGAAAACGTTTTGACATTGATTGGATAATTTTATTTGACAAGATAATAACATGGAGGATTTATCATTGAATATCCTCTTGTGTTTTCATGGAGGATTATTTTTAATATATAAGGTGATGGAAGAAATAAATGACTAGAATTTAGTCATATGAAGTGAAAATTAAAGGCTAGTAATTAATGTGAAGATTTGGTGGTGGAAATAGGAATTATAAATTACTATAAAACTTTAGAGAGGGATGGTGTAGGGGATTCTATAGGATGTAAATGACTCTAGATTTGGTTTTGAGTATTATATATGTAGTAAGGATAATAAATGATGATATTAGTTATTAGTAATAGGATTTGTAGGAATCATTATAGAGGTAGTTCATGGTAGGTTGAAGATTTTAAAATTATAAAATAATGTGAGGATTTGATTAGTGATTAAATATAGTGATAAGAGAGTTATAATAGGATGACTAATTTATATGGGATGAGGCTTATGGTTGATATGATGGAGAAATAAATAGGGGATGTTAGATTAATATTAGGAGAATTAGGGATTAAGATTTAAAATTGGTAAATGAAAAAAATTAAAATGGGATGAAGAACTAATTAGAAATGAATGGTGGATTGGTAGATATAATGTGTATACAATATAGATAAAACATATTGGTAAGGCTATATACAATAAAAATGAACAATGGACATATTAATTCTTTAGGGGCCAATTTATTTTTGTTGGCCTCCGATTGTTTGGTGGTTTATACCACTTTTTAAAATCTACTTCACCACTTATAAGTTTTCATCAGATATTATTATTGCCTTCTTCTTATTTTATTCTTATGCTTTGTGGGTCCATTTTTTCTTTCTTTTTCTCAATTTTGAATTTGTATTTTTCTAATTTCTCTTTTTTGCCCTTTATTTTTCTCATATTTATTTCTCCACCCTTTCTTTTTCATATTTTTATTTATATAATTTATAATTTTCTTGTTTCTCCTCCTTTTCCTTCTTATTTTTGGTTCTTAATGTATTCTCAACTTTATGTTTAGAATGGATTATATATATTTTTTTATCTTGTTCTAATTTCTAAAATTTTCATTTTTTCTCTTTTTACTTATGTTCTTATTTCTATGTCTTCTCTTCCACTCACTAATTTGGTTCTCCCTATAGTTTTTGCACTTCTACGAGAGTCATGGCTGATTATTTCTATGTTTTGGCCAATTTCCTAGTTGAGATTATCTCTAGTGTTCCTATGATCTTAATTTATTTATATTTTTGTGGTTCTTCTCTTTTTATTATGTCTTATTTTATGAGTTTCAGGATGAGTTAGTTTTTCCTATACCTCTATAGCTTATCTAAATGATATTTTAATGGACTTTTATTTTGAAATAGATGATGATTTGGAGGTCTTGACACTAACTCTTTTTTATTTTTTATTTTAATATGTTAGGTGGGAACATCTCTAGTGATTTTTCCTTTCAATGTGTACATATCCATTTTACTCCCCTCATCTGCTAAAAATTATTGCCTATGTCCCATGTGTTTATGCCTTCTAATTTCTTGCCTTTGTATGTTTTTTATGTCTAAATATGTCTTATGTCATGGTATGATTGTAGGATTCGACTATTCTTTAAATTGGATTTATATATTACTTTTATTAGTTTTTAACTAGTGGGATCTTAGATTCAAATACTTATATTATTGGTTTAGCCTAATTTTATATTGGATTCAAATGCAACTAATGTTGGATTCCAAGTAGTGTGGAATCAAATTCAAATTTTATTTTAATTAAGTTTTCATAATTTTACATTAATATTTAGGAAATGTGCCTATATTTGAACATGGTATAATATTAAATAAAGTGGGTATTCATCATATAATGTGACCCCAAAGTTTTCATTGTGTAATATTAACACATAGAATTAATATAAGAAAACATCATGAGGGGTTCATTCATAGAATGAATATTTTTTTATCATAGTTATAATAAATAATTTATTGTTTGAATGCTTCTAATATCTTAATTACTCAATTTACCACCATATATCATTATTATTTCATAGAAATAAACATTCCCATTAATCTATATTATCAAGTCTTATTAATAATGCCTAATTTTGTCTAAATATCACTTTTAAATAGAAAAAATTGAGAATAGTTTCTCAACTATAACTTGGTCAAATATAGTTCACTATGACAACATCCTTGAGAGCTCATGCTTAATTCATGGGTGGAATATTTAGGGGAATATTAACATAATTAGTTTTCCCTTCTCTCTATATTTTTTAATATTTCATTTAGTAACTATAAATAGTTAAATAGTTGGTAATAGTTTACGTTTACTTGATTCATGGAATTTGATTTGTAACCACCACATTATATCTATTATTTAGGTTAAGACACATATTAATCTATTTAGGCTATGCAAAAATCCCCATTTATTTTTATTAAAAAATTTTAAGTATATTTTAATTACCACATCATTTTAAAATACATATTATATCTTCATATTTTTAGGTGTAACCTATTACAAGCTTCCAATACACATTATTAATTCAACAAATTGAGTAAAATTAAACCTATACATTTTGAAGTAATAGGGATTTCCAAATTATTTAAAGTGAAAATGCATAATACCTACATATTTTAATAAGAAAATAATACAATATGACTAATATACTAAAAATAATATGAAGTATTCCAAGAGTATAAGCTAAAGCAGTTGAATATTATTCTCACATAAGATGGAACTAAAAACTACTCTCCATAATCATAATTTTTATATTATATAATTTTTTTTTTTTTTTTGTGTGTGTGTGTGTGTGTGTGTGTGTGTGTGTGTGTGTGTGTGTGTGTGTGTGTGTGTGTGTGTGTGTGTGTGTGTGTGTGTGTGTGTGTGTGTGTGTGTGTGTGTGTGTGTGTGTGTGTGTGTGTGTGTGTGTGTGTGTGTGTGTGTGTGTGTGTGTGTGTGTGTGTGTGTGTGTGTGTGTGTATAACCTTGTGATCATAGTGTTAAAATGGAGTGTATTTTCTGGTTAGGATATAGGAAACTTATTACAAGAATCACGCATGTTGTGATCTATGATGAGCTGGTCTATTTTCATATTCATACCAATGAGAATATAATAGATTGAGGGTTGACTTTGTGGATGGTCTGTGTACTCTACCATCTAATAGTGGTTATCATGGAGATATTTGGGTTTGTTTTTATATTTATTTTCTTCACAAGATGAATGAGCATCAAATTAGCCATTGAGAAAGCTTTGACTTTAGTTGAATTTGAAACAGATGTTGTTTTATGATTGAAGTCATTCTTAGAGTGTTGGTAAAGAGATTGGTCAATTTTCACTTCAATTAATTGAATTAAAGATAAATATTGATTAGTTGGTGGCTTATTTGACTTCATTCTTGGTTATCAAGAGTCTTGGTTTGAAAATAATTTACTCTCCACATCAAAATTTGCCCATCTTGTTTAGTTTAGAGAAATTGCCTTGTCCTATTTGTTTAGTTGATACATATCCAATAGAGATTTCAATTCCTTTGTACCAAATGGTTGGCCATCTCCCAATGCTTGGATAAGATTGAATTTCATAATGTAAAAGACATACAATATTGGGGAATAAGCATCAATAAGATAATGAACCATGTTTTATTTTATAAATGGAGACTTGAATCAACCCCCTATAATCAAAAGAGCATGGAAAACCAACCATTTAAGGGTGATGTCTCCATCAAAAAAATTGCCTATTTAATCAATGGATGGCAAAGGGAAATGCTTATACTGAATAGTTATATGTGACAAGTTGAGGCCAAGGAGAATACCTAGTTTCTAGGTAGTTGAAATAGTTAAAAGTAGACAGAACTGTCGCTAAAGATATGGTTAAACATTGTATACTAAACAATCATTTCAATAAAGTGAAAATGGATTCCATTTATAATCATACTTTATAATAATGATTATTGGGTACCATTATTATTAACATCATTTATAAATAAGCACACATATGATGCTAGAATGCATGATCTGAATGTGTTCACTACTCATGTGAGCACATTATTACGATTTTTCCAAATCCTAAATTACCACTAATTAAACATAATGAAGGTTAACCAAATTATGACTAAAAATCATCACATCTCAATACAATAATAAAATAAAATAATGACATGTTAAAATAATTTATATGGAGATTAAGTTTTGTTTGAATCCATATGCACTAATAGGGTGAAAATGCTTAGTGATGTGATGAAAAAAAGCTTTAAAGGTCACATTTTTTTATTGTGTAGATTCGATCATCGCATGTGAGTATTAATGTAATAAATAATTGATAAATTATTGATAATGTTATTAAATTCAAAATTGTCATTTCTTTACATGAGAGAGAACATTTTTAAATGAACCCCAATGTTGAATGAGATGTATTACCTAATAGTTGTTATTATAGCTACTTTTTAAAATTATTCTTGTCATTATTCATACATACTTATCATTATTATTATTTTATTCCAATTTATCATGTTTATACCTTTTTGATTAGTCATTTATTTTTCTCTCTCCTTTTCTTATTTTTATTTTTTCTCTTTCACTTGTTGATTTTGTTCTATTTATAGTTTTTTCACTTTTTCTAGAGGAATAGCTACTTCATATTATGATTTGGAAAATATGATAGTCAAGACTATCTCTTGTGTCTCATCTCCTTTTCATGTCTTATTTTATGATTTGAGCCGTAGTAGTTTTTGTACGAGTCCAAAATTCATATTCCTCTACTTCTTATGTATCTAATATGTTGATGGAATTTTATTTTCCAATAGATGATGATTTGGAAGTCTCGATGTGTAATATTTTTAATTTTGTTTTACTTATTTCAGGTAGTGACATATGTAATGATTTTATTTTTAATGTGTACTTGGCAATTTTGTTCTCCTCTTGTATGGCAAATTGTTTCCTATATCCCCAATGTTTGTTCATTATGATTGTTTTGACTTGTCTTATAGAGATATTTGGATGTCCTCTATTTGTTTTTACTAACTAATTATCTTATTTTGAATGAGTTTACCTCAAATTTGAACATCCACATTCTAATTATACACAACATAAGAATATAATTAAACCATTTTGGATATGTGGTGTTAATATTTAAAGGGATATAATAACCTATACATAATTGTTAATAAAACTATTCTAGAGTAGGATAATTAATTATAAACTTATATTTGTGAATATAATGAATTAAAGTGTTGAGTTACGCTCAATATAGAAAGTACTCTCAAAATAGTAGTTTGATTGCATAAATATGAAGATGAAATATTACATAGATTATCTTAAAATGAATAAGAACATTATATAAGTAAAGAGGTAGAAACAAGTAGCGACAAGATAAGAATCCACTCTTCATATTCTATAAATATTATTTATATAGGCCTAGACACTTATGTCATCCCTGATACACTTATTCTGACACTTCTATATTGATGTTAACATAATTGTTGTATATGGAACATTAATTATATTTCAAAGTGACCACCTAGATACTTATGGGTTATCTATCACATTTTTGTTGATGAATTTTATGCACATGAAAAAGATGTTAATTATTTTATATGGATAAAACATTATCTCTTCACCTTATGTTTTTGTACCTTTCCAAAAATGGGTTAGTGATATCATCATATTGAGACAACCTCAATGACCACTATGTCAATTAGAATTTCCTACATAGTCAATACTCTAATGAGGGAATCATAATTATGTAGTTCTCCAGTAGGTTTTGGATTGTGGGTTCATAAGGGTGCAAGATACTATATACAAGGGAATACAATGCTTTTTATTTTAAATTGAAAAATAGTATGCAAGGGTTGTTATTTAATTTATTTATACCTATAATATTATTAATCATATGATTGATATGAAAATAGGGCATAACTAGACAATAGAACTTAGTAGTATAATTAATTGAGTGATATTGAATAGGTTCTTGCTTGGTATTATCTAGATGAATATTGATTAGGCTTAGATTTATATTTATACTACACCTTTTGAAAATATGTCATGAAAGGTTTAGTTAAAATAAATAGATAAACCCATAGGATTCAAAATATTTGAAAATTAGATGAATTTTGAGGAGTAGACATGTGATAATAATATAGACACTTCTGTAAATAAAAGTGTCTCTATGTGGGACATAAGTGTTTGAAAGGGTATGAAGTTGTTGAGTATATGAAAATGAAAGTGAATGATAGATATTAGATTTTAAGCTTTATGTATAATTCTAGTGATCCTATAATATATACATTAATCAAGAAACCCACTTACATTATGAGTACTTCACTTAAAACATAAGTGACAAAAAAATAAATATGGTTACCAAAAGATAATTCAAATAAAAAAATTTTCAAATGAAAAGATTAGAGAAAAAAATATTTAAAAGGTAAAGTTAAACCAAATAATGTTACAAAATGATAAAGATGAAATGGATACAAATCCACTTCTCAATAATTACATGCATCTTTCAAAACAATATGGTTTTGGACAATAATATTTACAACATTTTGGTTATCATGGTCAATGATTGGGAAAACATTCAAAATGCATCACTCATCTTATCTCCACAACTAATAAAAATGATCATCAAGGCTTTGGATATATTATAAATATTAATACAAATAATTTGAATATGCATATTTATTTTGTTAATAAAGAATAATAAATTATAAATTGAAATAGGTCCAAGGAAAATGCATAAACAAAACAAGAAAATGAAAAATGGAACAAGAATTAATAAAAAAGGAATATTTACAAAAAAGCAAGGCATACATCAAAAGGATAATATTACACATGTGCATTCATATGAATCAATTAAAAATCATACTTCAAAAAATAAAATAATTAAACCTACATATATGGAAAGTAAGGTCAAAATATCATAGTTGACCCAATTTTTGAATTCAATATATGTTCTTAAAAATTATTTTCATCTCTGGGATATGGCATGGAGCATGTAAATAAACCTACTACATCCAATTTTTGTGTTGGATTTATTTAATTGAACGTCACACTTAGATCTGAATCATGATATATTTTACTATACATTAGTCCATTTTTGAATAAATATAATTCTAAATTTATAAAACCATGGTTACTATCAACAAATAAAAATATATTTGAAGTAAAGATAATAATTTCAAATTTACCAAAAGAAAATGATACACTTTTTCATTCTTCTATGCACACATATGGTACACTTTGATCAAGAAATTTCATTCATTTACCACTCATAACGTATTCTGATCTTATTTTTTAGATCATTTTATAGCTTATAAAATTTCTAAAAATATTTGAAATATTCTTAAAATACAAAAAATCAAATATTCAAGAAAATATAAAAACATTCAGATAATTAAAAGGTATTGAACATTCCCATGTTTTATTATCTCCTTGGCATATATTTTATTTTTTTGATGTTATTAGATAGCATGTCATGTCATTTATATATACACATATGTTTCATGCATGTTTGAGTGTGATCAAGCATACCTGAATACATGATATATGCAATTTAGATATTAGACCTCTCCTCTAACTGCATCATATATTATGTTGAGGGAATCTACTTAGATCATAATTAATATAGGCTGGATATCCTTTATGATCATTTTTTTATTAACATGTTTAAGCTTATATACTAATGCTTACACATGTCTATATCCATGCTCATATCTTTCACATTGTACTTGATATGCTATGTTATATAACATTTTTCTAACACATATATGAAGGGACTAGTATGATATGCTTATGTTGGTTTCTTATGATTCATCTATTTTTAATCGCATTTAGTGTATTTAATTACTTTCTATTGTATTGCTTGTGGAACATTTGAATAAGTTCCTTATTTTCTATACCTTGTGCCATTGTATGTTGATTATACATTTAATATGTCATCCATTTTGATTATTTGGAATTTGAACATACCATTTATATGTGGTCTCCTTGGACCAATATTTTTTGTTACATTGACTGCTCTTGAGTGCGTTATTTATTATTTGTTGATATTGTATGATTACTCTATAGACATTGGCATGATCTATATCATGCATCTTAGGACTTGATGTGATTACCTACTATGATATTTATTGATATATGTACTTTGACATGTTATCACTCTATGATAAATGATTCATACATATTTTATATAGCTATGTTAACCTTTTAAGGTAAGGTACTTACTAGATTATATCTACCTAACCTCAAAAGTGGGGTATCAATGTGGGCATGTCATATAATTATGACCTCCACATTTTTCACAGTTTACAAATTTTGGTAGGGGAGTTTCATAAAGGCATGAACTATAAAATTATATATTTACTCAGTATCTCTATATTTAAGTGGGGTCATGCCATAAAGACATGAACTCCACATTTACACAATCAACAATTCATTTTCATGATTCCAATATACACTTGGGTTAAAATCATATACATTCACTAATTTTGATTAGATTTTAAATAAGATTTCTTAAGATTAATGAAAAATATAATCCAAATCAGAAATAATATAGGTGTAGATGTCATGTTATTTCACAAAAAATTGCTATACTTGCCATTTATACTATTCATTAGGACACACTAATTTCACCAAGAATTACTATTATCAAGATTTTTCATCTACAATAATTGTTTTATTTTATATGTTAAAGTGATTAAAAAATTCAATCTCTAAATATTTATAGGTTGGATTTATTAAATCATCCAATCTCACTATATTTAAAATATGAGTTGATTAAGTCATTAACCCTCACCAGATTATATGTTCATAATTGAGTTGTATGAATGAGATATAATGATCTAAATGGCCATGTCACAACTCATCCTTGCATAATATTGGGGGAATAATACCTTCTAATATCCCTCTTCAAATATTTAATGTTTAAGTAGTTATAATGCTTCATAAGGGAACATATTTACCAAGTCAAAGCATCAAGAGGCAATATGGTTGCATTGTCACATAGGTGTATTCCTTATTTACCCTCTTTATTTTTATGCATTTAAATTATTTAAAATTTTAGAATATATGCTCTAATTTACACTATAACATGTTTTTGGTTATATTTCATACACCAGTAAAGAACACAAAGGTGTTTTAAAGTGAAGGCAAGGTGTGTTGTGCACAACCAGGTATGCATTGATTTCCTAGTTTCATCCTTATGCATTACTATATTAAAGGGAGGAAATATGGAAACTAAAACTAAAAATTTATAGCATCTCAGTCTTGTACATTTGACAAATATCAATCAGGTCTCTATGCTTAAATTATATACCTCCATGCCACTGAAAGTATCACATTCACCATATCAATGTGCCTAAATGTTTATCTTTTAGTCTGATCCATATCATTATGATGACCCAAGTATCTCTCACTACACATAAATATTAAAACCTAATAAATATATTTCATTTTCAATTTAGATATGTACTTGATTTCTAGCCTTTTAGACACCATCATCCAAAAAGAGACACTACCATTGATGGTAGTGTCTAGATCCCTATCTAATCTCTAGTTACCAAAAACCATCCAAATTATAAAATGTTTCAAAACCTATGGGTCTACATATTTATCTTATTGAACCCTAATATGAGTTATTTTCAAAAGGTTTGGTATAAATAAAAATTTAAGCATTCTCATTCTTCAGCTAACAAATACCAAGAAAACACCTCCTATATATAAATTAATCAAATACATAACCAAACTATTATCCCCCATTCATATCTATTTGTATATCAAACATATGACTAGTCATGTTACAAGTCTAAAGCATTTAAAGATTATTCCATGACTGATATTTTTCAAATTACAAGCTAGGTCAATGCATACATCTTCATATAGTATATTTCACCATTTTATACACAAATTACCACACACAGGGGAAAATTTCATAATTTTGAGGCCATCTTTAGAGTATTGGCTATGTAGGAAAGACTCATTGATAAAGAGGTATTTGCGGTCAGCTTGACACCATGAACCCATTAATCCATTTTTATCAAACTCATTCTAAGGGTGAAGAGTTAGGGTTTGATCAATTGATAAAGAGCCTTTTGTTCACTTTTTGAATCACTTATTTTAGATGTATTTTGTTTTAACTTTTAATATGGATATGAAACCTTGTTGGACATAAAATTTAAATATGAATACATAAATACATAATTAAAACTAATATATTTTGGATTTTATAGGTATGTAATCTGATTTTCAAATTATGTAATCTTTGAATTGAAATACTAATTTTTATTTTTTGACTCTTCTATTAAATTTCTCATAGTGATGGTTTGATCATTAAGGGATTCATAAATGTAAACCCTAGGTTCTTCAGATTGAATATGCATACACACATAATTTAAAGGCTATGTGGGAGCTGAGGGGTTTTATGAATCTCATATTGATTACCCTCATTTGAAACCATAGGATGGGCTACCTTACCCCTTGGAAGAGTTATAACATGGACCTAGTTAGAGGGATTGTAGCTATCACCCTCCTTAAGGTTAGAAGAAGTAAGTGGATAATTTTTATATATTTTAAATGTACTAAAAATAAATATGAGTATAAACAATAAAGACATAAAAAAAATATAGATAATAATCCAACATGATAGGAAAATTTAGAATACGATGTTTTAAAACCCTAGAAGTCTGAAAACCCTAAGGTAAGCTAGGTTTTGAAAAATAAGGATATAGTAATTTTAGAATATTGCCCATATTTTTTAAATATGGGATAGTTTTTTATGAAAAATATAAAGTAATCAAAACCTATAAAATAGGGGGAAATAGGTGTTCCATTCACCTTGTACCTTGAGATGTACTAAAATTAGTAAATTGAATAATTTGAAATATTCATACATATTGACCTAAAAAAATAGGTTTATGATTATATAAATAATAAAATTAAAAACCACTAATTAATTTTAAAATTGATTTTTTGAGTCATAAATAGGTTAAATAATTTGGTATATTTCACAAGTAAAACCCTAGAATATTTCGAATAAAGAATTGATAATTACAATAAAATAGAAATGTATTTCAAAGATATGAGAGGTATTTTTAAACAAAATGTGATTTTTTATGAAACATATAAACTAAGTATAAAATAGTTACATGTTCACCTTGTATGTCAATATTTACTAAAAATAAAAAAAATTGAAAAATTGAAAACTCCATAGAGAATTTGGGCAAACAAAAAGAGGTTTTTGAGTATACCATCTTATGTAGATGAAAAATTTGAGTATTTTTAAAATGGAGCTATAAGGAATAAAAAATGAACAAATAAAGGAAGAATAAATTATATGTTTATGAACATGAAACCCTAACAACCAAATGAGGGTAAAACCCTAGGGTAAAGATTTAGATCTAAAAAGCAAACACAACAAGATGAAACCTTAGAAGGATGAAAACCCTAGATCAATCTATGATATGCGTGATGAAGAATTAGAGGTTGGGTTGATAAAATATTTAACCCTTTTTAGAAAAAAGGTTGGGAGAATAGACCATTAAAGAGTGAGATAACCTATTCTTTAAATTTATCCAATTAAATAATTCAATTTATGATATTCAATTTCAGTGATGAATTATAACAATTAGATATATAAAGTATAAATCCAAACAATGTTTTTATTAATAAATCACAAAGAAGAAACATTAATTTACTTATGCATAGATGCACAAACAAATCTAAGATGTAAAAGTGTTTAAATAGGCTATCTAATGTTTAGGTACTAGTCATACTATTCTATAAATATGATTTATGGCTTCCTAGACACTTGTATCACCTTGTAGACACTTATGTTGATGTTACTATCTGAATCCTAATACAATTATCATGTACATAATATCTATTGTATCAATATGCAACCACTTAGGTATTTATAGGATTTTTTTCAAATTTTGTCTAATGTATTTAGATTTCATGCATAGTCTATTGATGAATGTTTTTATCTCAAACCCTAGCTCTCCACCATAAATTATATTACCTTGCTCAAAATGTGTTAGTGGGCTTATGTTATAAATCTAACTCTAAAGACCCTATGTTAATGAATGGTGATTACATGGCTAATAATACACTAAGGGCCTCACATTTATTTATTTATCCCCTTATCTTCATGGCGGGATAGATAAAATTAGTGTAGATATCAAGAATTTAACCAGAACCCATGTGTGTACAATCACTAATACATTTAATAGTCACATAAACCATGGAAAATAATCTTTTATGTAATATGAAATCATGAATACATAGGTAAACTATAAAGTATAGTGTAATTAAAATTTCTCAACTATACCATTACTTTGACCAAATATTTCATTATAGAAATTAGATCTCTCGTGCATATGAGTCAATTTAAATATGATGTAGAGTATCACAAGGTGAGAAGCATGTAATTATGTATAATAGGTTAATTTTGACCAATTTTGGTATTTTGAGGGTGTTAAAGGTATTATAGTATCCATTTGGATGTTTTTGAGTCAATATGAGTCTTGTGTTAGTATGTTTGTAAACAATTAGGAGTTTCCCACCATATTGGCTAATAAGAAAATTTAAATTTCTAGACTAGGCTTAGAGTGTTATTTTAGATTTTGAGGCATATGTAATGGCTTATTAAATTTTCATAGGTATTATAGAGGGTGTATAAAATTTTATAACATGAAATTCATGTAAATAAAAAATTAAGCCAACAATGACATATGTGTAACTGCCCTCCATACTTGAAGTTGGCAAGAAAGGAGTTTTACATGTTTAACATACTATACGAAGATAAATATGTATGTAGAGGTAAAAAATGAGTAGTATAATGGTATGAGGAGTGTTTAAATAATAATTAAATATAGTTTATATCTCCAAGAAATACAAAATAATATCGAGATTAAGGAGAACTCTGTCTGCACTAAATTTTTGTATATGACTATTTGATGTAATAACATGAATGAATGAAATGATACTTAAAGAGGGTTTCTATGTTTTATGTATAATAATGGTATTTTATCATATATTTATATATTTTTTTAATTTTATGAGTTCTTTTAATTTATTTATAGGTGAAATGTGACAATCATAAGCTTTGAGAATTATGTCTTTGTTGGCATAGTCAATAACAAAGGAGGACATGGTTGTCTTTGGGGTCTCATTAATTTGTTGAAGAGGAATGGAAATATATTGGATATTATTTTTATATTAATTATAACCTTTGGTAAGATAATAGTGATCAAATATTCAATCCAAGTCTCTATGATAATGTGCATAGTCTATTTAAGAACAAGTCAGCTAGTATACCATAAAGAGTGATAAGTAAGTTGCAGTGTGGATGATTGATTGAAGTTTTTTGATTTGTTTGAAACAAAAAAAAATTATATATTAAATGTGATTTTTTTCCATTTTTTGGTATTATATATCCATCAAAGAGTTAGAGACAAGTGACACCTTAACACACAATCTTGAGAGGACTTAGAAATCTACAAACTATCTCATTAGAGACTTATTATGATTAAGGATAATTAACCATTGATAAATATAAATATGATTATTTTATACCTTATTAAATTTTTAAATTTTATTTAATTTATTTTTAATGAAAATTAACTAATTTTGTAAACCCTTGAGTAACATAGTCATATGCTAAAACCTAGAATTCTGATAATGTGTTTATGGGAGTTTTGTTGGGAATAGAATGAATTAAAAAATATTAGAGAAGGTTTAAATATTTTTTTAAGACCCTATAAAATCCCCAAATAATTTTTAAAGTGTATAATTTTAATTTAGACCCTTTTGTACCTTATCAGCCTTGCACAAGCTTATATTCCTTAGACCTAGGGTTTGGAAATTTAAACGTATATAACTATTTTTCCCATTGTATAAAAATTATGAAAATTAGTAATATAGAGTTTTTTAAAATTATTAAGATTATTATGAAGGATTTAGTTTGGTATATTATATCACAATACATAATCTAGCTTTGAGTCATCAAATTAGGCCCAAGAGACCTAATCACTAGGTAATAGTGTTGAGTTTAGTGGTCTACCTTGTGACTTGGGTCATAAATTTTTTTATGAAGAAATAATGAGATAAAGGGTATCTTAATATTTATTTATTTTTTACAGAATTTGAGTCTATTTATCAAACCTAGGAGCTTTGTCCCAAAATAAGGCTATAAGAGAAAAGGCCTTAAAGAAGAAAAGTGTTGTTAGTTTGATAATTCTAATATTTGTATTATGTCATTGTTTTGGATGTATTATAGAGTTCAAATGGATATGGAAAGGATCATAAGAGTCTTCATGAAATGGTAAGAACATTAGGTCTATGTTTTGGGCTTTTAGGCCTATGTGCCTATCTCAAAGGATGAGCAAGATAAAGGAAAGAATCAAAAGTGAATTGATGAAATTTATGCATCAGATGATGGTGGTTAATTCAAGGAGGATCATATATAGATGCTTTTGAAAAATGATATAATAATAAGATATCTGAGAAGACTATGTATTCAAGAAGGCTTATAGAATTGGTCAAGAGTGTCTAAGAGAAGCAAAGTACCTACAAGTTAAAACTAAAGTCACAGATCATTGAAGGCATTAAGAGGAATATTAGAGCCAAAATGATGGATGATGTATTTTTAGGCATAATCCCTTCATGAAACTCACACATGCTCTCTTCTAATGAATCATAATATATAATATGATACCACATGGTACATATATGCATTGCATGACAACACCTTGATATATTTATCACTTTATATCAATGAAGCATGCCTAGTAGTTTCTCCTAAATAATTTAAAGAATAATAAATACAAATTACAACATACTATCAAATCCAAAAAAACTACAATATATGGTATAAGTAATAATCTTTCTCAACAATCACATTATTTCAAATAACTCAACCAAAAATGACACATATATAATTGTTAGGTTCCTTTTAATGAATTACATTCAAAACCCAAATATGATTATATCTCTAGAAGATTAAAAATAAAATATATATATATATATATATATATATATATATATATATATATATAATATAAATTTCAAAATTTATCCTTTTCTTAAACAAAACCACATAAGATATGATTAAATATTGGTTGTTTTATTAATATATATCAAACAAAACTCAAGATAGCTTATAAACACAAGTCAAGTCTCCGAAGACTTTATTTATACTTGTTTACCAACCTTCAACTTTTAATTCTTATTTCATAATTTCCTTATGTCATAAAAAATCATATTTTTATATAATATAAATGTACAACCCAATATATATTACATTCTTATTCAGCCATACTAGTTCATAGTTTCCAAATAATCATTACTAAAAAGTAAAACATTTGAAAATGTGTTTTGGTGTAACTAAAATGTTCACTAATTCTTAATATTCAAATTCATTTGAACTAAACATATAACCAAATTATCCATTTTAAATATACATAGTCACCTATATAAATTTATTTAGAATCCCTATTATATCCTACATCTATTCATAAATTTCCTAATGGAAACATATCGAATTTCAAATTAGGTCATGAATTGTTCATTTGATTAATGTATTTAAACAAAGTTAAGTGAATGCATACATATATACATACATACATACATACATAATATACCTATAAAATTTATCTCAAAATAATAATTAGATTATAAACTACTTTATATATATATATATATATATATATATATATATATATATATATATATATATATATATATATATATTAGTTTATAATCTAATTATTATTTTGAGATAAATTTTATAAGTACATATAAATGTACACACACATGCATGCATGCATGTGAGTATGTATGTATGTATGTACCATTATATATACCTATAAAATTTAGCTCAAAATAATAATTTGATTATAAACACACACACACACACACACACACACACACACACACACACACACACACACACACACACACACATTTATAATCAAATTATTATTTTGAGCTAATTTTTTTAGGTATATATAATGGTACATACATATGTACGTATGTACATATGTATGTATGCACATACATACTCACATATATGCATGTGTGTGTGTGTGTGTACATTTAATATACTTATAAAATTTATCTCAAATAATAATTCAATTATACGTTACCTTGTAACTCAAATATCATGGGATGGGGCTACATAGAAATAAAAATATCTATATAGCCTATCTAAACTTATAATAATTACAATCCATCTAAATATAAATTTATTATAAAATTACACAATTCATTTTTGTGGATACATCCATAAGATTTTATTAATTTTATAACCATTTTATATATCTTAACAATTTGCATGAGTTTTCAAAGACCTCTAGTATTATCAAAAATATACTCAAACTTCATCCATTCTAGCTCATATTGATAATAAATAAGTTTGTAAAAACATTTCCTAAGGAATATGCATCTAAAGGTTCTATATAATATATACCATTATGGATATAATTTAACATAAATTATTTTAATTTTTAATAGTCCTTAGGTTAATAAGACTATAGATCACTACATAGTCCAAGGTTTTAAATCATTTAACTATCTTTTCCATATTACTACTCATCAAGGACATATTGGAAAAAATAGGGTTTCCATAATTACTAGGAGAAAGTCTTAATAAAAAAAATACACAAGTAAGTGAATATCTAAGTCATTCACAAGTTAAATATTTGTTGCAAATGTATTTCTTAGTGGTGGCTTGTTAGTTTATAATTAGTCTATTCTTTTAAAATAAATGACTCAACATCACATATATAATTGTGTGGATGGAACCAAATTCCATCCCCATGTCTATAAAGATGAAACCTTAATTATACAATCATATAAATTTTATTTTATTTTTGAAAATAGATCAACATCATGTTTATGGTCCTATGAATGGAACTGAGTTCCATTCATAGGTATATAAAGATGAAATTATAGGTTTTTTAAATAATCTATGATTACATACACTCAACTAAATAATGAGTTCCATCCCTAGGTATATAAAGATGGAACCCTAGGTTTGTTAACTAATCTACCATTATATACATTCAACAAAATTTAATTCACAACCATATAAAGGAAATATTTATTATTTTATTTTTTAATAAGTCTAAATTTGAAATTAAAACCCATAATTACAAACTCAAGCTTAACCAACCTAGTTTTATAATGGATACCACTTAAATGTATGGAATGGTAGATTTTTTTCCTTATAAATAATCTATGTTCTTCCTTTACCATACCCCCTTTCTCCTATTTTATTATTCTTATTATTTTTCCACTCCACATTCATGTTTTTCATTTCCATTCCACTCTCCTACTATATTTTGAGTTATCCATTATAAAATCACCTTCATTTATACCTAGTTTACTTGTTTGGCCCATTAATTCATAGTCTATTACCCTAGTTTTGAGCATGGCCACCACATGCAAAACTTACGCATAATAAAAAATGGTGAAATAAACCATAAACATAGAAACTAAAACCATATTACATTATTGCCTAACCCTATACAAATTATTTGTTAACTTGTAAGTAAAACCTTTACAAATTCAAAAACCTAGTTAATATTATTGCTTTGGGTGATTTTTACCCTATGTATTCCCCTAGGTCACCATAAAGGTGTATAATAGTATAAAAATTATCAATATACACAAAACACACAACACTCTCTTATGAGTTAAAATGCATAAATGTTTTACCTCACATAATTGAGCACAGACTAATTCATATTGAGGGTTCATGGAAAAATAATAGCCAATATGTAAAATTCACAGATTATGATAATCAAAAGCATAAATACAAGTAAAAAACTAAAAAACAATGCAAACATTCTTTACTAATTTCAAGGATATATAATGCAAAGAAAATACCCAACATGTTTTTGTAGAATACTTATTATCATTTGTTTCATCTAAGCAATCAAGAGTGCAATGTGTGTTTATGGGTTCAGTTCAGTTCTCTCTATCATAGATGTTGATATATATATACTCATCCCCTATTATACTCTTCCTATGTACCACTCTATAAGGGTGGGTTAATTCTGAAACTAAATTGGTCAAATAAAAAGATGGTTAGTCTGGGCTTTCAATAAAATAATCAAGTACTCAGAATATATAAATATATCAATGAAATATTATAATGCAAATTCAATATGAAAATGAAATCATAGTCAAACATGATTATAATGTATATAGTATAATACATCCAAAATCATATTAAAATGTCCTGTAGTTTAAATGATCATGAAAGTAAATAGTACAACTATCAACTATACATCATATATATCCAAATATACTATAAAAGTAAGAAATTTTTATTCATTAGCTCCACTTCCCTTACTAATATTAATGTATTTTTTGAAGAGTGGGATAGGATATGATAGTTCATGAAATTTTTATGCCAACCCATAAACTTATAATTTTTTACAAATTTAAGTGTTTCTAAGGTAAGGACACTTGCATTGGAGAGGGGAAAATAGCATGGAAACTATTGTCCTAACTTGAAAGCAATTGTCTAGGCTAAATAAAATTTATCAAGGTTATGTAATTGATTGTGAAATATGTATATCATATTATAGGTTTTATGTGGTTGTAGGTGATTTAGATAATTATAATAATTGGGGTTGGACTATAATTAATTAATTAAACCTAGTGAACTTGTGAGTGCGAGAATTTTGGCTACAAGTAAGATCAAATTGAAGGGTATAACCTTGAGATATATTTTTCAAGTGTATAAGACTATTTTAAAATATAAATATAAATTTTTAAATATACTTTAATACATACTTACACTTTTTCAAAGAAATAAGTTTAATTTCACTATCTTAGACAACATGGAATAAGTCATCAAAATATTTAAACTTATTTAAAATAATGGACTCATTTAATGAGGAAAGCAAAATTTTCTTATATATGCCTTGAATCTCTTTATCTAACATTTGATATTTCATTTTGGCCAAAATTATTTTATATCTCAAAACATATTCCTTGATATGTTTTTTATCCATTTGTGAATATGACATATTTTCAATGATTTTGATGGAGAAATGTGCTAGAAATAGATACACAATGGGTTTTAATTATTTCACTTATTGGATTGACAGTTCATATAATCATATTAAAACATATCCCTTTATTCTCCTTAGAAATAATTTGATCAAAATTTTATCATTTGAATCATAATCAAGGCATGTTACATAGAAATATTGGAGATGTTATTTAGGATCACCCTTTCCATCATGAAATGTGAACTTGTGTGAAACAAAATCATTTGGAAAAGGATGCAAATATATCACACATGTTATATGAATATGTAACACATCTTGTGAATCAATAGTGTGAGTTGATTTCAAATCATTTTGTTCAATGTTGGTAACCTTAGATTCCAAAGTTTTCATAACTTTGGGAATATTTTTCACTATATACTCATTTGGATTTAGATTTGATATTTGAGAAGCCACCAAAAAGGATGACAACACCACTTTTTTATTTTGGCACTAAAATTGGTCATTGGGTTGAGGTATTAATCATTTTCATGGAGGATGTAGATATAGTTGTCTTAATTTAAGGTAACAATGGTTTTAAAACCAATCTAGTATCCCTAATATTTGTATCAATAGAGAGAAATGGTTGTTCACTATTTTTTTGAGTTTATAATATATTATTTAGGATCTTATGGAGATCTTTAGGATTTACATGAATGTGCTCTCAAAATAATAAAATAGTTTTAACTTTTTCCTAATTAACTTGTTAATTTCCATTATGGTCATGTGTTTAATTATCCTCATGATTAGATTCATCTTCTATGATAATTTTTTTAGTATTTGGCTCATTATAATTATTAACACTCTCATTATTAGTAGAATTTAACATGGTATTAGCTTGATACATTTTAGGTGGCCCAAGGGGTAGCTCAAGATATTCAATAAGAACACCACCTAATTTAGGACTACATCTAGGTTACATGAAAATTATAGAACAAATGTGAATAAGTAAAATAAGCAAAAACTTAAGAGGTTGAAAACCCTATTGCAAACTAGGAGATGCATCTAAAAACATAGATATCAAGTTCACCAAATGTTTAACCTATTTTTGATATGTGGTGTTAAAGGTTATAAGGAAAGAATATACTATACACAATAATGAATAAAAATACTATATATAATGCAAAATAATTGGAAACTCAAATAAATGAATATTATGAATAAAAGTGATGCAGTATGATAGATATATAAAGTGCACTCAAAAAATTAGTGTTATCAGTCTAGATTGCACCCTTGAGTCAGAGGTGTTTCAAGCCTACCTCATCCAAGTAATACAAAGGGGTCACTTGTAGGTATGGGTGGCCTAATTAATGAGGTGAACCTCTAGTTTTTGAGATAGCTCCCATTTTGCATCAATTATGTCTTAGCACCTAAAACCTACTAACTTGATAATGAAAAGGGATAAATAGATGCATTAAACAAAACCTATGAAAAGGGAGGTGATGCACCAATATGTAGTATCCATTCTATTTGACCCTTTGACAACACCAATTAACAACACAAGGAACATTAACTAGACCACACTCTCCAAAGGCTTATAAGCATCAATGTTTCACATAGAGTTTGTGTTAGATGATCAAAAATTGAGGGTTATGAATAGAAGGTATGATTTAAGGCACTTACCAATCAAATACCATTCTAAGCTCAACCACTAACACATTCACACACTATATGACCTGCATAGAAAAATGTACTAGTGTTATTGTGAGGAAAGGAACTATAAAGGGAGATAAACCTACCACTTATGAAAATAAAACAATCATGAAACACACTAAATTGATATAGATAACCTAAAATAGTCCTTAGATTAGTTCAAGAGGTTACAAGGTACAAATTTAGGAAGAATTTATTCATACCTAGTAGATGGATCTTTACAATGTAATTTGAGCCTCAAATTTATATAATAAAATAAATAAAGGGAGGAATAATCTATCATGGAATTGTGGAGGATAATCCATGATGATCCTCACTTACTCCACCATCAGTTACAAGCAACAATAGCAACTCCATGATATTTCCATGTGTTGTATTGGATGGTTGGTTATCTTTAATGAGATTTTGGGCATGAAGGTGTAGTGGATAAGAGCTAATTCAGTATTGATTATCTCCATTAAAACCATTATCATTATAAATTTTTCAATTACCTCTCCTTTTGACAATTACAAAGGTAGGATTGTGGTCTAGTTGGCTTTTATGGATCATTAAGTTGCTTACCTTCCACTTGTTCATGTTGACTAGGCCTAAAACCACCTAATCATCCATAATGACCATGAAGTGTATCTTATAATCTACATGAATTAGTTACAAGGATGATTATGACCCTGCATATACTCCTCATCATCCCTCTATGCTATTGTCATCTTTTCTTGTTGACCAAATAGGCCTACTAGGCAACTAGGCCTAGTAGTTTGGTGTTTGTTACTTGGATGGACATGAGACTTTCATAAGACCTAAAGGATAATTAAATGATTAAGTTTAAGATCTAATAAATAATTTCACACCATGACATATGCCTTTAAAATAGTACACACCTATAACTCTCACTCATCTTGGTGACTAGGTCACCACTCACTAGCACTTCTAGATTGGCTTTTTAGCCTAGACCTATAAAGATTTTATAAGATAACTTGAGAGTATTTTGTGATATTATAATTTTTAATAAATCTGAAACCAAATTATTTAATAATATATAATTATTAATATAGATATGTATCTTGGATTTATCACTAAATCTTGAAAAAAATAAGGTTTTAGTATATCCATACTATTGTCCATACAAGCCAATGCTAGGAATAGGACCTTATAAAAGTTCAAAATGAGTTTAAAGTGTCTCCAAAGATAATTTAAGGTGTTTTTAAGTTGTCTCAAGTTTTCCTCCATCAATTTTAAATCAGGGTTTTAGAGAGGTTTCAGGAGGTTTAGACTCTTAACGATTGTTCATATCCCTAAGGGCTTGAACTACAAAACTAATGTAAAGGGAATGAATTATATAACCCTCCTAAACATTACCTAGTAGATTAGATCCCCATAAACCTACTCCTTGGTGTTTAAATGTGAATAAAGTTTCTCTTTGAGTTAAAACCCTACAACTATGAGGTTGAGGGAGAGGAAAAAGGTGTCAAAGAGAAAAATTTATTTAGTTTTGACTTCCAACACTTATTATGGGTTTTTTCCAACCCACCTAACCTATTTTCATGTTATTATTTTCCATATTTATTCCATATATTCTATGTAACCCCATTATATCTTTCTTAGGGTTATTGGGTCTCTAGGCTAGTTTGACCCTTGAGGTCTACAAATTGAGTTTTCTTCTTTCTGCCTGAGTCCCAAAACTTCATGATCTTGTATATAATGTTTTCACTCATTATATTAAAGGTTACCAACATAAAACACTCACAAAACATTAAAATTTTCTTCATTTTCCATGTATAAACCTATAATTACATGTTTAGGCCTACTAGGTCATTAGGCTCTTACCTATATTAAAGGACTAGAGCATTCAATGTAGACTAAGGGCATTTATAAAATAAGTTAGATACATTGTTTTCACTCTTGTACTTTGCCTTTATGTAGGGTTCCTCAAAATTTTACCTTCTTTGTGACCCTGCCTATAAGTGATTCTCATGTCTGCCTACAATGTTAATGTGAATCTCTTCTATATTCCTAAGTCTAACCTCATGAAAACACTCTACCCAAGTCCATTTAATCTCTCAGATCTCTCACTCCTCCACTATTCACCTTATACATTCTTGTTTTATCTCATTCCTATTATAGACATGTAGGTGACCAATTAGGTCCCTTGACTACATTTTGAGAGTCTATTATAGTCTAGATATTTTTATAACCCTAACACCTATGTCTCTACTTTGTCAAGATACTTTTAAGATATTCATAATATTAATTGAATCTATATAGGATTCAATTTAAACACCACAATACATATTATCCTTGTATTTTTCTTCTCCCTCCTAACTCCATTTCATATTCATGGATGCTTCAAAACTCTCATGTATTCAAGATTTAACAACTCCTCCATCATCACTCAAAATAATTTATGGTTCTTAAAAATGGTGAGAGCATGATTTTATATTAAAATTCATTACAAACCTATAACCTCATTGATAGTGACTTGAAAATTAGATGTAACTTTATCATGGAAAATGAGAACATTTCCAAAGCTTTTATAATCACATAAATCATGCTCATGATAGAAGATGTTCTAGAGACCTTGAGAGGTGTTGTAACACTTTTAAACTCTACCCCTTCTCTACATGTCTAAAAATGACCTCATAGTTTTATTTTTGAATCTAAATCTTCATTGACATGTGTTTGGATGTATGGAGGATCTATTGACCAGTTTAGTCATTCATTCTAGTGTAAAACACCTCTAAATAAGATCCACACCTTGACACAAGTATGTTAGGACTTCTTAAGTTCAATATTCAAGTTGAGTACCCTAAAAAATGAATGTTCATGGACCTATAACCTCTTGGATGAGATATTTTAATTATATTTAAGTTCCCTCTAAATTTTATTACTCTTTGTGATCCCCTCCAACAATGCTTGGCTATCTAACCTAACATTTATTATCTTAATCAATGTTATAAGTTAGGATGGTGAGGAGCAAGTAAAAAAATTCAAATATGGATTCTAAATGAGAGAAGGGAGATGGAAATTATGGCGGGGAGAGTAGAATCACATGGGTAAACAAATTTGATGTCCTTCTAGGGAATTAAGGATAGATAAATGGAATCTTTCTATGAGGCCCTAGTAGATATGACAAGGAGAGTCCTAGAGAGGCACCAGGTAAGTTGTCTTGAAGTTCAAAATTACTAGGTTCAATGGGTAAGAAGAAGATTTTTCCTATTAAACATCTCAAAACTATCAAAGATGGAAAAACCAATCATATTCAAGTGACACCTTATCTCATAACTTGAGCCTCATCCAGAATGGAAAATGTCTTAGTGGGCAAGCTTATCGGATCTAGACCTAACATTGATACTTTCAAAGCATGGACTACAAAAAATGGAACCCAAAAGGTCATATGGATAGTTTGGCCATGGTAAATTGTTTTTTCATGATTATATTAAACAATCTTGAAGATTATATTAATATATTAGTAGGGGACCCTATTTTTTTTTGCAAATTAGGATTTTTTCTAAAAAACTAGCATATAGGTGTTGATCTTGAGATCAAAAAACAACCTTATATATATTTGGGTGCATCTCCCTAACCTCCCCATTGAATAATATGAGGAATATCTCTTTATAAGTATTGCAAAGATGTTTTAATGCTTGATATCTTTTGATTTGACCACTAAAGGTAGATCCATACTAGTTTATGCTAGATTTTATGTCAACACCTTTATCAATCAAGATATTCCTTCTTCAATTTTCCTCCACACTCCCCATGGGATCAAAAATAAGAAAATTAAATTTGAAAAATATGATAATCTTGTGTGATAAGTGTCATAAATTAGTTTATTCCTCAAAATCATGTACCCTTTCTTCTAAATCAATGCAAAAAAATCCTTTCTAGAAAAGGAAAGGGGGATCTCTTTCAAAGTACTATATCAAATAGATATTTTAGAGGTTTGAAATAAGGAGTTGTTAGGTGCATAAATAAAGGAAGACAATAGTTTAGATAGACTAGAATTAGAAATCAATGATAAAGCGATGGAAGAAAAGGAATACCCTTTGAATACTTTGAAAACATTCAATGCCAAATCAAAGCCCAATCAAGATCACCAACATCCTTCAAGTACGGAGGAGGAGGACATAACTATTAGTTAGATCAATAATAATGTTTTAAATAAATTAAAATTAGACATTCCTCAGTATCCTAATTAGTTTGACATATTAGCATAGATAGAATATATGTAACATCAAGTTACTAATAAGAGTGGCTCAAAAGATTTATATATTGTAGATTTTCTAAACCTCCCAATTGATCTTTCTCCTAAAAATTGTCAAGAGGAAGTTAAAGAATCATAATAGATTTTGGCTATACATAAGAATAAAACCAAACCAAAGTTTAACTATGTGGTCACTACCAGGAGAGGAACCAAACGCCTTGCATATAATATGCCCCTTAAAATGGGAAAATCCTCTAAAAAATAAATTTTCAAAAAATTTAGAGAGGAAGAAAATGAAGATGGGTTTCAAAAAACCTATTGTTCAAGGGAGGTAACTCTACTTTTAGTTAATCATGTTGACTTATTCTTGGAATATCAGTGGAATACATATTTCCTTAAAGTAAAAAGTTTTTGGGGATTTTAGGACTCACAAACCCATTATTTTAGCTATTCAATAATCTAAGTTAGAGGAGAATTTTTTATTAATCACAATAAAACTTATTGGAGTGAAGTTCTAACTACATGTTTTAGTGCTTCAGGGGCTTCTATAGTGATTATCACTTTTTGGGATTCTAATTTCTTGATGGGGGAAGCTATTCTCAAATCTCAACATCATGTGGAATTCCTCTTCATAGATATGAAATATAATAAAAAATTAATTTTATCCAATATATATGATCCAAACTCTACATTAGCTCATAGACAACTTTGGGAAGATATTAGAACTTTTAAGAATAATTACAAATATTTACCTTGGATCATGGCCAGAGATTTCAACTCTCCCTTACACCTAGGGTATAAAAAAGGATGGAAAATATATTTATATGATAGCATGGAGGATTTCTCATCCCTAATTTTGGATAAAGGTTTGATAGATATGTAGTTGAGAGGACCTAAATTCACATGGAATAATAGAAGATTTGGAGATAATCTTTTACAATACAGGTTGCATAGAATTTTTGTCTCTTTTTATTGGTTAATGATCAAGGATTTGTATTTAAAGGCACTCCCTTAGATTTGGTTAGATCATAAACCCCTTGAGTTGTGTATCATTGACCAAGATAATAATTAAAATAGATATCCTTTTAGGATGAAACACATGTGGTTCTCACACCTAGACATCCATGATCAGATCTTAGATTGGTGGTCCCTTAATATTAATGATTCAAATATGTATAAGTTGGCTAAAAAAATGAAAAATGTGAAAATTAAAATAAAATAGTGAAACAAATAAGTGTTTGGAAATGTTCCTATTTAAAATAAATCTTTAAAATCTAGAATCTCAAAGATTGAAGAAGAGATTGAAGATAATGGATATGATATTGAATAGTAGAACAAGGAAAGGAAACTCTTATGTGAATATCATACTATGGATGCAAGGGAAGAAACACTTTGGAGACAAAAAAAAAAAAAAATTGGCTTAAGGAAGGGGATATAAACACTTGGGTTTTTTCACATGTCTACTTTAAAGCATAGAAATCATAATGCCATAAAGTAAATAATGATAATGAAGGGCATATCACATCTGATTCAGATTGCATTAATCAAGAAAGTGTTAATTTATTCAAAAACTTGTTCAAAAATGATTCTAATAAAAACATAGGATTTTATCAAGAATTCATGCATGTGATTCCCAAATTGGTAAATCAAGAGGACAATGAAGCTCTTATAGTTGTCACTACAAATGAAGATCTAAAGTTTTTCTTTCCAAAATGAATCCTTACAAGTCTCTAAGCTTAGATGATTTCCTAATCACTTTTTTCCTAGAATTTTGGGACATTATAGATGACATGGTTTCATATGTCAATGAATTCTTTGCTTCAACACAATCATTAAAATACTTTAATCACTTTTATAGTGTTAATCCCTAAGAAAGAAGGAGCAGTGAATTTTTTTTATTTTCATCCTATCAGTATTTATAATTCCATTTATAAAATAATCACTAAGTTGATATCATTGAGGTTGTATCCAATCATGGAAAATATCGTCCAGTCTCAACAAGGAAACTTTGTTCAAAGTATAAAAATTCAAGATAGTGTTATCATTGTTCATGAATATATTCACTCAATGGATAAGATTGATAGTGTTATAATGATCCTAAAGTTGGACATGGCTAAGGATTATGATAGATTAGATTGGATATTTTTTGATAGAATGTTGGTTCAATTTGCCTTTTAAGTTAAATTTCAGAAAATCATTAGATTTTGCATTTCCACTTGAATGTTTTTGGTAATTTTTAATGGCATTGTCAAATATTTCTCCAAAAGTTCCAGAGGAGTAAATAAGGGGACCCCATCTCCCCTTTTTTATTCATCATTATGGTTGAGTATCTTAGTATATTCATCTCTAAAGTGATTAACTCAATAGATTTGAAAGGTTTTAGACTAACTTGATTTGTAGAACGTGTCTCCCATCATCAATTTGTTGATGACACCATTATCCTAGATGAGGCTACTATTCAAGAAGCTAGAATTTTATTTTTTTTTTGGTTATGTATGAAAAGGCTTCTAATCAAAAAATTAATTTTGATAAGAGATCAGTCTTTTTTTTTAATACTCTTATTGCTAGACAAACTAGAATTTCTCTTTTAATAGGCTACCAAATTAAAGTCTTACCTTTATCCTACATTGGCATACCTCTCTTTAGTAATCACTTTTCATTATCTGAGTGGAATCCACTAATTTAAAGATTTAAAAATAATCTTGAAGGCTAGAAAGGTAAATTATTATCATAAGCAAGAAAACTTTTGCTCATCAAGAGTGGCTTTCAAAGCCTCCCCAATGTATCTCCTTTATTTTTTAAACCTTCTTAAGATCATTGAAGATAAACTGATAACAATTCAATATAATTTTATGTGGTTGGGATGTGAAGAGAGAAATAAATTCCATATTGTAACTTGGAATAAAGTTTGTGTTCACAAAAAAATTTGTGGAATTGGTCTTAGAAACCTTCAACTAATGAATAAAGTTCTCATTTCAAAATTTATTTGGATATTTGTTAATAAAAATACCACCTAGGCTAAAATTATGAGTTTCAAATACTTAGTGGGTCATGATCCAATGAGCATATTTATTGAAGATCAATTTATCAGGGGCTCACACTTCTATAATTTTTAAATTTTTAATAAAGATACTATTTACACTGTTCTAAGTGGTAGATTAGTAATGATCAGAAGGTGGATTTTTGGAAGGATACTTAGGTCATAAATCATACACTAAGTTAAACTAATATTTGGTGGAATTTTCAAGAGGACATTTAGAATAAGTATGGACATAAGGTACATGATTATTGGTAGATGGTTGAAAGTGTAAAGATTCAGAAAACTTTGAGTTTAGATAACTTAAATCAAGAGGACACTTTGTGATTATCCAATTTGAATAATTTACTAATAAATTTCCATTTACCTCTCAGTAATAGAGAAGACCATATTGTTTGGAAGGAGTCTTTCAATGGCCAATACCAATTAAAATTGGGATACTCACTATTGGAATAGAATCACAGTTTTAATTTTAAGTGGGCATTATTATTGGATAAAGGGTTTATTCCAATAATTAATTTTTTACTCTGGATAATAGTCCAAAATAGAATTATAGCCATGGACATTCTAATAAAAAGAGGTTGCATTTTGATTATCAACTATGTTCTTTGTGAAAAAGATAATGAAACCATCTTCCATCTACTTGTGGGTTATCCTTACTCTCAGGATATTTGGAGCCACATTATCCTTAAATTTAATGTTGTTTGGGTTCATGCAGGTACTTTGTTAGAATTATGGTCATCATGGGAGTGTCCCTTTTAGAATGTTCTACTCAAGAAAATTTGGAAACTCTATTTACCTCATATCATTTAGGGCATTTGGGGAGAGTGTAATAATAGAATTTTTAGAGAAAAAAATGTATCATCAAAGTTTTATCCAAAAGGAACTTTGAGGCCATCCTGGAGAACTCAAGCATTGAATATAATAATAAAGGTAAAAGTCTTCTTCATTTTGAACAAATTATAACTCTTAACTAGAAAATTGACACTTATAGTCTTGGTAAGATGGATCCTAAAGATGAGATATAAAAAATAACTAAATGGACCCCCCCCTTTGAGCTGGTTAAATCTCAATTTTGATGGATCTTCCAAAGGGAACCTAGGACTAGCTAGAGGAGGTGGTGTTCTAAGGGATCTTCTAGGTAATTTTGTGGTAGCATATGTTGGAGATATGGGTGTCAAGTCCAATCATTAGTTTGAATCCCTTGCTTCCCTATGGGGACTTAAATTATCTCAATAAATGGGAATGTAATTTATCATAATAGAAGGAGATTCCATTAATATATTGAATTGTATATCTAGGAAAAATATTATTATATGGACTATTAAGCCAATAATAGATGAAGCAATCTCCATTCTTGATTCAAGACAACAAGTTATAAACCAACACATTTATTGTGAAGGAAACATGATAAAGGATTGGTTCAAAAATAGGGGTGTGACCTCATTAGGTAACTTTAATTGGATGGATTCTAAATATCTTCCTATGGACATCATCTAAAGGATAAAGGGTGAAGTTTTTTCTAATGTGCATAATATTTGAGGAAATGGGGAGCTTTCCCAAGTCTAGGTGGAGAAGATTTTAGGACCTTAGACTAGCATGATGTCTTAGTTATTTTTTATATTGTCTTCCTTTTTTTATCCCTTAGAGAAGTTTATAGATCTGACATTTATCCTTCTTATCTTATTTTCAGTAACCAAAGGCAACAAAAAGATAACACTAGGGTTTGTTGGTTCTTTGGCCTATTGGAGTTGGGAAATACTTTTTCTCACCTATTTAGGATTCTCTGAGATTAATATGGTGTTACCAAATAGGATTAAATCTAAATTTCCTAAAAAATTTAAGAATAATGAAAGAATTTGGGAGGCCTTATAAGTTGGGGGTTTCACAGGCTTTATAAAAAAAATTGGTCATGATAAGCATATTTTGACCCTATTTGTTAATGCCTGGAAAGATAGAAAAATCAACATTAATGGGGTCACATTGAAAATCACTGAGGAGTTCATTGCTCATGTAATAGGCTTGAAAATAGAGGAAACAAAAATCTTCAAATCCATATATTTTAAAAGAGATAGGGAGGTTTTTTTAGAGGAAGGGGAAACTTTGGAGACTATGCACAATGGCTTTAACCATGAATCTCTAACTAGGCCATTTGGAGAACTTGCCTTTCATTAGATGAAATACATTACACTCTAAGTTAGGTATAATGTTGTTAGATGGTCACTTTTAATTTTTCTAAACTCTTTTAGACATGTTGAGACTCTGAGACTACCCTTCTATATTCTTCACTCCTTAGAAGATTCCATATTAAAATTCAAATATGGCAAGTACCTTATTCGTAGGCATGAAGGGGTTATATTTTTAGTCCATAAATGATTAAAGGACATGAACCAATTGAACCCTAATATTTATCAACCTTAGAAGATAATTATTGAGGATAAACATGTGGACATTAAGATTATCTATCAGATTTGGTTCAAATACCTAGGAAGTGTTTGTAACAATACATATGACCAGCCTGTTAGGAACCCATGGAAGCACAATTGATTACCATATACAAGCAACTTAAGATGCAAAATTAACTAGAAGTAACAAGTAACTAAAAACTAGAAACAACAAAGAATATGAGAGACAATACACAACTTGTATTAATACTCATCCAGAAAAGAATACAATAAAGAAGATGCCACTTCTTCTTCACCACCTCTCAAAGGCTTCCCACACCTCAAGTGAACAGTACTTCTTTCCTCAAAGCTCTCTCTCTTACGGTCCCAACACACAACTCAAATACAGAGTTGGTGTTCACCTCCAACCAGTCAGTATCCATTACTGCCAATACACCAAGTGTTCCATGCACTCCAAGTACTCAATCGTACTTCAAGTAGATCTCCCCTGAACTGTAACAACCTGCAACCCAATGATCTTACTTATGGAAGGAACTGCCTTACCTTCCTCTCTTGCTCTAGACTGAGTACACACCATACTCTAAGTAGATCCTGCCTGATCCTACTCCCTATTGTGTTGTTATCCTCCCTGATCTTGCACACCTAAAAATCAATCTAGTTCTGCACACCTGCAAACCTGGATCTTGCACCCACATACACCTGTAGATCAATGATATTACTTACCCATGTAGATCTCCAAAAGTGGCCTTAAAATACCTATTAACTAAGATCCTACACACCTGAAGAACCCTTCTTATTCTCCAAAACTACCACTCACACTTGGCACTGTTGTGGAAATAAGAGGAACACCCTTGCTCACTTCACACACAGAAGGAGCTAACTTTGCTCAACTCAAACTAAAACAACTTACAATACAGCCCATGAGTCTATTATATAGATCTCATGCAAACAATAATTAGACACCTAATTATAATAATTAGATCCATAGCTTTGAGTCTAAAATTGGCTCTTATCATGCAAACAACTAGTTCGTTAACAAATTATCTATAACACTCATAGTTTTGATTTGCACAGGCGATCGACGTCGGTCCCTATCTGCCTGGAGGTGACTGACACCGGCTGATCCCTGACTGATGTTGATTGCTCTTCCCATCTAATCCTATCGATGTCAGTTGGCCTGACCAACGCTAGTGAATGTGACACTCAGCAACCTCTCCCAATGACCTCCTCCATGTCTACATCAGTGAAGCTTTTAGCTCCATAACCTAACAATCTCCCACTTGGAGATAAATAGATACACTGTACCTATACCTATACCTCATCTAATCTATTTCCTGGCTTGTATCCCTCTTCAAGCTCAATCTTGAAGACCACCCACCACACATCTTGTGGTACAACTCTTATCATCCAAGTACCCTGCCACATTCGAACCTACAAACCCATGTAGTGAAGTCCTGACCCTGCATAGCATGAATCCCTGTTGCTGGTCCCTCTCAAATACCTGAGAACCCACTTCCTTGAACTGGATCCTAACTCTCTGACAGCACCCACTGCTTGGGCGAACTCAGGTCTATACTAGACCTCATGTGATTTCAGACACTGAACTATCCAGCCCTTGGTGTGCTCCAGTTCTTCATCCTTAATAATGAACCTCACCAACACCTGATTCACATCAGCTCCCACTAGAGACAAAATCAACTTGTGATCTTACATGTCTCCCATGCCAAAGAATTTCACTACTCCAAATTCCTCATGACATGCCACTGAACTAACCTTACCCTTAGCTTAGCAAAACCCTATATGTCTGAACCTTCAGCATGCATACCATCCACATACAGTAACAAGATAATGTTGCAATCATCATCCACCTAGTAAGACAAACACAATGGTTACACTGACATTGACTAAAGCCCTACTTTATCATCCACCTATCAAAACCTATACCACTATCCTGAAGCTTCCTCAAGACCATATGACCTGGCCTTCCATCTCATGTGTCCATTCTCTCTATTCTTTAACCAAGGTATCCATTTGTCTCAGTGCTTTCAACAAGGCTGACAACCCTACCAAATCTCCCATTTGGTCCTGCAACCTGTTCATGCCATGCTCCCACTGTTTACTTGATCCTTCCTACTCTGCAGTCAGCAACTAGTATAAAGAAGAGGAACAAAAAATTTGAGGCTTACTTGCACTTTTAGTCCTCCCCATGGGCGTTTGAGAATCCTTGACAGCTTGTTGTCTGCCCAAAATCCATCTCAGTGACCGACCTCGATCACCACATAGTCTACATCTGACTGACATCAGTTCCATCCGACTGTCTAAGTCACCGACACCAGTTATCCTATCGACGTTAGTCTCCACCTGCCTGACACCGCCAACTTCTCTGGTCTACACATGACTGACATTGGTGCCTATCTGTTTGATGTTGGTTACCCTTGACCGACACTGGTACCTGTGTATGCCTGTGAGTGATGAATTTTTACCCGCGAGCTCCTTTGAATCAAAACCCATGTCCAAACCACCCTACTTAGAAGTATCTAGACCCATCCACTAGTCTCTGTCCGTCATCTCCTCCAAGAACACCAAGGCTTTCTAGTTCTTAAGTTTATCGAATACATCAGTCTTCCTTTTCCTACAATAAACACAATCCTTTCTTGTAGCATCCCACTGCTCACAGAAATCTCAGTCTATGCTCTTCGAAGCTGAACTCTTCTCTTTTGACTTAAGAACATCCATTCCCTTCTCACTTATGTGACCAACCCTACAAAGCCACACCTGTGCAACATAAGTGGAAACAATAATATAAGTAGACAGATAAAGGATACCTACTTTCTTACCACCAGCTAATTCAAGTGCATCTACTGTGAGAGTTCTTGTGCATCTCTCATCACCCAACTTCCCTGAAGTAATTACCTGAATCTTCAAGATTGGGACCTGCATGACCTTCTTCAACACCCATGTGTTGGCCGCCTGTAATTTTAGCAACACTTCCCCTTTGCCAATACTATGACAAGGCTCACCAACCCCTCTACTTGGGGCTGCATGGAAAGAGGCAACATAATCTATTAACCAAGATTCAACTTTATCCAGAGCATCCTGTGAATCAACACCTACAACATCTACTTCTTCATGTTGATCTGCTATGAACCAACACTCTTTCTTTTCCTACTCTTTCTTTCCATAACACCATAAGTGACCATTCGTGCTATTCAGTTTCTCCATTCGTAGCTTACTTTATTATATCGTTGCTATACTCCCACTCAATCAAAAACCCCTGAGAGTGCCATGTAACCAAACACAAACCTGCTCCCTATAACCTTAGCTCTGATACCAACTGTTAGGAACCCTTGGAAGCATAATTGATTACCATATACAAGCAACTTAAGATGCAGAATTAACCAGAAGTAACAAGTAACTAAAAACCAGAAACAACATAGAATATGAGAGACAATACACAACTTGCATTAATACTCATCCAGAATAGAATACAATAAAGAAGATGCCACTTCTTCTTCACCACCTCTCAGAGGGTTCCCACACCTCAAGTGAACAGTACTTCTTTCCTCAAAGCTCTCTCTCTTATGGTCCCAACACACAACTCAAATACAGAGTTGGTGTTTACCTCCAAACAGTCAATATCCACTACTGCCAGTACACCATGTGCTCCATGCACTCCACAAGTGTTCCATGCACTCCAAGTACTCAATCTTACTTCAAGTAAATCTCCCCTGAATTGCAACAACCTACAACCCAATGATCTTACTTATGGAAGGAACTGCCTTGCCTTCCTCTCTTGCTCTAGACTGAGTACACACCGTACTCTAAGTAGATCTTGCTTGATCTTGTTCCCTATTGTGTTGATGTCCTCCCTCATCTTGCACACCTACAAATCAATCTAGTTTTGCACACCTATAAACCTAGATCCTACACCCACATACACCTACAGATCAATGATCTTACTTACCCATGTAGATCTCTAAAAGTGGCCTTGCAATACCTACTGACCAAGATCCTACACACCTGAAGAACCCTTTTGATTCTCCAAACCAACACCCACACTTAGCACTATTGTGGAACTAGGAGGAACACCCTTGCTCACTTCACACACAGAAGGAGCTAACTTTGCTCAACTCAAACTAGAACAACTTACAATACAACTGATGAGTCTATTATATAGATCTCATTTAAACAATAATTAGACACCTAATTACAATAATTATATATGTAGCTTTGAGTCTAAAATTGGCTCTCATCATGCAAATAATTGGTTCATTAATAAACTATCTGTAACACTCACAGTTTTGATCTGCATAGGTGACCGACATCAGTGCCTATCTACCTAGAGGTGATTGACGCCAGCTGATCCCTGACCAATGTCGGTTGCTCTTCCCATCTAATCCTGTCAACATTAGTTAGCTTGACTGATGCCAGTGTTTATAACACTCAACAACCTCTCTCAATGACCTCCTCCATGTCTGCATCAGTGAAGCTTTTAGTTCCACAACCTAACACAGCCTTCCAAGAGCCCAAATTTCAAAAGTACTAAATCTCCAAGGTTAAATCTACTAAGAGTTAATAAAATATCAAAAAGTGACTAAGAAATGTGTCTAGGACTCCCAATGTGCCTATGAATTCACTATACAATGGTTATATGGTAGATGACTCTATCTTAGTTGAAGAAGATAAGACTAGTACTATAGATATTATTCAATAAGAGGATCTGGGTGGTACTAGTAAGGCACCTTAGTATAAGTTTCCTAAATTAGGTGAGAGGAAGACTAGATATGAAGGGAAGGATAAAGGTAAAATATCTTATAATAAATAGCATAATTATTTAAATGAGAATTCTAATTCTTTAGTTATTTCTTTCAAAGGTAAGTAAAATGTTGACAAGATTGTTAAAGAATTGGATATTCAAAAATATATCATGCGATGGTTTATGAGATATTTAACCAACCTCAAAGGGAAGGTTACTTTTTTATAGTCAGAGAATGATAGATTGCATCAAGATAATGCATTAAAGGAGGATAACCAATAGTTGCATAGTATTCAATTCAAGGTTGACATGCTTGAGAATGAGAATGAGAATGAGAAGCTAAAAAATATATCAATTTTCTAGTAAATTATAGCAAGGCTGCCATGAATGAGGGGATTCAAAATGTTGAGAATATTAGGTCTCATTTAGGTGAGCTATTTGAAATAAAGGCAATGATCAAAGGAAAAAGTAAATAGATTCAGTATAGTGGTTGTCACAAAGAACTAGAAAAAAACAAGTTGTTACAAATTTATTCTAATTTCAAAAGGATGAAAAGTTACTAGGAGGATGTCTTGAGAAATCTTGACATGGATTAGGATTTTTTGATTTTTTTAATTTTGATGTATCTATATAGTATTTGGGTTGTTTTTAACTATTTTTAACCCTATTTTGACTGTGTCTTTCCTTGGGTCTTTGGTAGATCTTTATTTATTTTTGGTTTGTTCTTCTTCTAGGGTTTGGGGACCCTAGTTTGAAAAATACCCCCCACTTTAAAATTAATAAAAAAATATTGACTAAATAATTTTGAATCTCCCTACAACCTTAATCTCTACAAATAAACCTCTAATGATGTTAATTCTAAAAAGTGACATGGTTTCTCCTAAAAATTGTGAGGACTCATTCCTATATTTACTCCACATGACTATTTAGTCAAGAATGACACTCATTTTAACCTTGTCAAGATGTAAATTCACCACCACTATGATTTGACTTTTAAGATTTTATATGAGGGGTGAGAAAGAGGTTGTTATACTTGTTCATGGCCTCCTCTTGAGAGATCCATCCCTTAAGACATTTTGAGAGTTCATTTTTGGCTATAGACCTGTATATCACTTACTACCATAGGATTTAAAACTTTTTTTGATCTTTGAAAACATGTTTGTAAGTCTTTAAGGAAGATTGAAGACTCACTGATTGAATCTAGGTCATCATAACAACTCAAAAGGTATACAATCCCCCACCAAAACTTGGTCTATTATGTCTTAAATCTTGTATTCTCTTGATTCTTACCTAAAACCTCATTGAGATTTCTCACTAAAATTTGTAAAAACCTAGAAACATTATTTTATAAACCTTGAGGTAGGTCTGTAGACTCATTTATTTGGTTTAGACTACTTGAATGTGAGTGCTCATTTAAGAGGTGAGTCCCTTCTTTTGATGCTTCATTATTTCCTTGAATGACATCATCATGTTGATGACCCTTCATTTTTATTTATTACCCTCTAAAAATTATTAATCTTATTACACCATCAATGTTTTGAGAAAGCTTGAATATATCTCTACAAAGCCATAATTACAATCAACAAACTATTTTTAACAAATTTCATGCATTGAAGGCTCCAAAATGCCAAGAAACTATTGTCTACAACCTAAAAGTGTGACCATATGAAGGTTTTATTTCTCTCATTATATTTCATGTGTGAATTAAGTCTTGAAGATGGTGTATAAGGGTCACATAGACCCTTTATAAGTCACCCAACTTGCCATTATTCTTTCATCATGCTCAAAAATGGAGAATCAAAGCAAATATGAACCCTACTTGCATGAAGAAAACAAAGTGAATCCTTTATATTCTTAGTGATTTTTAATAAAGGATGGGAAACCAATATGGAAACTAATACCAAATAATATAATACTACTAAGGTCTCATCTTCTTCCCAAAATCTTAGATCTTCACTCTCTCTACTTAGTACACTTGGTTGGCTTTTCAGAACTACCAAGGAGGATGATGGAAATAAGGGGTCAATTTTTGACCTTTCTGACTTGAAATTCCATCCAAATCATGGATATCATTTTTCAAGGAATAAAATAATCCATGAATGTTCTTGATCATTCCTAAAAACCCTCTCTCTTTGCTATGAAAATTGTGTATTTTTCTTAAAAACTGATGGAGATGATATCTCAAGTGCCCCTAAAGTATGTAAATGCCTATATGGAGATGTAGTGATGTGTCCATATCTTACTTGTAATGTACACTTGTCATTTTCTTGTAAAATCTTCTTTAAATTTACCAAATAGATCAATAAAACAACTTAAGAGTGGAATGGATGTTATAAAATTGATTTTCCACCTTTATAGGAGTTGTATGGACTATAAGAAGTGTGTTATGACTTGGAAAACACATGACATGTCTCAACATGACCCCCTAGACCACTTAACACCCTTGAAACCTCTTGACCATGATAGAAATGACTCTACAAACATAAGGTCAAGAATAACACTTACCTTAATTTTATCAAAACAATCTTTAAAAATGTTAGCCAAGGCTTGTAAAGACCATGTTGGAGACCATGCAAAGATATAAAATAACCATACACAAGCTTAGAGGGCCTTATTAGAAAGTTTTAAACTACAGTAGATTTTGATCTTATTATAATACTCAATTCCTAATAGGGAGAGTGTGTGGTGGTAATGCCCCCCTAATAGGGAGAGTGTGTGGTGGCAATGCCCCCCCACTAGGGTCGCATACTTGGATCCCCCTTGGCAGGGGTTCAGGGGTAGTACCATCAAAGAATTTTTTTATTAAAAGTGCATTATAAAATTTTGTAATTTTATAGTAAATATGGACCATTCACTATTAAGTCACAAATCTAATGAGTAAAATTATGTTTGTGTATTTTTACCCAAATATGTAACCCCCCTTTCATATGAAGGAATTATAATCATGATGGCATGTTGTGTTTCTACGCTATTTTCGCTTTCTACATTCAAAGAGAGAATTAAGAAACTAAGAGAATGGTCAAGGTTAGATGTACCTAGATGAAGTCGTGCACACCATTTATCCAGATGAAGTGAGAACTCCTCTTTGGTTGTGGAGGATGACACCTGCAAGAGAAAGAGACTAAGACAAAGAAGGCGTTAGATGAGGAGATGGTGGGCTACCAATCGAAAGCTTGATCCCAGAAGCAAAAGCTTGAGGGATGTCAACCCACTGATTGATAAAAATATGTCTGATAAAGGACATAATGATAAAAGACTAAAAATGATAAAGACAGAATGAAAAATGGAAGCAAATGCTTACCTGAATGTTGCTATCGGCCTAGTCACAGTCACCGACATCGGTGGTCCTATCGGCATCGGTTGTCAAGGTCTGTCGATGTCGGTTAGTCTGCTGATGTCGGTGGGGGAAGTGACCAGTGTCAGTCGGGGAAGTAGTCTGTGGACAAGGTCTGGAGGAGTTTTGGTCTGTGGATGGGTCTGAGATAGAGTTTTGGGCTTGGTTGAATGGTCTGGGGGTCTGGGTCTGAGAGTCTAGTTTTGGTTAATGGTCTGAGAGTCTGTGCAGAGGTTTGGAACAATGGATAGAATGTCAAAAATGGACAAAAGGGTAGAGGAGGCCAATAAGGAGACAGGGAGATAAGGATTCGGGTCTGGCCTGGTCTGGTGATAGGGAGTGCTGAATCTAGTTCAAAATACTTAGAAGCAAATCACAATGAAAGTAAAAACAAAATACTTACCTGTGACTGGATGAAGGAGTGTTGATGGTGCTATTGCTTATGTTGTTAACAAATGCAGAGTCCCTATTGTTGATGTAGAAAACTGATGCAGAGTCTTTGGAGAGTGTTGCTTGATGTGTACCTACAGCCAAAGAGTTAGCAGTGGAAGAGAGAGGAGTGAAAGATTGACGGATTAAAGGATTATAGAGTTAGATGCGAGAGAGAGGTGAAGCAGAGATAACGGATGCAGAAAACTGTTATGAAGGCTACTGACGCTAGCAATATCGCTGACGTCAATCGACAGTTGATCGGCATCGGTGGCTGGAAGGCAAGAAAAAGGCTAAAAATAGCCTTTCATCCATTTTCCCAACTGCCAGGTCAGTGAGTCCGAAGAAGAAATGGTTGAAGGTGATTAAAATAGATGAGAGGTTAAAGGGGAGAAGTTGGAATGGGGGTCTAAGCATTAATATTGGCCATGTCGAGAATGAAGGGAATCCAAGAAGGGTATCCAAGGGTGGTGAGGTGGCAATAAAGAGAGGGAAAAGGGATTTTATTAATTTAAAATAGGATATTTATTTCAAATTAATAAAACATGGGTTAGGAGTGGTTAAGTGGATGAAGGGGACCAAGGGGGGAGAGGATGAGGAGGATGACCAGGGAAGTAGACACAATTTCGGTGTCTACATTTGCCCCTTTTTGTCTTGTTGGTTATTCTGGGTGAACTACAAGACAAAAATAGGAGTTGGTTGCCCTAGGTGTGGGATAAGGTCGATTTCGTCTTGTTGGTTGTTCAAGTGAACTGCAAGACAAAAACAAGAGGGTTGGGTTGCCCCAATTATGGATGAGGTATTCCCCCTCAAAGCAAGAGTCGAGGAAAGGGAACTTGGAATCGGGTGCTGATTTGACAAAGAGTGAACGAAGATGGTGAGTGTGAATGCTATAATAGTTGTAATTACACGCATACCATTGCACGAAATGGTCGGGTCAAATTGTCACAAGTCGAGGGTCAAGGAGTGCCAAAATTGAAATAACTAGGCCCTAGCATTTAGTCATCTGCTGATTGGGTTATTCAATCTAAGCTGAAGCTCCAAATGGTCATCGTGTTCTAGGTATCCCAGGCTTAGGAAGTGCTCCTGGAAACATGAAAAAGTCACAAGTAGTGGGGATCAACCGGCTTGCAATCTTATACTTGTGAAGGTCAAAAATTGTCTGCGGACAATTGTGCTAACCAGTCATGAGGTAGCATACATGCAAAAACAACCAAGGCAACGTCACTTTGGAAGTGGTTAGGGTTGGAGGAGATAGGCATGATCTCCATGGTCATTGGTTGAGGTGGATGGATGGATGAAAGAAAGTGGCCGAGCTAACCTCAGAACACTGAGTGCTGCCTACATAGCCCCTGTGTGAAGGGCCTCAGGCCAATGTAGTTCTCCCAAAGAGGGAGGAAGAGTTGAAGTGATTGGTTGGTCTTGGTCAAGGTCAAGGTCATGGTCAAAGAAGAGAAGGTTTGTTCATCATAGAGACGAACAAATGAGGGTGGTCGAGCTAACCCCAGATGATGTCGTATCATTTTAGTGCTGCCTACATAGCCCTTGTCGTAGGGCCTCAGACCAATGTAGTTCAGGGAAAGGGACAAAATGAGTGATGATTGGTGTGGTCAAAGTGGTTGATAGATTGGTCTTGGTCATGATTAATGATGAGGGTAAAAAGATGATGTTGTAGCCTTTTCCATATTGGGTAATGGTGTATTCTGCAACATTGGTCGAGGGGTCTTTCATCCCTAGCAATTTTCCACAGTCGTGATGGATGTATGCTAAAAATTAATTGAGGTCTATTTATGCTTCAACAAGTATTGGTTTATGCTTAACATAAATTGTGTCTGGTCGATAGTTTCCATGTGTATTGGTGTCCATAGAAACTATGTGAAATGGACTAGGTCATGTCGTTGGTCTGAAAATGTTTGATTGGTTTGGTTTGGGTTTGGTTGGATAGATAATGATTTGGTTGGATGTGTGACCAAAGATGTGTCAAAAAGATAAGTGAAAGGTGAATTGCTCTTTCATTGACAAGGACCAAAATGATAGCATAGATAGGGGTTGTTAGAACAAAAGCCCCGTTCATGCATCGCATCGTTGACCAGGTTGTGATAGAGAAGTAAGCAAATCACTTGACATTAAGTGAGCTTGAAGTCCCTTGAGTATGTTGGGGTGATAGGATTGATAATGAGATGGAAGGGGGAACCCTTTTTGGTAGGAACAACTTTGCCCCTTTTATAGGTGACCCCGAGAACAACTATAGACAAGTCCATGACTCTAAAGTTTTGTCAGAGATTTTTTTTAAAGGCAAACTGATCGATGCGGGAAGCCTACGATGGGATGTTGTCTTGCTTTGTGGTCATGTCGTGAAGCTGATCGATGTGGGAAGCTTTAGAGATAGTGCTGCGTATGTAGCAAAATTTATGCATAGCCATCCTTTGAGGGAGTGGTCTATATTATGATTTTATGTTTTTGATATGACTTTGGCCTAGCTATCCTTCAAGGGAGCAGTCTAGTAAATACAACAATGATGATGCAGCTATCCTTCGAGGGAGCATTCTACATTTATAGTTTATGACTTTGGAATATACATCCCATTTTGATATTTATTTGATTGATTTGTTGACTAGAATTTTGGTCATGGACTTGACTATAGAGGTTTAGAGGGTTTCCCTTTTATTAGGACGAAGCGTTCATGCTTGCCAAAAGGGTTAAAATTGAGGGTTGAAGGAGATAGGAATGACGGTGACAAGGACTGCTCAAGGGATCGAGCTCAAGTTAAACGTCAAGTGAATAATTATTTGACTAATAGTGGACTGGTCAAAGATGCAAGACATAAAGGGGCTCAGGTTCTGACAACATCCTGACCCATGATTGTGTTATGATGCAAGGTCTGAGTCAATTAGGAGCAAACTTGCCCCATTTTCTTCATTGCAGATTGGTCACATGTTGATTGATGTTGAAGGAGTTGGTTGATGTTTGGTCAAAGTTTGGGGTTGATGCTGAGGAAGTTGGTTGATATTTGATCAAGGTTTGATTCAGGTTGGTTTGAATGTTTGGTCGAAGATAGACTAAATGTTTGGTTGAGGTCGGGTCGACAGTCTGGTTGAGGTCGGGTTGAATGTTTGGTCGAGGTCGGGTCGATGCTTGGTTGAGGCCTAGTCAAGGTTTAGAATTAAAAAAGTGATTGATATGTGGTCGAGACTGGGTTGAAAGGTTGGTCGAGGCTTGGATGAAAGTTGAATTCCCCCAGTGGCTAAGGAGAATGTTTGATAGATTGGTCAAGGTCAAGTGAGGCTTGGTGGCCAGATTGACTGTGTTGATGTCGAATAAGGGAGTTAAAGGTGATGAAGGGACCATAGTCTAGCATGGAGATCCCGGTTTAAGTGATGAGGTTTGAGAAGCATGGGTTGGTGTTGATGATTTGTCAAAGGGGTGGTCAAGAGGACCCTTGATGAGAAGGGAATCCTTTCTCTGTTGTTGATGAATGATAGCTTTAAGAGCGCAAAAACACTCAGTGTCATGTCCTGGAGTGTGGTGATAATGACAAAATTTAGAGTTGTCAAACCAAGATGGTCTTGATTCGAGAGTTGATGAGTGGGGTGGTGTTGAAGGTTTGTTGATGATGTGGTCGAGAAGAAAGGTGTCTTTCTCCAAGCATTGGAGAATGACAACCTTGAGGGCACAATAATGTTCAGTGTCATGCCCAGGCATGCGATGATACGCATAAATCTGAGTGTCGTCAAACCAGGGCAGTTTTGGTCTGAGGGATTGATATGGTTTAAGAGGCGGGAGAGTGATGCGAGAAGATTGCAACAAGTGCCGTAACAGCAGGGCATAAGAACCTGCTAATGGGTCTAAGTATCTTGTTGCAGTGGTGGTTGATGACTTTGGTTTGAGAGGCATAAGAGGCATTGGTTGTACCATCATTTTTGTAGGTGGTGTAACCACACGCAAAGATGGCACTTGGGTGGTGATAGGTGTTGGATGTTTTGGAGGAAATATATGTCTGATGGGTTGAGGGGGCAATGGAGGCAACTTGCCCCTGTGAGGTATGGGAGTAGGAAGCACCCCTATTAAAGTGGACGGATGTGGGCCCAAAATTGAAGATAATGATGAAGGTGGGGGAGGAGTCCTCTGGTGTGGTTTAATGGCCTTCATTGGTTTGGGGCAAGGGCTACTATTGTATGAGGCAAGGTTAGATACAGGTTTGGATTCAGATGTGGACGGAGGCAAGTGAGATGTAGCAATCTCAGGCAAAAGACAAGAGGAAACCATGACTAGGTCTTCCTCGATCGAAATGGGTGAAGAGGCTGGTTCTTCTCTTGGTGGAGAAGAAATAGGAGAGTGTGGCTCTGCAGTTGGATAGAGCGTAGGAATGTTCATGGTCTTGATGTGTGGTCTAGGCATGGGGAATGTATGATCCCCCATTGATGACAAAAAGGATGAGGGTGCAGCAGCTGGTGTGGGTGCCATCAAAGCATCCTCCAATATGAGAGAGGTTGATGGAGGATTAATAGGAGAAGAAAGTTCTTCACCATGTGAAAGAGGAATAGGGGAAGAAGGGTCTTCCACCTGTGAAGGAGGTTGGTCAGGGACAAGAGAAAAGACAGTGTCGACCGTGTGTATATCATGGTCTTGAGGGTCATTGGTCATGGTCTGGTCATTGTTTTGAGTAGGTGGGTGATTTGGAAAGGGTTGTTTGAAGATGTTGAGGTTTTGGTTCACTGGGGAATTTGGGTTGTCCAGGATGAGATCACCCTTGTCTAGCATGTCTTGGATGATGTTTTTGAAGGTTTGACAATTGTCTATGTCATGGCCTTTGACACGGTGATAGTTGCAAAAGTCGTTCTCCCTTTACCATGCAGGCATAGATGTTGAGGGGTTGAATTGAAGTGGTCAGATTGAAGGTAGATTGAGGACCCCCTACTTGATGAGTTTATCCAAGACAGAGGCATATGACTCTCCAATTGGAGTGTATTGACGTTGTATGGATCGACGTTGAAAATATTTATTAATGTAGTCTGATGTTGAAAATTGAGGTCAGTTGGTTATTATTGAAGATGATGGTCTAAAGATGATAGTGTTTGTCGACCCCTTGGATTGGGAGTGGGCAGAAGAAGGTTTGGACGAAGAAGGGTCATTAGATTTTGCGTTGTTATTATGCAATTTGACCTTATTTTCATCGATGACATAGAGTTCAAGCTTTCTTGCCATGGTGAAAGCTTCATCAAAAGTGCGGAATGTCTAGATCTGCAAGGTAGAAGAGATGTGCTTAGCACATGCTCGAGAAAAGAGCTTGATGAGCTCAAGTTGAGGCAAGGAGAAGGAGAGCTGGTTAATCAGGGCTCTCCAACGGGCGACAAAATCGACTATGGATTCTTCATCAAATTGCCTGATGGAATAGAGGTCTGTGATTGAAACTTGCTTGGTGATGTTGATAGAGAAATGGTCAAGAAATAATTGGGTGAGTTGAGTGAATGAAAAGATAGAATGTCTGGCAAGAGAGCTATACCAGTCAAGGGTGGGGCCAGAAAGTGACATGGGAAATGTGTGTAGAAGTAACACATCATCATGGGCAATAAGGTAGTAGGTATGTCTGAATGCCTGAAGATGTTGTTGCGGGTCTTCCTTACTCTGAAAATGAGTAAATTTAGGAAGCTCCCACTAGTTGGGGTATGGTCGGAAGGGCACAAAAAGATGAATGGGTTCGTTGCAAATTTGCTCATATGACAGAGCATTGCTTGAACCAGAGATAGAGGTCTTGAGACTGGACATCTTGTCCATTAGCATTTTGATGACATCTGCTAATGGATTGATAGGTGGGGCACCCCCTAGGTTTTAGGGTACCTGGAAGGTGGTTGAAGAGGCATATGACGTACTTGGTTGTGCTTGTGTAGGCACAACATATGGATAGTACGTCATAGGGATAGATGTCATGGTCAAAGGGGCTTGTGTCATGAAATTCGAGGACACAAGTTGACTAGATACCGCTAGAGGTGGTTGAGTGGTGGCACTGGTAAAAGCATAGGTTGTCACTCCCACGTGTATAGGTGCAAGAGTGGGTGAGGTCAAGACAATTAAGTTCTGGTATGGTGTAGAACTTGGTTGAATTGTGTGCAGTTGAGGGGGTAATGATACCCCGATGGAGGCAAGTTTGAAAATAGATGGGGAGGCCAAACTTTGCATATTAGCCATGGTCAAGTGACTAGTTGAGACAATAGGCTGAGTCATGATGGGTTGGGTAGCGAATGACGTCGATGTCGTTGTCGCTGCAAGTGAAATGTCTCGCATTTGGTTTCTTGCGAGATAGTTTTGGAGGGCTTTGACATTGAGGTCCAAGAATCTTTCAAAATCTTGGTCCCCTTCAGGGATGATGGGAGTTTGAGTTGGGGTTGGTCGAGTAGGAGTTCTTTCGGTCTCTGAGTGGAACTCCATATAGGACTAGTTATGGACGGGGAAGATGGAAGTGGTTAATGTCTCGCGTGGTCAAGGAGACCCTTGGTTTGACTGCGTGTTAGAACCATGCAAGGCAAGAAAGGTCAGGTTTTAGAAACTGCTTTTTTTCAGTTTTAGAAACTCAGAATGTGATTTTTGGTAGAAAAAGGGTCGGGTTTTAGGCTGTTGTTTTGAAAAAAGGGATTGTGACAGTGACCGACGTCGGTTGAAAAACCGATGCCGGTGAGGAAAGGTGACCGATGTCGGTGGTAAAACCGATGCCGGTCACTGTGATTTCTAGAAACCCAAAAGATTTGAGAGTTTTTGGAAAAAAGGAAGAAGAACGTCCTCACAAGATCAAAAAAGCAGATAAGAACAAAAAAATAGGGATGGAGACAGGCAGACACTAAGCGTTAAATCCTAAAAATCAACTTTTAGAATCTTGTGGCTTATGCCTTAAAGTGATGTTTGGGAGGTTGGCTAGAAGAATGGGTCCTAGAAGAGGTAAGCTATGGATGGTTTTAGGTTTTTTTAAGTGCTCAAGAGTCTGGGTTAGGTTTGGTACATGGCCTGGTGCTAAAGAGCAAGCTCCCCTCACTTCACGAGTCCAGTAATAAGCTGGTCTCGCTTAACCAAAATATACCTTGCCTAGAGATTATCCTCCACCAGAGAACGGAGTGGGCTTTCCCCTTGGTGATGAAATCCAAGTGAGATTGCCAAGGAGGGGTAAGGTATCCGTTGGGGGATGAAATCCCAGTCGAGCCTTGTCTCAGGTAAGTTTGATGTTTGATTTAGTGCAAGTGGTTCGGTTGTGTAACATCAAGTGGACTACGATTAATTCAATATGCGGTTATTAATTACTAAGTGTGGACTAAGAGATGTAAGCAAGCAAAAATGAAAGTGCAATGTGTTTTAAGCCCCAAGTTGAAATGTTAAGTTCGGATGAAAAACAAGTTGAGAAAGGGTTTGAAGGATATGATTTTTGACTAGTCTAGAAGTGCAAGAAAGGAAAAGAAAAGTTCTTTTTATTCTTTTTTATGATGTCATTTGGAAGATAGAAGAAAGAGGTGAAAAGGGAGAAACCTAATGCACATAAATGAAAAAAAGAAGGAAAAGAACCCAAGGAAGGCCCTAAGGTCCCATCGGGCGTGCCAGAATGTTTCTACGCTATTTTCGCTTTCTACATTCAAAGAGAGAATTAAGAAACTAAGAGAATGGTCAAGGTTAGATGTACTTGGATGAAGTCGTGCACAACATTTATCCAGATGAAGTGAGAACTCCTCTTTGGTTGTGGAGGATGACACCTACAAGAGAAAGAGACTAAGACAAAGAAGGCGTTAGATGAGGAGATGGTGGGCTGCCAAGCGAAAGCTTGATCCCAGAAGCAAAAGCTTGAGGGATGTCAACCCATTGATTGATAAAAAGATGTCTGATAAAGGATAGAATGATAAAAGACTGAAAATGATAAAGATAGAATGAAAAATGGAAGCAAATGCTTACTTGAATGTTGTTGTGGGCCTGGTCACAGTCGTCGGCATCGGTGGTCCTACCGGCGTCAGTTGTCAAGGTCTGCCGACATCAGTTAGTCTGCCGACGTCGGTGGGGGAAGTGACTGGCGTCGGTTGGGGCAGTAGTCTGTGGACAAGGTCTAGACGAGTTTTGGTCTGTGGACGGGTCTGAGATAGAGTTTTGGGCTTGGTTGAATGGTCTGGGGGTCTAGGTCTAAGAGTGTGGTTTTGGTTAATGGTCTGAGAGTCTGTGCAAAGGTCTGGGACAATGGACATAATGTCAAAAAGGGATAGAAGGGTAGAGGAGGCCAATAGGGAGATGGGGAGATAAGGATTCGGGTCTGGCCTGGTCTGGTGATAGGGAGTGCTGAATCTAGTTCAAAATACTTAGAAGCAAATCACAATGAAAGTTCAAACAAAATACTTACCTATGACTGGCTGAAGGAGTCTTGATGGTGTTATTGCTTATGCTATTGATGAATGTAGAGTCCCTATTGTTGATGTAGAAAACTGGTGCAGAGTCTCTGGAGAGTGTTTCTTGATGTGTACCTGCAGCCAAAGAGTTAGCAGTGGAAGAGAGAGGAGCGAAAGATTGATGGATTGAAGGATTCCAGAGTCGGATGTGAGAGAGAGGCGAAGCAGAGATAACGGATGCAGAAAACCGTTATGAAGGCTGTCAACGCTGGCAATATCACTGACGTCAGTCGATAGTTGACCGGCGTCGACGGCTAGAAGGCAGGAAAAAGGCTAAAAATAGCCTTTCATCCGTTTTCCCAACTGCCAGGTCAGCGAGTCCGAAGAAGAAACAGTCAAAGGTGATTAAAATGGACGAGAGGTTAAAGGGGAGAAGTTGGAATGGGGGTCTAAGCATTAATATTGGCCATGTGGGGAATGAAGGGAATCCAAGAAGGGTATCCAAGGGTGGTGAGGTGGCAAGGGAGAGAGGGAAAAGGGATTTTATTAATTTAAAATAGGATATTTATTTCAAATTAATAAAACATGGGTTAGGAGTGGTTAAGTGGACGAAGGGGACCAAGGGGGGAGAGGACGAGGAGGATGACTAGGGGAGTAGACATGATTTCGGTGTCTACAAAGATATTATAGTGGATGTAATATAGGTTTTTCCTTTCATTTGTTAGATTGAATAATAAGGACTAGATGTTTTTGAGTGGATGTAGCCCATATTGGGTGAACCATGTTAAATTCATGTCTCTATTGTTTTATGTTTTCTTCATTTTATTTCTATCTCTAATTCATTAATATTTCTTTGTGTTTTATATTACTAACACCTAGACCACTTAACACCCTTGGACCCTCTTGACCATGCTATAAATGACTATACAAACATAAGGTCAAGAATAAAACTTACCTTAATTTTGTCAAAACAACCTTAAAAATGCTAACCAAGTCTTGTAAAGACCATGTTGAGGACCATGAAAAGATCTAAGATAACCATACACAAGTTCAAAGGGCCTTAGTAGAAAGTTTTGAACTACATGGGTTGATATTTGGCTTGGGAGGCCAAATTATTAACAATTAGTTTGATCATATAAACATGAAGAAGAAATAATACTCTTATTATCTAAAAATTTATAAAAATATCTAATATGTACAAATGTGGAAACAAGTAGTGAAAAGATCAATATCTGGTCTTTAGATTCTATACATATTGTTTTTTGATGCAAAGATACTTTCATTAGCCATAAGACACTTGTGTTAATGCTTATATTCTAATCTTGATGTAATTATTTTATATTAAATATTCATTATATTGTGAATATGACACTTTGATCTTAATAAGGTTTCTATCACCTTTTTATTTATTTATTTTATTCACACACATAGGTTGTCAATTACTGTATATGGTTCAAACACTAGCTCTTCAACTTGGGTTTTTGTACCTTCTCATAAATCAATTAATGGGCTCACAGTGTTGAGTTGACCTCAAAGACCCATCTATCAATAAGTGCTTCCTACATATCTAACACTCTAAGAGGGCCTAAAAATTATGTAATTTTCCCCTAGGTGTTTATTTGTGTGTGTACAAGGGTGAAATACACTATATGTAAGGGCATGCAATGATATTTATTATAAGTTTAAAAATATTTCTCATAGCTTTTTCTTTGAGTTATTTAAAATATGACTCATCCTATCACTAATATGAAAATAGGGAAGAAAAGGGTAGCATAACTTAGTTGTGAAACTGATTGAGTAAGCTTGAATAAGTGTTTTATTGTCATGTGCTAGATTAATAATGATTAGGCTTAGATTTCTATTTATACCACACTTTTTCAAAATGTCTCATGGAAGGGTTAAATAAATTTAATTTCCTGACCCATAATATTCTAAATATTTTGAAATTATATGAATTTTGAGGATTGGAAACTTACAAATAATCTGGACACTGGTGTTGCTGCAAGTATCCTTGTGTGGGACATAAGTATCTAGTATACTATTAAGTTGATGATATGGAACTAAATTTGAAGGATATATAATGTTTCAATATTTATGTATAGTGAAAAAGGTTTGGGTCATCAGTAATGATAGGTTTCGACCCTAAGATAAATAATTAGGCATAATGAGATGGTTAATGTAATTCTCACAATAATAAGGAGGTATAAAAATTAAGGTTAGAGATTTGATAGGTATTTATCATGTTTACATGACTAAGATGTTATATAAATTATATTTTAGTATCTATGAAATATTTTAAATTAATAATCTAGTAGTTTTAACTTGTGTAGCATTGGCACATAATATACTATACCTTAATTGATTAATATACTAAATAAGATAGGAATATTTGATTCTTAATTGATAATATTATTAATATAATCAACCTATATATAACATTGAATAATATGAAAACTTATTACTTAACTCTCATAATATTTTTATCCTATGTAGAATGGGCACATGCCCATTCTACAAATTCTAATTTTATTGTATTCTTCATTAATAATGTTTTTTAATATATTGTAGCCCTCTATATTTGACATAATATGAGCACTTCTTTCAGAATGCTCATAATATGATTATCATGTGTAGAGTGGGTGCATGCCCATTCCACACAAGATAATAAGATTATCTATTAAGAATCTAATATTCTTAGCTTATGTAGAATGGGAACATTCCCACTATACATAAGGTAATAATATTAGATTCCTAATTGATAATATTCTTTATATAATAAACCCTTATATAATGGGCATAAAATGAGCACTTCTTGCTCAATGGCCATAATAATAGTATCTTGTGTAGAATGAGAACATTCATATTATACACAAGATAGTAATATTGGATTATTATTTAATAATATTCTTAATAAACTATACATATGTAGTGTTGGCATAAAAATATTTCAAATAATGATATCATAATTTAATGTTCTAGATGCCACCAATTTCATAAGGAAAATATCAATATTAGATTAATATAACATATTTCCTAAATTAAGTATAACTAAACATAACATCGATAATGTGTAAAATAAATAATGACATATATTTCACTTTGCATTACTTCATAACTATTAAATATACATTTATATATCATAATATATTCTCAATTTTGGATTCATTCATATAATATATCATTGATAAAAAGAAATGAAGAAGCAACTATTTATACACTTTTATCGATGTAAAAAGCGTTGATACATGGCACATAACTTATCCTTAAAGGATTTCCAATCTATATTGTATCCATTAACTCATTATTATTTTTGGTCGACCTAAATTTTTTTCTAGATCAGCGTTGTAATTTTGTTTGGGGAAAGATTTTTGGTAATGGAGTTGTATGAAGCCTCTCCATGAACTAAATGAAGAGGTTGTTAGAATCTTTGAGATTGGTGATAAATTATGTTCATTGGTCCTATTTGTCTTAAAATTGTTCATCCTATTGTTCCCAAAATCAGCTACACTCATTTTTGGAACAACCTTTATGAAACTTGTCCGTTTTATGTTTTTCACTTTAAGTTCATCTTTCTAGACAAGTTTCTCTTTATCTCAAGATTAGTCAAATAACATCCTCAAAAAGTTTGTGACCTTCCCTCATTATGATTTCTCAATAAATGTGAAATTTATTGCAGTCTTGATGTGATCAGAATGTCAAAACTTTGACAAAATCAAGGAGTTAGTTTTATTTTTGTTTTCATGCAAGGTCGGCATTTTTTGCCACCATTACATGTCTTTTTTGTTTCCATGTAAAGGTGGTGATTTTTTCTGCCCTTACATCCCTCTATGTAGGAGTAGATAAAATCACCACCCTTTCATTTTTAAGCTTTCTATGTAGGAGCAAAATTTTTTTCTGCCCTTGCATATCTTCCACCTCACATGTAGAGGTGGTAATTTTTGTTGCCCCTGCATGATCTCAATTTTCATGTGCAGTATTTATGGCTATTTGCACTGAGTTGTTGGTATTAGATTTAGCTCTTTTAATGCCAATTTGAGCCTCATTTTGATCATTCCAAGTTGTTTGCTCGTCTTCCTTGTAACTAGTCAACCGTATGAATAAGTGGGATTGTGATTTTTTTGGATTTAGGTGTAGGATTTCAATTTTATTAGGTAAGTTTTGTGTTCTTCCTTGTTTTATTTCTAGGTTTTCTTTTTATTCTTTCTCTTTTCTTTAAAGTTTTAGTTTTCCCTTTTTCCTCCTTTGTAGGTTTTATATTTCTTATTTATTCTTTTTTTTCCTCCCTCTCCTCCTCGTTAAGGGGCAAAAATGGCAAAAACCCAAAAGACCCAAAAATCCATTGACTAGTGTAATGGCAGAGATTTTTGCCACCTTTACACAAAACCAAATGAACTTGTGTAATAGTGGCAAAAATCATTGCCATTACACTATCCTTGGCCATTCATGCAAGGGAAATGATTTTCACCACCCTTACACAAGGTTTCCACCCATGTGCATAGGCGGAAATTTTTGCTACCCCTTCACAAAGTTCATATGCAATGGTGGCAAAAATTGCCACCTATGCTCAAACAATATTTCCCTCACATGTAAGGGTGGAAATTTTTGCTGCCCCTACATGCATTTTTTTAGAAATATTAACTCTAAGAAATTTCAAATTTTTGCTATTTTAAGCCTACTTCCCTTTGACTATCTGACCTGCTCATGCCTTAGCCCTTTCAATCGCATTCCCATGGTCATGATTATCAACATGCAGTTTTCCCAAATTGCCAATATTTATCATGATTGCATGATCATGATTCTTGTTGTAGTTTCTCTCAAGGATCCTTCTTCATCAACATACTTTTGACAAAATCTCTTTCTAGATGACTGAGCTTTCTCTGAAGAAGTCGAAGACAATGAAGTATAAGTATCAAAGTGTTTTTTCAATCACCTTAGTTACTTATAATGTTGATGACATTAGGGATACAAAGATTAGGCACGTGGATATGGCTAAGTTCATGGAAAGAACAAAATCAAGCAATCTCAACCATGAAATGAAGAAGACAATCAAGAGTAATATTCATCTAGTATCTTCTTTTCCTATAGCGGCTCACCACACAGAGTTCATTTTCTAGTGCACTCAATTCTACAATAAGGATACCAAGGCTATGTTAGATGTTGGTGGTGATGTAGTGATTAGGTTGGACCCTAAGTTTATTGACAAAGTGTTCATGCGTCTTCCCACTACTGAAGTATTAAATCTTCATTTCATTGAAGCACAAAAGGAATATGACAAAGATCTCGAAAGAGCAAAGAAAGTGTTCAACAATAAATGGCTCAAGACTCCAAGAGTGAATTTGTCAAGATGGCCATGAAGCTTTCCAAGAAGTGACTTCATAAAAGAAGTTGGTGACCTGATCACTCTTCTCAGTAGGGTAAAAGGTTTACCTTCTTCTTCTCAGTTTTACGAATAGATGTACCCCTTCATTAAGATAATTCTCTAAGGCAAACAAGTCATTTTTTGGGGAGAACAAATCAGCAATGTTCTACATGAGCAATTGATGAAGGTATATACTACATCCAAATTCTACATGACTTCATACCTGGTATATATTGCAGTGTCAATGAGAACCTTCCAAGGTTTAACATCAGAAGGAGACAGGAGAGTAACCCCAGTATATCAATATAACTCTCAGTTGATGTTGAAGGGTTCTATCCATCATTTTAGGAGAATAAATGATGCTTTCTTTTTAGTATTTTTGTGTCTCTTTGATCCCCAATTAGAATAGAAAAGAGTGTTAGATGAAGCCTGGATAGTTGTGATTGACTTTGGATGTATGTTCCTACAATTTTCTTCTTTTTCGTACCTATGGGTTGGATTTTTCCAAGGTCATCCTTATATGTTTCCAAGATTCAATTCAAACAAATTGGTCTTGATGGAGCTGTGCAGATAAATTATTATCATATATAATAAACAAATGGAACTTAAGAAACCCAATTTTAGGTTCCTAATTGAAATTGGCAAGTTTTCAGTGTTGACCACTGGAAAAGCTAGAGTTATGGAGACTGAAATGCAACTCATAACTATGAAGAATTTCAAAAGGAGACCAAATTTTGACTACAAAGGCATAAAGGATATAATAAAGAGGAAGACCTATTTTTATGAGCCTATGATCAAAGATGTTTAGGTCGATTTGAAGACAATAGAAGACATCATAAAAATGGACTATAGTAGATTATCTCTTGAGCCAATAGAATATCTAGGACTCGCTGATATCCTTGAGAATCTAGTGGATGATGGAGATTTGATCAATAATAGATACCATGTTAAACAGGTCACCAATGCCCCTCTTCCATCAATCCAATGGTCTTAGAAGGAGTTGACATCCTTAAGGAAAATATTTGAACCAATATTGGCAAACACCAATGATTAGTTAGCAAATAAGTGAATCACCTTGAAAGATTTTATCACAAGATTAGAAGCCAAATTTCAAGAGGAAACAAGGAGAAGAGTAAAAAATAGGATGAAGAATAAAAGTGATGTTCCTTCTTCTTCTAGGACACATAAGCCTAAGATCATCTTTGTGATGAAGACGTCAAAAGTTATAGAAAAATAGCCAAAAAGAATAGATATGGAGGTTGATAAGAAAAGTATTGAAGAACTAGCAATGGAGAAAATGGAGACTGATGATAGGCCCATAGATCAACAAGAAAAGGAAACTCTATCTCTGTAAGAGTCTATGCAATTAGAAATAGGAATTTCTTCTTCCCTGCCTAACACACCTATTGTAACTCCACCTATTTCTCCAATCAATGTTCCCTCTTCTAGATCAACCTCTCCTTCCAAAATTATTTTTAATGACCCCCAAGGCACTTTTTGAGATATTCTTCATTCCTCAGGGTCAATCCCTAGTTTTTCATCTCCATCTTTTGATATCAAAGATAGTTTTACTTTTGATCATTTAGTAGAAGGTACAGTTCTTACTGATACTCCACCCATCATTTCCACCACTAGTGCAAGTGTGACTCTAGTAACACCATTAATGGAGATTGCTCCTAATGTAGGTACTTCTACACTCCCACCTTGGTTTTCAACTTATATGCTTAAAAGGAAAAAATAAGCCATCTCTCCAGATGACTTTGACTTCAGTAAAATGGTGTCAATAAAAGTCAAGACTCCCAAGAAGCCAAATATTCTTTCAAAGTTGATTGGGGATAAAGGGCACAAATTTTTGGAAATAGAAAAACCTCTATAGGATGCAACTCTTGAAAATTTTGATATAAATGACTACTCTATCTCTCAAGTTGACTTAGGTAAGATAACTCATGAAAGTGTTAAGAGTGATTTGCAATTAGTGATGGACATTATGGTTCAAAAATTTTATGGGGAAAAAGAGATGAAGGATCATTATAAGGTAGTGGTGGAATAATTGACTGTAGTGATAAGGAGAATGAATTTCAATCCAGAAGTAGTAATTCCAGAGGCTATCTCCATAGATGACGCCATGATTTAGAAATAAAAAAGGACGTATCTCAAGGGAAAAGTACTTGAAGAGTACTTAGACAAGATTCATGCACAAGGAATTTATTTGTTCATAGAGTTATATGAGAAAATGGGTAAAATGAGGGAAGTAAGAGCAGAACTGGATGATCTTATCAATATCATTTCTCAAGATGCTAAAAGCATAGAAAAATATCTCGATTGATGGACCGATATGAAGAAGCTAAAAATGAGCACTATAATATCAATTGGCATCATTGTTGATAGAGACTATTATACTGAGACTAAAGAGGCATTGATATATAGGAGTTGGGTACTTAAGAAATTGATCAACAACCTCAAATCTTCAAGAGACTTTAGTGAACAAAGTGATAATAGTTTGTTGCATAAGTTGGAGGAGTTTCCTTGAAAACTTACCTCTCAAGACAACCAATTCATTTTGGTAGAAGAAATGATTCAAGAATTTGAAGGTATTTTCCAAAAAAAATTTGAGGAGAAGGCATTTTCAGTGGCCTCTATGGATAACATTCTGGACAATCAGTTAACTCTAGATAATCTAAGAACTAGGTTAACAAATCATGCAAAATTAGTTACAGTGGTGAAAGATGCCATAATCAGAGCTAGGGTAATTTTTAAGAACATTATTACTTCAAATAGTATTGGGATGCAAGCAACTATCACCATGTACGATGCTCATATGAAGAAGACTGGGGATAAAGATTGAAACTGTTCTTCTTTGCTTTATTTTACATTTTTCAAATGCACTTTTATAATTTATTTGGACATTTGCACATGTACTTTTGTCATGTGTAAATACATGTAAAAATATGGAAATTCCAAAGTCAACAAAGACTCCCATCTTTGACTAGGTCAAAGTTTTTAAATCTTTTTTAAATCCTCAAGGCTTCTCCCTATAAATATAGAGAGCCTCTTTTGTAATGGATTGATCTTTTTTAATTGAAACAAAAAACTCTACCCAAATTGAGATGCCTTTTGAGACATTGAGCTCAGATTGTAAATCATATTTTCTTGAATGAATGAGAAAGTGGGTTACTTTTTAAACTTTGCGTTAGGATAATTTGTGTTATTTATGTAATTATTCTTATATCATTTTCCTAATAATATCTCATCTATTTGATTAAACAAGCAAAGTGTGTGGAAATTATTTGAAGATGTTTTGAAGTTAATTATGAAGACTTTGTGCTGCTATAATTACTTCTAGTTTGTGTTTTTCATGTTTTAGTGAGAAGGGTATTATAAAGGATTTGAACTACTTTTATTCTTTGTAATCTTATACTATATTGTAGTTTTTGGTGGAGACTTTGAGCTGCACTTCATTCTACTATCATATACGCTATAAATCAGTAAGGGAAGCAATGAAAGACTTTGTGATTTCATGTGTTTCTCGTGGATCCAGTTACTACTCAAAATTTTTTTTTGCTATTTATTGAACATCATGTTTGAAAGAAGAGAAATGTCTTCAATCATTACCCAAGATTTATCTTTTGCTTTATGAACATTATCTCTAAAAAAAGAGAGATGGATGGTGTGATCTCACCCCTTAGTCTATTTTCACTTTATATTAAGTATATATAGTTTATAGGGAACTTCCCCTAGCTTATAGGGAACTTCCCCTTGATGAGAGGAGAGATTTATCTCATTATGTTGTAGTAGACATACCCATTTTATTGATTAAATCTCCTTATGTTGTGGTCAATATACCCATTTTTCCTTCAATTAGTTGATGACAAAATATTAACCCAACAGTTTTTGGTGACTTTGGTGGGGAAGAATGTGCACTTTGAAGCCTCAAGCTTCAAATTGAAGCATTTCCAATCCTTTTTCACTTTACACTCTGGTAGATACATCATACACACGAAGCCAGAGAGCTCAAGGTATTGTTGATCATGTATTTGAGTTGGTGCAATCAAATAATTTTGAGAATTTTCCACCACCATCTTACCTTTAGTGAACTAGGAGTTTTCCTCCTACCAACGTTAGATCTCCAATACTAGGTGAAGCTTCTAGTTTCAGTGATAGTGGATTTTTGTCTATACTTAACCCACAAAGATTTTTTATACCCCTATTTAATTGACATATCATGGCAGTCAAAGGCCCTTAGGACTACACTTTTGGCCATCTCAATCTGACCCCAACTTTACATGAATTACCCCATAGTTCAAGAAAGATTTTTTCCAGATTCTATGGTGATGGGAAAGTTCATCCTAATGATCAAATTTATACTTTTTTCATAGCATGAGGTGTGATAGGCATGGAATATGAAGATATAGTGATGAGACTATTTATAGAAAATTTGAAAGGCACTAGCACGTATTGGTTTTATCACCTTCAAGCTCAAACTGTAATTGACTAGAACACTCTTGAGGCTAAGTTTGAGGCTAGGTTCAAACCCTCTTAAGATGCACATGCCTTATTGGCTTAGCTTAGACAAATAAAGAAGGAACTTCATGAGCCTATGCAAGACTTCATTGCTAAATTCAATAAGTTGAGGAACAAAATTCCTATAATTACTCAGCCAACACTGGAGAACCTCAAGTGATTTTTCATCAAATCTCAACTTCCTAAAGTAAGTTTTCTATTCAGGCAGGCTGGCCCTATAGATCTTTTTATAGCCCAAAATTTGGCTATCGAGGTTGAATATGATCTTATACTGGCAGGTATGATTAGAAAAGATTCTAATAAAAATAAAATTTCCTCATCTGCTGAAAGTTCTTCCACGAGCACCACAGATCCTATGGTTCATAAATTAGCAAATGAATTTCTAGCCTTGGAAAGGCAAATGGCCCAAGGTATGTCTGCTCATCCTTATTAGGGTGTGCCTAAGAGGAAATTTCATAACCATTCATATCAAGGCAATTCTATTAAAAATCTAGGGCAATCTAATCATCTTCCACCCACATAGGGGAAGCTTGCCATTAAAGCAACACTGGCTAACTTAGTAGTTGGTTACCTTGAAGCTAAACATGATTTCTCTTTCCAACCTGAGTTGAACCAAGAAGATGATGCTAATCTCTTTGAAGGAGAAGAAGAATTAGCTAGCGACTCTAAAATTAATTTCCTAAATTACCAGGATGAAGCTAGAAGTAAGGGAGAAGTGTTTGATGGATCATACGCTATTTTTATCAAGTCCCAAAACCAATCAACTCAACAAGCTGATAAAGGAAAATTAGGATAAGAATATCAACTAATAGTCTCAATTTCTAAATGGGAAATTTCACTGCCTTTCCAATCAAAGGACCCAGTGACCAATAAGAAAGTACCTCAAATCATCCTATACCTTATGCTTCTATTTCTTAGACTAGTACTACACCCAATAAAGATCAAGATGATGGACTTCGTTCCTCTATTTCTAGTTCATTTTAATTATTTTATATAATTTATCATTCTAAAAAGACCAAGATTTAAATGACTGAAGTTGAGTATTTGCAAGCCAACCCTGAACAATTTGATAGATTGGTTGAATACGTAAAAAATAAAACCTTACCTATAGAAAAAGATTCTTCAAAGAACAAATCTACCTAGAATAATCTTGTAGCTACTCCTCCTATTTCCCCTGGGAAAATAAAACCTTTCTATGTTTCCCTTTTGATAAATGGTCATAATTTTAGCAACTGTATAATAGACTCTGGAGCCTTTGATAATGTTATGCCTGCCAAGGTAGCAGATTTTCTTGGTCTTACCTTAACTAAGACTTTTGGGAGATATTTCTCCATGGAAAATAATTAAGTCCCACTCCTAGGTCAAATCAAAGATGCCCAATTTGTGTTTATGACTTTTCCAGATAAAAGGATTAAAATGATACTCTTGGTGGCTGATGTTCCAGCTTCCTATGGCATTCTGCTCGGATGAAATTTTTGCAAGGACGTAGGTGGAAATTTGAATATGGATCTATCTAAAGCAAGGATACCTATTAAAGGCATCATGAAAAAATTATTTCCTAAGAAAGAGTCAAAATATATTGTCACCCAAACATCAGATCTTGAAGCTCAAATTTTATTTGAATCATCAAGAATGGGTAACTATTTTCTGACCACTGAAGATATTTTTAGCTCATTAGATGAATGTTCTTTAAGTGAAAATTCAAAAAATTTAGATATAAAATCATAAGAATTATTATAGAAAAGTTTAGACAATAAATAATCTTCCCTTACTAATGAAGATAAATCTTCGAAAAAATCAAATTCTAATGATGTTTGGATTATAGAATTTGATGGCAGCTACTCTTCTACCAATTCTAGAGTGGAATTATTTTGATATCCCCTTAACGATAATTTTTTTCTTATTCATATAAATTTTAGTTCAACAATACCAATAACACCACCGAGTATGATTCTTTGCTTCTTAGATTGCAAGGTGCTCACGTTAAAGGTATTAAGATTCTTCATGCCTAGGGAGATGCTGAACTGGTGGTTTATTAGGTAAAGAATTTGTACCAAACCAAAAATTAAATATTGTGACATTATCGCAATCTTATATGGGATTGTATTAAAATTTTGATGCTTTCAATATTTCTAATGTGTCGAGAGAATTCAATGATCATGCAAATTCATTGGTTATCTATGCAACCCTCATAGTTCCCCATAAAGACTTCAATGGGGACAGGTACACTATTGATTTGGTCTTTCAACCAAGTGTACCTGATAATGCCAACTATTGGTAAGTGTTTAATGGTGACAATCAAATCATTGCTTTTCTAAAATATATGGATGGCTTTGAGGAGCTTTATTTTGAAGGTAGTGAATCTCCACCATGGGAATTAGTTCCTAAAATAGATTTTAAAATTGGTGAAGAGTTCCTTCAACTCAAGGGGAATAAAATTCCAAAAGGTCTGGTTTCTCTTGAGAAGTTATTTGATAAGCATGATAGGTATGTCAAGTAGTAACAAATGGATTCAATTTCTTCCAGGGAGTTTGATCAAGTAAATTTGAGTATGGAAGAAAATCCCAAAATGGTCAACATTGAGAATTGTTGCACTTCTAATGAAAAGCTCAAATTCATTGCTCGTCTTCACCATTACATTGATGTTTTGGAATATTCTTACAATGATTTGAAGTCTCTTAGGACTGAAGAAATTTGGCATGAAATTCCTCTTAAAGTTAGGTCATTGCCTTACAAGCAAAACAAAGGCAATACAACCCCAAAATATCAAGTACTATCCTTTCTGAGATCTAGAAAATGCTGAATACAAGAATTATTTTTCCAATCCATCATTCCACCTGGATTTCTAACATAGTTCTTGTGAGAAAAAAGAATGGATAAATTTGTAAGTGTGTTGATTTCAGAAACTTAAATCAATCTTCTTTAGAAGATAACTATCCCCTACCCATCATGGATCAAGTGTTGCAAATAGTGACTAGTTTAGAAATTTTATCAATGTTAGTTAGTTTTTCTAGGTATAATCAAGTAGAATTCAATGAATCATATCAACATAAAATTGTTTTCACTACACCATGGGGCACTTTTACATATCACAGAATGCCCTTTGGTCTAATCAATGTCAGTGCCACCTTTTAGAGAGCAATGGATCTTGCCTTCAGAGATGAAATAGGAAAGTTTATTATAATATATCTTGATGACTTGACCATTTTTTCCAAACATTGGCCTGATCATGTGCATCATTTACAATAAGTGTTGGAATTTTGTTGGCAAAATGGTATTTCTCTTAATCCCAAGAAGTCAATTTTTGGGGTTAAAAAAGGTAAAAGTTTTGGTCATACTGTATCTCAGGAAGGCATAAAATTTTATTTAGAAAGATTCAAATCTATCCAAAATATTACTCTTCCTACTAGTAAGACTGCAGTTCATTCTTTCTTTGAAAAGGTGAATTTTCTATGAAGATTCATTCCAAAATTCATAGAGAAGACTCACCACATTGTTGACATGATGAAGGGTAAAACCATGTTTCAATAGACTACAGAAGGAAAGTTATCATTTAAAGATATCAAGAAAGTGATCGCCCATACACCAATCCTAGTTTGCCTAAATTATATTGAAGACTTCGTAATATATAGCTATGCTTCTGAGCATACACTTTCAGTCATTTTGGTTCAGCAAAGCAAAGAAGGTGTGGAATCTCCCATATCATTTATGATTTGTCCTCTCAAGTCTCATTAATTAAAATATTCAAATATGGATAAGCATTCTTATGTCATAGTTAAGGCAATAAAGCATTTCAGATTCTATATCATGAATTTGCATACTATTATTCTGGTCCCTGATATGACAGTGAAGTCCATTCTAACTCAATAGGAGTTTGGTACTAAAAAGGGAAATTAGATTTCTAAAATTTAAGAGTTTTACCTTGATATCAAACCTACCAAGCTTGTGTGTGGAAAATATCTCTGCCAAATGATTTCTAATACTATACGAAAGGAAACAAGACATTAAAAAAATGAGGTCAAAGACATGCCTGCAGTTCTCTTCATCGCTACTACTGATGAGTAGTATTCCAATATCATTAATTTTATTACCTATGGTGAGTGTCCCACCCACCTATCCTACAAATAAAAAAGGAATGTTAAGTTAAAGGCTATTAACTATGTCTTGTGGGACAATGGTTTTTATAAGAGAAGCCTCGATGGGGTATTTCTTCATTGGGTCGATAAGGTACAACAAGGTAAGATTATGGAGTCCTTTCATAATTTGTCTTGTGGAGGACATTTTTTTGCACTAGTGACAGCTCACAAGATTCTATGAGTGAGATAATATTGGCCTACACTATTTTAAGATGCATATATTTAGGTATGTAGGTTCAAGTTGTGTCAATAGTTCATCAAAAAACCTAAATTGGCCGCATTACCTCTCAAGCCAGTGGTGATTGAAGAACCTTTTCAGTAATAAGGTATTGATTTCATTGGTTCCATGAACCTATCTTCAAGTGCTAGGCATGACTATGTTCTCACTGTGATAGAGTATTTTACCAAGTAGGTGGAAGCCATTCCAACTAAACATGCTACTTCAGAAGTGGTATGTAATTTTCTTAAAGAAAATATCATCCCCTAATTTAGGGCCCCAAATAAGATTGTAATAGATAATTTTGATTGTTTCATTTCTCAAGAGGTTACTAAGTTTTACTAAAATTATAGGATTATTCTTTTCCACTCATCTAACTATTATCCGCAAGGAAATGGTCAAGTAGAATCAAGCAACAAAAATCTGGTTACTATTATCAAGAAACTGTAAGATGATAATTAGAGAACTTGGCATAAATCATTATTTGAGGCTTTATGGGTAGACATGATTACACTCAAGAGATAAATAGGCATGTCACCATTTCAACTTCTATATGGTTTGAATGCGGAGATACCAATCACCTTGGAACTACCAGCACTAAAGTCGGTGAAGGCAATCGAAGATCAAACTTTCAAAATTTCTATTGATAAAAGGATTATGTGCCTAACTGAACTAGATGAGCAATGAACCATGGTAGTGGACCGAATTACTGCACATCAAAATTAGGTAAAGAAACTCTTTGACAAGAGAGCAAGGATTTGTGATTTTCAGATTGGAGATCAAGTCTTATTGTGGGACAAGAGGAGAGAACCAAAAGGAAAAAATGGAAAATTTGATTCTTTATGGAGAGGTCCATTTACCATTCATCAGGTCTATGGTGAAAATATATTCTTTCTAGAATATCAAGATGGAATGCCATTCTCACTACCTCACAGTGGGCAACATCTGAAACACTTCAATCTTTGAAGTATTAGATGAGTTCATTTGTACATTTGTATAGTCTTTTATTTATTGTTTTTGTTTGGTTTTTTGTATCTTTTTATTTTTTAGCTTGACTCCATGTCCCAATGGCCTAGATGAGGGTACTTAGAGATTACATTCTACTCTCATTGATCATCTTAAGGTTTGATCGATGGAAGTTCCCCAATAAGAGTTAGCTGTTGTTCCCAAAATTAGCTATGCTCTTTTTTGGAACAACCCCTGCGAAACTTGTTTGTTTCATGTTTTTCACTCTAAGTTAATATTTTGAGACAATTTTCTCTTGATCTCAATATTATTCAACTAACATCCTCAAAAAATTTGCAATCTTCCCTCATTATGATTTCTCAAAAAACATGAAATTCGTTGCGGTCTTGATGCGATCAGAATGTCAAAACTTTGACAAAATCAAGGAGTTAGTTTTATTTTTGTTTTCATGCAAGGTCAACATTTTTTTCCACCATTGCATGTATTTTTTATTTCCATGTAAAGGCATCAATTTTTTCTACCCTTACATACCTCCATGCAGGGGCGGTGATTTTTGCCACCCTTGCATATCTTCCACCTCTCATGTAGAAGTGGCAATTTTTGTCACCCCTACATGATCTCAATTTTACATATGGAATTTATGGCCACATGCACCAAGTTGTTGGCATTAGATTTATCCCTTTTAATGCTAATTTGAGCCTCATTTTGATCATTCCAAGTTGTCTGCTCCTCCTCCCTGCAACTAGTCAACTATGTGAATAAGTGGGATCACAATTTTTCTAGCTCCAGGCATAGGATTTTGTTTTTATTAGATAAGTTTCATGTTCTTCCTTATTTTATTTATAGGTTTTATTTTTATTCTCTCTTTTATTTAAAGTTTCAATTTTCCCTTTTTCCTCCTTTGTAGGTTTTATATTTCTTATTTCTTCTTTTTTCTCCTCCCTCTCCTCTTCATTAAGGGGCAAAAATGGCAAAAACCCAAAAGACCCAAAAATCCAAAAATCCATTAACTAGTGTAATGGTGGAAATTTTCACTACCTTTATACAAAACTAAATTAACTTGTGTAATAGCAGCAAAAATCACTACCATTATACCATCCTTTACCATTTGTGCAAGGGCAGCAATTTTTGCCACCCTTACACAAGTTTTTCACCCATGTGCAATTTTTTACACCCCTACATAAATTTAACATGTAATGGAGACAAAAATTTCTGCCTATTCTCAAATAATCTTTCCCTCACATGCAAGGGCAGAAATTTTTGTCACCCTTGTATGCATTTTATAAGAAATCCTAACTCTGGGAAATTTCAATTTTTTTATTTTCCAAGCCTGCTTCCCTTTGACTTTCCAACCTATTCATGCCTTAGCCCTTTCAAATGCATTCCCATGGTAATGATCATCAACAATAAGTTTTCCCAGATTTCCAATATTTCCCTTGATTACACGATCATGATTCTTGTTGCAGTTTCTCTCAAGGATCCTTCTTCATCAACATACTTTTGACAAAATCTCTTTCCAGATGACTGAGGTTTCTCTAAAGAAGTTGAAGTCAATGCAATAAAAGTATCAAGGTGTTTTTCTAATCACCTTGGTTACTTCTAATGTCAATGACATTAGGGATACAGAGATTAGGCACGTGGATATGGCTGAGTTCATGGAAAGAACTAAATCAAGTAATCTCAACCATGAAATTAAGAAGATAATCGAGAGTAATATTCATCTGGTATCTTTTTTTTCCTATAGCAGCTCACCAAATAGAGTTCATTCTATATTTCACTCAATTCTATAATAAGGATACCAAGGTAATGTTAGATGCTGGTGGTAATGTAGTGATTAGACTAGACCCTGAGTTCATCAACAAAGTGTTCATGTGTTCTCCCGCTACTGAAGTATTAAAGCTTGATTTCATTGAATCACAAAAGGAATATGACAAAGATCTTAAAAGAGCAAAGAAAATGATCAACAAAAAATGGCTCAAGACTCCAAGAGTGAATTTGTCATGATGGCCATAAAGCTTTCCAAGAAGTGACTTCATAGAAGAAGTTGGTGACCTGATCACTCTTCTCAATAGGGTAAGAGGTTTACCTTCTTCCTCTTAGTTTCATGAATGGATGTGCCCATTCATTAAGATAATTCTCCAAGGAAAACAAGTCATTTTTAGGGGATAACAAATCAACAATGCTCTGCATGAGCAATTGATGAAGATATCTACTTCTTCCAAATTTTACATGAATTCATACTTGGTATATATTATAGCATCGATGAGAACCTTCCCAGGTTTAAAATCAGAAAGAGACAGGAGAGTAACCCCAGTATATAAATATTACTCTCAATTGATGTTGAATGGTTCTATCCATAATTTTAGTAGAGTAAATGACACTTTCTTTGTATTATTTTTGTGTCTCTTTGATCCCCAATTAGAATAGAAAAGAGTGTTAGATGAAGCTTAGATAGTTGTGAATGACTTTGGATGTATGTTCCTAAAATTTCCTTCTTTTTCTTACCTATGGTTTGGCTTTTTCCAAGGTCATCCTTATATGCTTCCAAGATTCCCTTCAGATAAATTGCTCTTGATGGAGTTGTGCAAGCAAATTATTATCATACATAATAAGCAAATGGAACTTAAGAAACCCAGTTTCAGGTTCCCGATTGAAATTGGTAGGTTCTTAGTGTTGACCACTAGAAAAGCTAGAGCTATGTAAATTGAAATGCAACTCATAACCATGAAGCATTTCAAAAGGAGACCAAATTTTGACTATAGAGGCATAAAGGATATAATTAGGAGGAAGACCCAATTTCATGAGCCTATGATCGAAGATGTTAGGTTGATTTGAGGACAACATAAGGCATCAAAAAAATAGACTTTAGTAGATTGTCTCTTGATCATATAGAATATCTAAGACTCACTGATATCCCTAAGAATCTAGTGGATGATAGAGATTTGATCAATAATAGATACCATGTTGAATAGGTTTCCAATGCCCCTCTTCCCCCAATCTAATGGTCTCAGAAGGATTTGACTTCCTTAAGGAAAAAATTTGAACCAATATTAGAAAACACCAATGATTGGTTAGTGAATAAGGAAATCACCTTTAAAGAGTTCATCAAAATATTAGAAGCCAAATTTCAAGAGTAAACAAGGAGAAGAATAAAAAATAGGATGAAGAATAAAAGTGATGTTCCTTCTTCTTCTAGGCCACATAAGCCTAAAATCATCTTTGTGATGAAGAAGTCAAAAGTTACAGAAAAAGAGCCAAAAAAAATAGATATGGAGGTTGAGAAGAAAATCATCAAAGAACTAGCAATGGAGAAAATAGAGATTGATGATATCACCATAGATCAATAGGAAAAGGAAACTCTATCTCTATGAGAGGGTGTGCAGCCAGAAATAGGAATTTCTTCTTCCCTGCCTAACACACCTATTATAACTCCTTCACCTATTTCTCCAATCAGTGTTCCCTCTTATGGAGTAGCCTCTCCTTCCAAAATTATTTTTAATGACCCCCAAGGCAATTTTGGAGATATTCTTTGTTCCTCAGGGTCAATTCCTAATTTGTCATCTCCATATTTTGATATCAAAAATAGTTCTACTTTCGATCATGTAGCAGAAGGTGCAATTCTTACTGATACTCTACCCATTAGCTCCACCACCAGTGAAAGTGTGACTCCAGTAATGTCATCAATAGAGATTACTCCTAATGTAGGTACTTCTGCACTCCCACCTTGGTTGTCAACTTATATGCCCAAAAGGAAGAAACAAGCCATCTCTCTAGATGATGTTAACTTTAGTAAAATGGTGCCAGCAAAAGTCAAGACTCCCAAGAAGCCAAAGATTATTTTAAGGATGATTAGGGATAAAGGGCACAAATTTCTATAAATATCAAAACCTCCATAGGATGTAACTCTTGAAAATTTTGATATAAATGACTACTCTATCTCTCGAGTTGAGTTAGGTAAGATAAGTCATGAAAGTGCTAAGAGTGATTTGCAATCAGTGATGGACATTATGGTTCAAAAATTTGATAGGGAAAAGGAGATGAAAAATCATTATAAGGCAATTGTGGAACAATTGACTGCAATGATAAGGATAATCACTTTCACTCTAGAAGCAGTAACTCCAAAGGTTATCTCCATAGATGACCCCATGATTCAAAAATTAGAAAGGACCTATCTCAAGGGAAAAGTACTTGAAGAGTACTTGGACAAGATGCATGCATAATGAATTTCCTTGTTCATAGATTTCTCTGAGAAAATGGGTAAAATGAGGGAAATAAGAGTAGAACTAAATGATCTTATCAATATCATTTCTTAGGATGTTGAAATCATAGAAAAATATATTAACAGATGGATCGATATGAAGAAGCTAAATATGATCACTCTAGTATCAATCAGTGTCATTACTGATAGAGACTCTTATACTAAGACTAAAGAGGCATTGATATATAGGAGTCGGGTACTTAAGGAATTGATCAATGACCTCAAATCTTAAAGAGACCTCAGTGAACAAAGTGATATCAGTTTGTTGGATAAGTTGGAGGAGCTGCCTTGAAAACTTACCTCTCAAGACAACCAATTCATTTTGGTAGAAGAAATGATTCAGGAATTTGAAGGTATGTTCCAAAAATAATTTGAGGAGAAGGCATTTTTAGTGGCCTCTACAGATAACATTCTAGACAATCAGTTAACTCTAGATAATCTAAAAACTAAGTTAACAAATCATATAAAATCATTTACAGTGGTGAAAGATGCCATAGTTAGAGCTAGGGTAATTTTCAAGAACACCATTACTCCAGATAATATCTGGATGTAAGCAGCTATCACCATATACGATGCTCATATGAAGACTGGGGATAAAGATTGAAACTATTCTTCCTTAATTTATTTTTCATGTTTCAAATGCACTTTTGTAATTGATTTGGACATTTGCACATATACTTTTGTCATGTGTAAATACATGTAAAAATATGGAAAGTCCAAATTTAACAAAGACTCCCATCTTTGACTAGGCCAAAGTTTTTAAATCTTTTTTAAATCCTCAAGGCTTCTCCCTATAAATAGAGAGAGCCTCTTTTATAATGGATCAGTCTTTTTGTAATTGAAAGCAAAACCTCTACCCAAATTGAGATGCCTTTTGAGACTTTGAGCTTAGATTGTAAATCATATTTTCTTGAATGAATGAGAAAGTGGGTTACTTTTCAAACTTTGCATTTGGATAATTTATGTTATTTAGGAAATTGTTCTTATGTCCTTTTCCTAATAATATCTCATCTATTTGATTAAACAAGTAGAGTGTGTGGAAATTATTTGAAGATGTTCTGAAGTTAATTATGAAGACATTGTCTTGCTATAATTACCTTTAGTTTGTGTTTTTCATATTTTAGTGAGAAGGGTATTAGAAAATCTTTGAACTTCTTTTATCCTTTATAATCTTATACTCTATTGTATTTTTCATTGGATACTTTGAGATGCACTTCATTCTACTATCTTCTATGCTATAAAGCAATAAGGAAAGCAATGAAAGGATTTGTGCTTTCGTGGGTTTCTCATGGATCCAGTTACTACTTGGGAATTTTTTTTTGCAGTTTGCTAAACATAATTTCTTAAAGAAGAGAAATGTCTTCAATCATTACCCAAGATTTATCCTTTGCTTTGTGAACATTATCTTTGAAAAAAGAGAGATGGATGGTGTGATCTCACACCTGAGTCTATTTTCAGTTTATATTAAGTATAGATAGTTTATAGGGAACTTCCCCTAGCTTATAGGGAACCTCCCATTCATGAGAGGAGATATTTATCTCATTATGCTATGGTAGACATACCCATTTTTCTGATTAAATATCCTTATGTTATGGTTGATATACCCATTTTGCCTTTAGTTAGTTGACAAAAAAATATTCACCCAACACATCCAAGTCCAAAATTATTTTCCTTTCTATGCCATTTGAGTCCTTGGGGATGTCATACTATGATGCATCATGATTTAACTCATAATATATCATATCCATTCATTCATTTTCTATTATTTTTGTAATCATCCAGCATAGAGTAAATGAAAACAATCTTGTGGTAACTAAAATTGTTTTTTTAAAGAATCAATGTGTGTTCTGACTGTGGTCCAATGTTGTAAATTTTTATCTAATGTTTTGGTATTCTATTGATATTTTAATTCATTTATTATGGTTTCCATTATTTTTATTTTTTGAGCTTTCGATAGTGTTTAATGTTTGATAATATTTTGAACTATTTCCCATATGCATTCTTCAAGTAGCTATTTGGGATCAACTTCATAATGTGATCTAGCCATGAAGATATCCTATCTTAATTTATAGATTTATTCTTCCAATACACAACACATATGGATCCAATTTGATTTCCATTCTCATGAATAATGGTCCTCAAGTGTTGCTTATGTATTAGAGATAATTTATTTAGATGGATATTGATGAATTGTAGTGTGGATTATAGCATAGGTGGATCCAATTGAATGGCATTTATTTTTTGTCACTTTGCTAGAATGGATTTTATTTAGTTTATGAAGATTTTTGGAGTGAGGATTTGAGTTATTATATGAGATTAGGATGTGGATGGTGTGTTGATTTGAGATGATGCATGCCTTTTAGTCTCAATGAGGACTTGTTATTATGTTGCCTATTTAGTAGATGTTGTGACTAATTTATTCATTTTTTCTTATTTTGATTTTGTGGTGGTGTTTTCCACTTCCTTCCTTACTCAAAACAATCTAATGATGTGCTATAATAATATAATTTTAATTATGGAGATCTAGAAAATATGTTTTGAGCTATTTTTGGGAAATATTTTGAACATTATAAATATAGACATTGCTAAAAATAATAATTCCTATAAATATAAATTATTATTTAAAATGAGTAGACAAATCATCATTGTCAAATATTGTAACTATTTATTAACATATAGATTGTGTATACTCAAATATCTAGCATCTTCCACCTTTTTCTCCTTTCAAAGATGAATAAACACTAGTTTGTAATAGCATATCATGGTTAAATTTGTTATATTTTTAAGTCATGGTTTAGAAGTTGTAAAATGTTTTAGAATACACACAATGTTATTTTATAAGAATATGAGTTTAATAAAGTTTATTTTTAGATAATTTTTGTAATGTAATAATATCACTATATTAATATGTTTGTAACTTATTTTTCACATCAATCATAATTTGAAGTTGTAAATATTGAGAGTTTCATAATTATTTTCATCCCCATTCCAAGGAGGATAAAGGGCCCAATAATTCAAAGGAATAAGTATTGATTTGGTATTTATAAATTAGTTATATTTTTCAAGTGTGTTTCTAGTTTTACATGTTGAAATTATTATTTAATGTACTGCTATTTGAAAACCCTATAAGATGGTATGTGTGTTTTCAATCATTATTAATTTTAGAAATTCCATTCATATTTCATTTTGCATTTCTATAATTTTTTATTTCTAACATTTTTTTTTTTTTCGTTAAAATTTGAAATTCTAGAAATTTCTATTTCAATAAAGAGTGATTTTCATTTCAATGACTTAGATTAGAAGTGCAATTTCAATTACAATCAATTGCTAATTCCATAAAGTGTGATTTATTTTCAATTAAATTAGATTAAGATTTGATTTGATTTTAACAATTTGAATTACAAGTTTTAATTTAATTATTTGAATAATTTATTTCCATTAGAAAAGACTATTAGCCAAGCCTTTTCACGCCTTCTTGTATAAACATTTGGATAGTGCTCAGATCGATATGACATTGGTTGAATTGATTTGTTTAAATCAAGTGAATAAAATGACCCTCATTAGAAAATTAAATTACTTTGAATCAATTTTTTCCATTTAACCCTAGAAATATTTAAATTAGTTTAACAATTAAATACATATATATTTAATAGTTTTTAACCATTATATACTAATAAAATTTTAAACTTTTATTAGTGTTACAATTAAATAGTAACTCTTCCTATGTCTAAAATATTACTGATATTTATATTTAATTTGAGGACATTTAGGAAAATATGAAACGTGGAATATTATATGGTATATTAATCAAAATTAAACCTTTAAAGTATTCATATGCATACTTATTTTAAGATTTATAAAGAAGGTGTGTTTTTTTTCTTTGAATAATGTCATACTTTAAAATATTTTATATCAATAAACTATCATTAACCAAGATTATGGGACCAGTTTTAAGATTTAACAAGCACTGTTTCTCCTTTAAATACAAAATAGTTAAAATAATTATAAAAATTATTTATTAAGATTTAATAAAAATAAGGTGGAAAATAAATTTGAATCATACATGAATTAATTCAATTTTAGATATTATTTTGAATTACCTTTTAATTTTAATTAATTTAACCATGTAAAACTCTAAATTAATTTGAAAATTAAATAGGAATAAAATTAATAGTTTTTAACCACTATCTATAGATAAAATTTCAACTTTCATTTTAGTTGCAATTAAACAAGAATAAGATAAAAATATTGATGTTATCTAATGCAAAATAGGCTTAATCTACCCATTGTACACAGTGTAAGAATATTGATCCTATCTTACATGGAATAGAATTAATTTATTGTGTGTAATGGACATAATTGATAGTGTAAGATCAAAATTATACTAGGCATGCCCATTATAAACAAATCATAATACAATATTATATGAAGACTAGGAAAGAAGATTGTCCATTATAAACAAGATAAGAATATTGGTCCTATCTTGTGTAATATAGTGGGTCTAATTTATAATATTCTTATTATATTATGTAGAATGTCCATTTTCCCATTATAAACAAGATAATAATATTGATCATAACTTGTGTTAACATAACCACTATGTCAGGTTGTGAGTTCATAGTTTGATGTCTGAGATAGTTTTGATGTATACAAAGAGAATTATATTTTCATTTAGATTAACATATATTTACTTAATTAATCATGCATAAAAAACACCAAAAATTCATAATAAAAAAATGAAATGTGATTCAATTCTCATTAATGCATGAAGAACAAGTACATATGCATATATCATGCTTAGTTTGATATACCTAGATCATCTTTATACAATTCATTTCTAAGGATAAATACAATAATAAATATAAACATACATACATTTTCCTTATGGATATACAATTTTTATATATTTATTCATGAGATGTTGTGAATTACAATTAATATGATGAATGACATATGTATATGTTTGACAATGTAGGATCATCATAATCTTTCACAATATGATTGTATGGTCAGTACTCTAATGAAATATCCCACCAGTATATTGTGTTATATAATGAGCATAATTGATAATACTATTAATATATTTTAATCATCTAAAAATGGTATTTAAGTGCTATGATTGCTAATTGAGACTACCTATCCCTAGCTTAGCCCTAAACCTATCTTAAATATCATTATCAACCTTATCCATCCTTTATGTAGGCCACAAGCATCCCTAGTCAATCTTAAAGTATCCCCAAACCCTCATCTCCTTATCTTGGCCCTTCATGCATAGTGTTCTACCAATTAGACACTAGAAACATAATAACAACACTAGTACCACATGGTGATATTGTCCCAAAAATGGTGTTAGTGTCCTTTCCTATATATATATATATATATATATATATATATATATATATATATATATATATATATATATATATATATATATATATATATATATATATATTTAAAACTAAAACTTTGTAGGTTCAACATAGAACTCTTCTAACACCCGCACAAGCATCAACATAGTATAGATACATGAATTTTATCCCTCTAACTAGGAGATACAAATCAAATGTAAAATACAGATTAAAACATAGAACAAGTTATGCACAATTAAAGTTATCAATCCTTATTCTACCCTACTTATGCATATTACCATCTACAATAGTCCTAAGCTTAGTTTACTAAGATTTTTAGTCTCAAGAACATTCAAGGCACTCAAAGACACTATTATACTAGCTTCACTTGTACTTACACTATCATTTAATTGGGGATAACTATATCAGACTTAATCCCTCCTCAGAATATTGGTATATAGAAAATTATCATCATAGTAGGGTGTTGAGGATGCTAACCTAACCTAATAACAAACACACTTTTATCTCATATCAACTGAATGTCCTAGCCACATGGAAGATCAGGGTTTGATAATAAATTTATACATAGAAAAAAAATACAAGATTTTAGGACTATATAGGTATGAACAAGCCTTAGAGATCTAGACATAGGTGCACCCCGTAGCTTAGGATAGTCCTACATAGAGGACACTACCACCACATTTACAATAATGGTACTACTATCTAGGATGGGTTCTAACATTTAGATCCATTTTGTTACACTCAAACCTTATTCCACCTTAGTTTCAATAACCTAGATCAATCATCTTAGTTATTTTTTATCTAATTTTCTTACTTACACTATTTATTACTATTTTCAAAAAATTCAAATCTATTCAATTCTATAACAAATTACTATGCATATTTATTGCATATTATTAGCTTGATTTAGTCTACTCAAATTTTTAAAAAATATAGGATTTACACTTGTTAAGTTTTAAAAGGTTAAAAAAAATTGTGAACACAACTTACACAAAATATTGCACAAACCTTAACCTTAGATAACTATAGGGTTTATACTTTTAGGATTCATATTCCAGGTCCATACATTTTATGATTTTATTTGATATAATTATTACCTAATTTTGACCCCTAGGTCAAAATAAGGTCCCTATAGGTAAATTATTAAACCTTAGGTTATTTATGAGGTCCCAATTGAGTCCAAAATAACTATTAGCATTTAGTAAGGTAAATTTTGAAAGATTAAGGTAAGTCTCTTTTATGTGTTTTAGTCTATTTGGGTCTCCTAAGTCAAAAATGGTAAAAGTGTCATTTATGGTGCCTTGAAAAACATTTCAAAGGTCAATTAAGGTAAAAAATGGTCTTAAAATATGTCATGGTATGTAATAAAGAGTTTAAAATCAATAAAAGTCAATTCTGGGCAAGAAAAGTTAGTTTTAGAGGCTTCCTAAGCAAGGAAAATGTGGGAGGAGAGAAAATATGCATATAAATTAGGTTTTATTAATTATGAAGTGTTTTCAAGTCTATCACAATGATTATCTAGTAGTTACAAGGTCATAATAAGTTAAAAACATCATAACTCTCGTATAGACTCCTTCACAAGCTCACATAAGCAAAATTGAAACAAATGGTACAACTAAGAGAGTGAAGGTGGGAGCTTGAAAGTTTGGGAATTGAATGTATTATTTATTAGATTTAAACTTCAGGAATTTGTGTTCATATTCATATCTTGGATTTATGAACAATCACTAATAAGTTAAGCATCTAAAATTTTCTAGTCAACCATGATAGGGATCTTTCTTGAGCTTTCCAAGTAGAATAATGGAATCTTTTTTGAAGAAGAAATTTTTTATGGGTGTTCAAAAATCCTATCAAGTATCCTAAATTAATTTTAAATATTTACATGAAATTATGATTTGGAAGAGAAAATAATATCTCCATTCACATTTATATACTATGTGTTATATCTGTCTGTATAACAATGTTTTGATAGTTGTAGAATTTATCCTTATATGAGTGGGTTAAAGTCAAGGGTAATACACTTTTTTTTAACTCATTAGAGCATGGTAATTAGTTTCTCCATTGAATGCTTGTATTGAAGAGACCTCAAGGGTGACAATCTAATATGAGGCTAAATATCAAACACCATATCCACCTCTATTTTCTTAGATTAAGATATGAGTATACATGCTCTAATAATGTCACCCATAGTCTCTAGATGATCCCTTTCATCTCATTCTCAAACCATGTTTAGGTATAGGAATGATAAATCTCTATATCTCAATCATAAGGATGTATTTATCCAATGTATGTTCTTGAGAAATTTTCAATGTCGATTGAGTTGCGTTGTAGGTGAAAGTGTGAAATGGAAGTTTTCAAAACAACTTGGAATGAATGCTGTTATAGTGTAATATTATTTCTAAATCTTAGTTGATCATGTAGGCAAATCTGGTTTGAGGTCATAATGGATCTATATCCTCACTATCATCTATATGTAGAATTAATATTGAGTATCTATGTTTAAGAGGTTAGATGTGCCAATATTTTATGGAAAATCCAATTTGCATGCTTTGAGCTTTGTAATAGGTCTCCATTATCTTTAGGGCCCATAATATAATCTAATGCTTTTAGAAAAAGGCTAAGTATTCAAAACCATGAGACCATTACCTACAGTTAAACCTAGATGGAGAGGTATAAAATTTAAAAAAGTTATAGAATAGGAAGGATTACCTTCATTTATATAAAAAAGGATTCTACTCCATCCAGTGTCATCTCATGGTGAAGGTTTGTGAGGTCTAGGCAAGCCTAATCGTTTCATTTTTATAGCCTAAGCCTAGAGGTAACATCTTAGCATAAGAGGAAGTTGTTAATTCAAGAGAGAATGATGGTTGAATGATATTTCAACTCAGTTAAGATCCTAATGGAAACACTCAGAGAACTATAGTGTCATTAGGCCAAAATGAACATGGAACATTGCAAGTAACACCTATAGTGTTTTGATGGTAAAGGGATAATTGCATGGTCTCAAGGTAGAAATGAATCCATTTAGGTATGATATGGCCTTAATGACATTAGTAAAGACCAAAAGTGTGAAACACAGTGCTCAAACATGTATCATCACATACATGAATCTCTTGACTTCCGTAACAAACACGTATAGTTTGACTCAGGAGATAGACAAGCCTAAGATAATGAAAGATGTAGGATTGGTTAGTAATCATAGGTGTAAGATGGAGATGACCATCTATAAATCATTCTCATATTGATAATATTACACTTTAATGTGATTCTTAGAGGCAATATGAACAAATTAAGGTTGTGTAGAGGTTATTAAGTCCTATTGAATCTAGGAATACACTAACAGGCCTATAGCTAGCTTTGAGAATTTGAAGTGTTAAGTCCTCTATACGTGTGATATGGATTTTTAAATTGGTATAGGGGGTAATCATGGGTTTAAAAATAGTGGAAGTATCCATGTTTTTATCTCAGACCTAGCCCACTTATTGGGCAAGGGGCAACCAAGAGACTAAAATAGATATGATGAAGTGGCCACCTCAAAGCCTAAGAAAGTATACACAAATCTCTTGAAAGGTGATTCAGGAACTCAGATAAGCATCCTACTACTCATTGAATCTCATGTGAATTCAATTACACAGTCAATATTGCCATTAGGCCAACTGACCTAAGACACCTCACAATAATACAACTTATAAGCCTAGTGCATTGATGGTAAAATATGAATGGCATAGTCGTATGTCACTATAGGATGATTTTAAAGATTTAATTAAATTTTAATAAGTGTTGATGGGGTATTATAGTCACTATCATCGCTCATAGGTGGTCACATACTCAAAAAACCTCATCTACACCTTTAAGGCCTAAAACTAGACATGAACCTCAGGATTTTAACTTCACTCCTATGATCATGTGATCTTTACAAACAATGTGAGAGATTTCATGGGAGAATGTCTGGTTGATGAGATTCATCAGTTTGTATAAAACAACTCATATTGGTCATTTTTGGCCTCAATTTATCTCAAAGGTGTCCAAAATGCATAACAACTACCCGAGAGCCAACTTATTTCACTCCCATCAATACAAATAAGATGCATGGGGTATTGATAATTTAGGGATATTTTAGGGAGGTCATGTAATTTAAATTAGTGGCATTGGTTTGAAGGTTAGGGGCCTAACCTTTATCAACCATTTCTAAGAACCTAAGCTACCTAAAACCCTCATAAGAGCTCAATGAGTAAAATATTAAGATAAATGCATCCATAAGGAATAAATTATCCTATAAATTTATTTTGACCTACTTATAAATCTCTTAGTCACCCTATCCACTCAATTATTTTATATCATCATACAGATGGGTCAAATTTTGTGTTTTTTATAAGATTTGAGGTGATTTGAAGATGTAGAAAGGAATAAATGAGTGAAATTCATAGTGGAAGGTGTATGGATATGTATTATGACTCCTCAAACCCCAATCTCACTTCAATCATGTATGAATACCCCTCTACTAAGCTAATTTTTGTAGGCAGTCTTGGATAGAATAGTAAGATGCAAGGTGACTACCAAGTTGAACATGAGAAGTGTGGTTTTGAATTTTATTAAATTCTATATTATAGACTAGAGGAAAAATAAATTTTTAATATGTGTCTCACATATCTACAATGAAATCTCTTGATTATATGTAGGTCACCCTAGTGACAAGTGTGAGCGTTTAGGCTTATATGGGATAGTGAGTTACTGCAAGGAAGTAAACAACAAGTGGAAAAAAGAATTTTATCAATTAGAGGGATGAATAATGACCTTCACCAATTATTTTTACACATTTTCAAGTTAGTTCACATGTGCCAATGACTTCTAAGGTAGTTCTAGATAACTATGAACTCCTCATCAAGAAGAGTAGTTTCAAGAAAGATAATGAAGTTTCCCTATGTGAACTTTAGGAGGATGTTATGTTTTTGATAGACACTTGTCCAAGAGAACCTCATGATCTATTTTATAACTCCTCTTATATTGTAACTAGTCTTAAATACTTGACACATGGCATTGTGTCTCTCCAGTATCACTCCTTCTCTCTCTCTCTCTTCTCCTATTGCTCCATATATTGAAGCCATTTTGGCATTATAAACATCCACAATTGGTATGAAAAAACCTTGCTAGTTTTACATCTTATTTTGCATTTAAATAAATTTATTAAGTTGGTTTAGTATCTAAAATTATTACCTAACTATGTCAAGTATTCCATTTAAATGACAAGTGATGATTGTTTCTCCTTGCTTCCATTATGCTCTTTTATGCATTGTGTAAGTAATATTTGTTCTAACAGTTCTTATGAAGTGTGAGTGTTTATTAAGTGTATTTGAAGTGTGAATAAAGATTAGTAGTGCCTAAGATCAAAAATCATATTGAATCACCTTCATAAATTCATATCAATCTACCTTCATTTAGAAACACTTTTGTTAGAATAACCTTGAGTTGAGATCGATTTTAGTAATTTGCCTTCATGGTGCAAGTTTCAACTATGTTTTTGGATATATGTTTAGTGTATCACCTCCATTAGCATAGCTTAATTTCATGTTTTCTTATTCTCTTTTCCATTAGTGTAGGTTACTTTCATGTTTTCTTCTTCCCTTTTCACCCCCAACAAGTGATTAGCCTAGTGTAGTGTGTGAGCCTATATAGATTGATCAAGGGAGATAACCCATAATCTAGAGATTTATATCTTGTATCAATATACCTATATTCAAATATAGTTGTATGTTATGACAAATTTGAGAAGGCTTGATTAACTTCTCTAGGGTGAAAATTTGGGCTACAACAATAATCATAATAATAGTGATGAAACAAGTGTATCACTTTTTATTACAAAGCTTAATACTTTCATTTTCATGCTTGTTCCCTTCAATTCAGAATGAAATTACAAAATATAGAAACACATGTATAGATGACATTTTATATCAATTAAAATATATGCCATATTTCATAGCATGTTATCTTTATCTTATATGAAATTATATTAACAAGCAAACCCTTACACACATAGAGAATTTAGTACATAAGATAACAACTATGTTTTATGTTTTAATGTCATATCTTATGCACATGAAATAATCTCCTTCTTCCTCATCATTTCCATAAGGGTGATATCTACTTTCCCTATAACCAAGTCTATGTTATCACTCCTCTATGAGATGAAACAATCTATACTATCATTATAAACTCCCATACTCAACCTATCCACACCTCTTCCCTATAGGGTGTGTACCTACATGTTCAATCATAAGCAATGAGGGTTCACACTTGTGAGACTCTAGGGAATAAAATTACTAGTATAATCAATCTAATATCATATTTAAAGAATTAAAATTAATTATTAAGTGAACAAGTCACATTATTGGCAAATCACATTAGATGTACATAGTATTCATAATATGCTAACATAAATCATGTATATGCATGTACATGTAGAAGAGTTTTTCCTATCACTCTTTCATATCCAAATCATAAATCACAATAAAGTATACTAAAACTAGTGATTCAAAAAACATGCAAAAATTAAATAAGATTTCAAGTGAGGTCATAAAGGAAATGATTAGATATAAATTGATCAACCTACCCCCTCTACACCTAGTGAGGAGATTAAAATATTATTGTGCATATCATATAATGTATGGGCACCACACTGATTCATGTTTAGTATTGAAAAGGAAAATACAATAAATAATGGATATAGATCACTCAAATAGTGATACATCATCCAAATAACATACAATGACACATTTACAAATTTAAAAAGGATCAAATTAAAAAATAATACCAAAATGGTTACCAAAGCATATGTTAGAGCAATAAAATGTTCACACAGCACAATCATAACAAGAAATAGTAAAAAAAGCACAAGAAAAACAAGTAAAAGATGCAAATCTACCTCTCTAAAATGAGGCTCAAATTTCAAAGTAGTATGGGTTTGGTCAAAAATATCTACAACAGTCTGATTATCATGGTTAGGGTTTGGGAAAGAAAACCTAAGGCATCACTAATCCTATTATTGTAATTGATAATGTTGTTCAACAAGGTTTGGGATTTATTAAACATCTTGAGGAAAATCATTCATAGAAAAATTTTATTGAGGAAAAGTATATAGATACATAGGAAATGTTACAGAAAGATCAAAAACTTAATTTTCAAAGTCAAAATCTTACTAAGCTAAAAAGCATTCTAAAAAAATGATTTATATCAAAATATCCTATAATAAACATAGTTTCAAAGGATAAAATTATAGTCAATATTCCAAAGCACAATTCAAAAAATTCAAATTCACAATATGAGGCAATTCTATCTAGCATTTTACGTTATTATGATTCCAATGATGAATAATACTCAGATTCCTATTGCAACACCATTAAAATAAAACATAACCATCACACTGCATGATATATTACCATTCCTATTTTTGACACAAGCCACATAGATAGTGAGTCTCCTATGAGACTCATAGGTTAGTATTATTCCTCCCTACTTATACATACTTTCCTTATTTCTTGCTCCTTATATATAGTTTAATTTTTCATTTTGCTTGTACATAGCTTATATCTAGAAAAACAAAAATAATATAATATCTTAAAAACACAAAAACATTCAAATATTTATTCAAAGAACAAAAATTATAGATTGTATATATTGTTATGTTTACACTTATTATATTTTCAAGACATTACATATGTTAGTTATCTTACTATAGTTAGTTTTATCATACATACATGCTTCGCTTATTCTTGTTGAGTGCTTGTACATTTCTATAAGACTCATGTCCATTACACCAATCTATATTTGCTACTATATACTCATTGGGGACATATCCATCGATATATGGATTATTCATTTGAAACATTTTCTCACTTGGGGGCACTCTATACATAGTTTTAATTACCAAGTTATATCTTTATATACCCTACACCATAGCTTTAGCATTATTATATCTTGATATTGGTCATGCTACACTTACTCAGGTTTTTTTTACTATTACTACTTTAGACTCAAAATATGTACATCCTAGCTCTTACATATATTAATATTGCATGTTCATGCATACTTTCATTTCTATATTTCTTAGTTTAGACTATATTGTATCTCTATGCTTCTTATATTTAGGGTAATTTAAATATGTGATTGCTCTTTAACTCCATGCCACTTATATTTCATAGTATTTATGATTTAGACATGTTTTCATGTCCTTATGTGTGCCTTATTAATTATGTATGCGTACATTTTAACTTGTCATTCTATGTCACTCTAAGACAACTTTTTGTAGCTTACATATATGGACATTTGAACATGTCCTTGTATATCTCATTTTTATAGATTTAGTGGTATGTGTCCATTTCCCTTTTATTATGTACTCTTGACCTACTATACATGCCTCATGCATGTTATATGTATGATTCCTTATATTTTTTATGTCCATGACACTTGTCATTGCTTGTTACACACTAGTTTTTAATGCCATGAGGGACCTCATGCATATACCCTTCCTACTTGAGTGTCATGATGGACATAATGCTTCATAACCCTAGGTAGCTACTTAATTTATACTTATATTTGATGTTACATACATTTTCATATCTATATTGACACCCTTATGAATTCTAGACATGACATACATCTTACATTACATACTTATGCTCAAATTATATTACATTATGATGTTATGTATGCATATTATATTGGATTGTTACATATATATTATATATTTTCTAGTTAATAGATATTTTTCAAAGATTTTTATTTCAAGGATAGTTATTATACAAGTTCAACAACTCCCCTCATAAGAGGGGGCATTCACAGGGGTTTGTCTCAAAGACCAGGCTCCTATATTGCACTTGTAGTACATTTTCAACGCACATGCCAAGATTACAAAAAATTAGATTCAAGTAAACATAAAGTTAAAATAGTGACAAACACTAGAACCACATTTCCAATAATGGTGATACTATATAAGACATGGTGCTAATGTCCAATAGCCTCATATTCAAAAAAAATCTAGATTGGCCATAAAAGTGTAGTAGATACAATATAGGTTTGCACATATTTAGTTATAGAATTATCAATTTTGATTAGTTTTGATCATATTTATACTATCTCAACTCATATTCATACCATTTTTATTAGATTAGGGGAATCATGCACAGAATGACCATTCCCATTTTTAGTTCAGTTACCCATATACATATTTGTACAACTCAATGCAAAATCCATATGCTTCTATATAAGTTTTGGGGTAGTATATGTGGAAAATTATTTATGTATGCTCATTTTTTAATGATGTAAATTGTACTATCAATGAATAAACCCTTTTTATTATTGTGAAGGTCAAGATGGAATCATACCAGTCTAATCATGGAGTTTTAAAGGTTCAACTATGATCCTAAAGATGCGAGGGGCTTTTATAAGTTCTAGAAAATAATAAATAAGTCATAAAATGTAATATATTCGATTATAACAATCAAAAATATACTTTATCAAATCATGAATTAGTTTAGTTAAGAATCTATAATCTATTATATTCAATAGAGAAAACCTATGAATTATATAATCTCTTGAAAAATAGAAATATGATTTAATAAATATATATGTATTCCAAGTAATATCTTACTATAATATTTTCCAAGTTAACATCAAAAAGACAAACCAGAAATATGAGAAACAAATTTGAGATATGATAAAATATGTTCAATTACATAAACAAACAAAAGAGAGAGACACAACAAATAATACCTAACAAACTAAACTATGCCAAAGAAAGGACAATAAAGTACTCAAACAACTAAGTCTAAATTAAGAAAAAACCTAAAATAGGAAAAGACAAAAAGGATTAAAGAGATCGAATAAACTAATATAAGACTAAACCTAAACAAAAATTAATCTATCTATAAATCAACTATTTAATAAACAAATAACAAGTCTAAACTAAAATAGAAATAAGACTATACTCTAAAATTTAAATATGTTTAGAATGTAATCTGAGACTAATATTAACACCTAAATAACTAAAAATCTATAACAAAAATATAAGAAAATAACTAAATAAATAAACAACTTATTTATACTATCCAATCTATGAAATAGAACAAGGTATTCATCTAAGAAATTAATTGAATAAAAATAGAAATGAACCATAAAACTAAACAGACAAAGATAAATTAAAAACTACGAAATAGAAAAAGAAACTTAGATTGAGAAAATATAAAAGATAAAATTATATTAAAATTAGATTCAATATATATTACAATAAAGTGTGTGAGTCTTAAAGGAGAGTCATCTTAATAGAAAAGATAGATTTTATAGAGAAAAGCAACATCTTTCTTTAAAATAACTTGAGTGACAACTTTAAAATCAAAATAGATAAATGAAATGTCATAAAATAGAAAAGTTTTTATCATTATTTAGGTTGAATGCTTGGAATATATGCATAGGATTACAATTACCAATCATCAAAACATGTTAAATTTGGCAATCTTCAGATTATCTATCATAAATGATAATAAAAATTACATATATCTATGTTTCTTAAGCAATTACTCAATCATTAGATAAATTACCATTGGGTCTATCTATAAATGTTGTACTATTTTAGAGATGTTGTATAAAAATAAGAGAGATGAATGATTGAATTCATAAAATGTATAAGTCTTCAATACCTATATTGTTCTTTTGTCTTCAAATGAATCCTTGATCTCCTTTTATGCTCAAATCTTAGATGAAAAATAAATTATAAATTACTTTAGTTAGTTATTAGTTTATGCTAAATAATTGCCTTTTAAAGTTAATTAATTATAAATAATTATTTTTAAAGATATATTTAATTGAGACTTAAAATGTCTTAATTGATCAAGTTTTTAAATATAGACTGGGTACTAATCTTAACAGGTGGGGACCCTCATCAAATAATAATAAATAAAATACATATATCAAATAAAAAATAGATAAGTCAAAGATTAATAAAATTCTATTTATATTAAACCATAATGCATGTCTAAAATTAACTTAGGCATATATGTATACGTATATGTATATGTATATGTATAGAGCATAAATTTATACTTTACTTCATATTTTGGTATTTTTGATGATAATATTTGGGAAGTAACAATAGACTTAATTCTCTCTCTCTCTCTCTCTCTCTCTCTCTCTCTCTCTCTCTCTCTCTCTCTCTCTCTCTCTCTATATATATATATATATATATATATATATATATATATATATAATTAAGTCTATTGTTACTTCCCAAATATTATCATCAAAAATACCAAAATATGAAGTAAAGTATAAATTTATGCTATGTACAAGTTTAGCTGAAAATAAAGTTTATCCCCTGGAGGTCTAATAATCCATTGAATCTGAAAGAACTTCAATCACTAGTTTGTCCTGTGCATTAACATGTAGATTATAATTCATTTATATCATAAGAAACTACACCAACTTTGTTCTAGAATCACTTGTACTATCATCAATTTCTAACTTGATCCTCTTCAACATTATAACCTCTATAGGATTATCAATCTCAGTTTGACTATCTAATCTTTTCTCTATAGTGGAAGGGAGAATATCCATTATGTGTCTCTTACCACCATAACCACATTTTCTCAAACTCAAATTTTTAGATCTCATAACAAGCTCACTATGGGAAGATGTTATACCTAACCTCTTACATTTCATAGTAGGCTCTCTATGAGAAGGTGAAAGTTCATCTAAAAATGAAGGAATGGCTAGATTCACATAATTTTTGGCATGAACCATCTAAATCTCAAGTTGGGTGCCCTGATTGGTAGGAGGATCAACAAAAGGTTTAATTCTCTCAAAATTGGGATGTTGAATTAGTAAATATTATCAGTTATTTCTTAAATTATGAGAATAAATGCTTTATGAGGGAGTGTTGGCACCAAACCTATGTCCATAAAAACTTATGTTTCCCCTATAGACATTATTGACTAGATTGAAAGGCAAATTATTTAAGACATTCTATAATTTACGATCTGAGGCATCAAAATGGATGGACATCTTAGTACCTCTATGGAATATGTGACCAAATATTTTGGCACAAAAACCACCCCTAAGGTTATCCCTATTAAAATTCTACTGATTAATATTACTATAAGAACTCTACCTCCATCCTTTATCATCATTGCTCCTAGCTAACCCAGGCTAATCCCATCCAGATATTTTAACAATCTAAAATATACTCAAAATTGATGATTGAAATTAGTAAATGCCTATTCAAAATAAACAAAATTGAATATCCAATACATAGTCACCTCTCAAAAAAATTGAACTAAATTGTATTACAACCTAAAATATTTTAACTACATAAAATTACCATCTGAACCCTAAAATAACACTATAATATCATAATTTCATTTTAAAATATCTCAATGAAATTCTAATGTCCATCAAATCAACTATAAACTACACCAATCCAAAATTAGAGATAGAATTTCTAGCATAATATTTCCAAAATGAAATCACCAAATGATATCTAAAATAGACACTATTTATTTCAAAATATAATCTTTATATACATTTCAACTAAGAAAGAACCGGATTCATCAAGGGACTATAAATTCAATATCTAATCTCAAGATAAAACCAAAAACTTCAATGCTAAGATGTAAATCTAATAGAAAATTCATTTTATCTAACCTTTTAAAATCAATGCTTACAATTGAAAAATGGTACATAAAACTTATGACCTTGGGACCATCCATTTATGTATTGTTCTTTAAATTTTTGACATATCTTTCCACAAAATGGTTGATTGTCTCTTCTATATAAACTCAACTCATATTTTTCTAAATAATAAATAGAAGATACCTTTATAAAGTTTGGGTTACTTGAAGATAAACGATCTTACATGACATCAAAAATCCTTAAAAGTTTTCAATATAAGTATGCAAGATTGATAACTTATGCATAAATACCCAAATCAAAACCAATTTATTTTACATCAAAATCCTAGTATGGTTCATCTTTCATGTATGTAAACTCTTTCTGAAACTAAACCCAAAGTGCATGTACCATATGAATATATGGACAAGTCTATTCACAACACTAAAATCAAAACTATAAACCACAAAAATTTCTAAAATACCCATTTTTGAGTATCTTAATAGAGTCTTTAGATTAAACAAAATAGAAAAGTAAAGACTCCAACTTTCAAGAAAATATGTTCATAATCTTCCAAATCAAGATTTACGAAAAATATTTCAAAGTTTCAACACAACTCAGAGAATACACAAATAGAAACCCTTAAAAGCAACATGTATAGCTATTTTCAAAACCAATAGTCTAAAATAAACTTCTTGTTGTAATGTCATGAAACATCTTATTCACAAATTGAATTTCTCATAGAATATATGCTTGAGACTATGTATATATTGAATACATATAGAAATACATAAAAATTTGACATATCTGTTAATGATAACATTTGAAATTATCCAAAGAACCATCCTACCTTCTTCTCATTTATCACACATGAAAAATATACATAGAGTCGACACCACTTCTTATCATGCAATTACTAGTTACTAAAATATTTTCAAATATCAACAAAAACTCCTTAAAACTAGATTGATTTATAAAATAATATCAAACCAGAGTAATATTTCCACCATGAAATAAAGCAAACCATTTAAAAGTAGCCCAAATATTTCATAAATATCCATGAAGACCAAAACTAATTCTATTCATCCAACTAAGAATTGATCTCTTTTATGTAACTGTAGTCTTATCTAAATCACCATATATATTTTTAAAACTTATCCAAAACTATAGGAATAATACTTAGAAATTCACCCTTGAACTCTTTCTACCTAATATCCTCAACAAAGCTTTCTTTGTAACTCATAAATCACTTATCTAAAGCTTTGCTTCTACACTAAGCTTTCCAAATGAACACAAAACAAGAAAATTTAATCTACTTATTTTTTCCACCCTCTACCATAACTAACTCGGTGATATGCTCACTTATTATTGGCTTGTGTTTACCAAAGACATACTTATCACTTTTCTAAGTTTTTGGCACAACCAAACTTACTCATTACCGACTCTTCCAACTAAACCATTGCCAACTTCCACCATTTGAGGTAGATGTGAGCTACATTAACTCTACCTTACCACCAAATCTCTCATGATGATCTCAAAGCATCAAAAATGTGATTCACATTAAATGTTTATGCCAATTTACTATGCCATGACATCTATCAATCACCTAACATCTACAAACTTGGCATCTTACATCATGTAGGATTCAAATTTGAAACAATTCATGCACATTATTGACAAGCCTTTGAATTTATTTTAATAACCTTGAGATAAAAAAATTATGTTTTTGAAAATATATGTGGTGACGAAGGTTAATAATGTATCTTAACTTAAAAAATAATTCCTTATGCCATAAAAAACATCCCATGAAATAAGTCTTATGTCGACAAGTTAATCCTTTCATTATATAAATATTCTATGCCAAATGAGACATGATAAACATGCCATGTTTATGTTTCAGGACTTATGTTTCAAACAAAGACTTAAATAATTACTAGAAGCTTTGAATCAATAATGGCTCATATTTAAGATGCCAAATAGGTCCTTAAAACAATGAAACCTTAGAAAAATGATCTTAAACTATGCATTTTGGTAAATAAGTCATAAGATCATTAGACAAAATGAATAATACCTTAGGCTAGATAATATAAAAACTTAGAATATTTAACAACATTATCAAATCAACTTAAATACATCAATGTTTTGAATGTCCATTATATCACAAGGAATAAGAACAAATGAGTCTTCAATTAGGTTCGTAGCCTCATAATAGTTTTTCAATAAAAAAATGCATTATTTCTTCAAATATAGTGATTTCAAACTACAATAATCATCTATATACCCTCATTATATATTTTAAACTAGTAATCACATCATCCATGTATATCAATGAAAATCAAAGAATCATCATAAACTTGTTCAAAATATTAAATCTAAAAGTTTATTCCTAACATTTATCATGATAATCTATATTCATTGAGATCAATAGGCATATTATATCAGATATATGCACTTCCAAGTTTGAAATCATTCCCAACTAAAATACTACCTCATAACCTAATTATGACTAAGAATAAGATAACTAATCACATTCACAAATATATGTACATATTTATTCATTTATCCACCATGCTTTTCAAAATTACTTTAAAATATAAACATGAATTCATCAACTAATCATTATCAATTTATATTCAAAACATTAATTTAAACATACTATTGATTTATCGAGTCCCCAACACAGTTTTAGATTTCATGAATGAGTCATCTCTATGGAAAATAGTATTGATTTTGTAAAAATTTAGGAGGTGTGAAAAATAGACATAACACTATTGACCTTCTTTGTTAGTTTTGTGTAATGAAATTGAGTAGTAGCAAATTACCTAGTGAGATAGACATAATGTTGAGAGTGTGATCTAGGTAAATCATTTCTCAAGAAACTAAGCATGAACCCCTTAGATTATGAATTTTAGTAAGGGATGGATTATTCAGCAAGCATGATACGAGGAAAGGGAATGATATAACAAAGAAGTTCAAGTTAGATGTACAATCTAATACAAATGTTTTAAGTACAAAATCTAAAAATAAAATAATACTTTAACAACCAAATACAACTCAACATATATTATTCATTTATTATAAAAACTAAATTTGTAAGAGTAACTTATGAAAATGAAATGATACTTATAGTAGATTTGCATCTTCCTTGTACTCTTCCTTCACAATGTGACACTTTTCTATTTACAAATTTCATTGATCATTTCAAAAGTAAAGTAAAACAAAGTAAACAACAAACCAAAATAGAAATAACAACAAAAACATTAAAGCAAATAAAAGAAACAATGAGCTAAAATAAAATAAAAAGCAAGAATAAAAACAACAGAAAAGAAGTTAATCATAGAAAAACTTCAAATGATTAACATTAACTAAATAATGTAGCCAATTTCTTTCAACATCTTTTAAATAAAAAATATTATTTCTAAGAATCTTAGCAATTTTATATGGCCCAAGATATATTGAATCAAACTTGTGGTGTTTTCTAAGATCCTCATGGGCTTTATCCTAATATAAGACTAGATCACCAACATTAAAATTTTTATTAAAAACCTTTTTTATTAAAATATTTATTTAATTTTTGTTTAGCTTTATTTATTTTCTATAGTGTTATTACTTTAGATTAATCAATAACTACTAAATCATGCAATATTTATTCAATTAAATTTGTATCTTTAGCTACATATTGTAAAACAATTCTAGTTGAAATTTTTTGAAGTTATATTGGAAAGGTAGCCTCAAATCCATATGCTAACATAAAGGGTGATAACTAGTTACTACCTTAACAATAGTCTTATCATCCCATAAAGCTTTAAAATTTTGAGATGCCAATTTCTTTTATTATCACAAACTAGTTTCTTCATAATTTAAATTAGATTTTTATTTATGGACTCAGTTTGTCCATTACCTTGAGGGTAATACTTAGATGAATGACTAGATATAGTAGAGTATTTTTTTAAAAAAAATCTAGAAAATTGTTTAAAATAAATTGAGGTCCATTATCTGAAATAATTTTATAAAGAACTCCAAATCTAAAAAAAATATGATTTTTTAAGAAAGAGATCACTTCAACTATTACTTAACTCTTAAGTGCTTTGAATTCAAGCCACTTAATTAAATAATATGTGGATATTAAAATATATCTATGACTTATAGATGAAGGTGGGTGAATATATGAAATAAAATCAATGCCCCTTTTTATAAATTTTTTTTTAGGAATAACAGGGATTAAAGGATTTGCAGACAATTTATCTCTTCCAACAAATAATTGACAAGGCATACAACAATGAACTAACTTATAAGTAGTTATTCTCATAGCATAATTTTCACCACAATTTCCTTCATGATAGCCTCTAAGAACCTTTTGTGTTTGATCATGTGTAAGACATATGAATAAAATTCCATCTCTATTGTGATAAAATAAAATAAATTCTAAAAAATAGAAAATTAAAACTTTTAATCTTAAGGAACATCTTTGTTTTTTATCTAAGTTATTAGTATAGGCCTAATTTTGAAAATAATAAACTAAGTCATAGTACCAATCATCATCAGTGAATAAATAGTCTCATTCATTCAATTCAAGACCAAACGTAATTTTTTTAGAAAAATCAATGATCTTCATGGTCTTTAAATGTGGTTTTGCATTTAATTTTTCATCAACTAACAAAACCAGGACATTAATGTCTAAAAAAGCATTTTCAGCTAAGTATTTTGTAATTCATTACCTATAATTATTTTATAAGTTTTGAATTCAAGATCAAACTCTTGAATATGCAAAATACACTTATCAAGTCTTCCCTGAATGGTTGATTGTTTTAAAAGATAAGACAAAATAGGCACATTAGATCACACAAAAACTTTGTTTTCTATTAATAAATATTTAAATTTAATCAAAAAATAAACTAATGAGAAAAAAAATTCTCAATAAAGGTATACCTAGTTTCTACATCTTTTAAAATTTGGCTCATATAACTGATTGGATTTTACTAATTATTTTCAAATTCTTGAGTTATTACAACTTCAATGGCTTTTTTAACAGCATTAACATAAAAAATTAATTCCTTATTTAAATTAGTTTTAGCAAGGACTAGAACACTTTCAATGGCATTTTTAACACAATTAAAAGCTAACTTAACACCTTCTTCCAATTAAATATTGTATCTTTCTTAAGCAATAATTGCAATAGACTAGACTTGTCAACAAAATCTAAAATGAATTCTCTAAAAAAAATTATCTTACTAAAGAAAGACCTTAGACTAGATTGATCTTTGGGACGAGGTAGTTCTTTAATAGATTTAACATATTCATGATCAATAGAAATATCATATTTTAAAATAATGTGTCCTAACAACTTACCCTTGGTAACACCAAAAATTGATTTCTTTGGATTCAAAAAAATGCCAAATTTTTTACATATTATGAATACTTCATGAAGATGGTCTAAATTATTTTTTATCTTTCTAGAATAAATACTTATATCATCTAAATAAACCTGAATAACAGTTCCAATCAAATCATCAAAATAAACATGCATAATTCTCTAAAAAGTAGCTTCTACATTCATCAATCCAAAAGGCATTCTATTATAAGAAAAAATACCCCTATGAATGGTAAAATTGATTTTATTTCTATCTTCAAAATTTATAAAAATATGATTATATCCAAAAAATCCATTTAATAAAGACATCATTTCTAATTATGTAACCTACTATAAAATATGATTTATACTTCATAGAGAAATTTTGTTTTTAACATTAGCTTTATTTAAATCTTTAAAATCAACACATAATCTAATGTCACCATTTTTATTCCTCAATGGAAAAAGATTAGCTACTCATTCTAAATATTTTATATAAAAAATGACACCATCATCAATCATTTTATCTTGCTCTTTATTAATGGTATCTTCTAACAAATGACTGATCCTTCATATTTTCTACCTAACAAGTTTGATACTAGGCTTAATAGGTATATCATGTTTAATAATTTCAATATCATAACTTTTAAGATCCTTATATGACCAAGTAAAAATATTAATGAATTCTTTAAATAACCTAATAAATTTAACCTTCTCACTTGCAATCACTTGAATTCTTAAATAAACATACTTTGGATCCTCTTCAATGCTTAAATTGATAGGAATGGTCTCACTTATGATTATCCTTGATGGTTCTTCCATTTTAGAAATGTTAGGTTGATCATTAGATGTGAACATAGATTCTAAACTTACCAAACTAGTAGGCAATCTGTTAGTACTTAACTGTAAATAATCTCCATAATTTAGTGCATTATCATCATGATCAAAATAATTTTCTTTAATGAAATAATCTATATATTCATCATAACTAAACATAGTCTAATTATCATTTAAATTAAGAATTTTATGATAAAAATTTTCAACAAAAGAGAAGTTTATAGTAGGTTTAGTTTCACTTAAAGTTGGATTAGAGTTGAAAAAAAAACAAGTTTATCAATTATAACATTATATTCTCTAAGAATATGTGTGATGTTGAAAGCATTAAAATTTTCAAGTAATGACCAAACCTTCTGTATGTAACAGTGTAGACAATTTTGATTAGTTTTATAAATCTTATGAACTTGTCTAAAAGCTAATTTTGAATCCTCAAATAATTCTAAATGTTTAATGTTAGGTTCCATGGCCTTTTCCAATCTTAAACATAATGATTCAAATTCTACTATATTATTAGTATTTTCCAAGGATAATTTGAAGGCATAATAAAAAATTTATCTATAGAATAAATTAGGCAAATCCCAACACCATTACCTTGTTGATAACAAGCTCCATCAAAGTAAAGTGACCATAAAATGTTCTTAAAATTTTCTTCATGCTAATTTTTTGGTTCATCTAAATTTAGGAACTCATATGTCCTAATTCTAGTTTCAACATAAGAAATATTTGAAGAATAAGGTGACTCAATAGGTGTACCAAAAAAATCTTCTCTTTTTATGAAATTAATTTCATTGTTAACATAAACCCATGTAATATATTTTCTAATGAAATTACCAATTACTTTAGACCAATTTCTTCCTAATAGCATTGCATAATTAGTAAGACTATCTAACACTTAAACATCAGTCATGCATCTAATTCTTTTATCTTGTGTAATTTTAATGATTAATTCACGAAACTTACCACAACTTTTGGTTTGTTAAGAATCAAAACCACTAAGTTTCCTATTATTTATTTCATAAGATATACCTAATTGATCTATAATGTATTTAGGCATAATATTATTTGAGGCATCTATATCTAAGATATAATTATGAATTATTTTTCAGCATTTTTAACCATAATATAAAAAGGAGGAATGTAATTATTAGGTGGATCATAACTTTGAGCATAAATGTGTTCGTTAATATCTTCTTTTTATAAGCCTATGTTAGCTTTAGGGTTTTTAATAGCCTCATTAATCTTATCAAGCTATCGTGAAAAATTATATGCCTATAATAAAAAGAATATAGCTTTAATTTTTGACAAACAATCAACTATGTCATAAGTTTTAGTATCAATTTATCTAAAAAAATTAGGTTTATAATGTTGATATTGACAGTTATTATATCCAGTTGAGAAAAGAATATTTTATGTAGTATTATCGTTCAAATTATTTGCATTATTCTAAACTATTTTTTCTTTATCATCAAAATAAGATTTATCATTTATTATTTAATTATTTTGAGAACTGTAATCCTTATTTCTATTATTCACAACATAAACATTCTCATTTTTCAAAAGATCATCAAGAGTGTTTATATTATATACTAGATCTTTAGATATTATTTCTTTTCCCTAAATTTTTTTCTTAAACTTAAGAACAACAAGACATGAATCTAGATTATGATCTAGTTTACAAACATTACAGTAATAAGCCATATCTTCATTTTTATCTTTTTTATTATTTCTACTTGAGGAAGAAGGTTTATCAATTAGCTATATTTTAATAGTGACCAACTCATTACCTAGACTTTGTATGGCCTTTAAAAATTTTGAATTGTCTAAATTTAAGCCTATGTAAGACCTATATTTAATTTTTTTAATTCAATACAGAATGTTATAGTTTCATTATATTCTGTAATATTTCTATCTTCTAGAGTCATTTTATATTTCAAAATTAAAGCATTACAAAGATAAAGTCTATATAACCTTTAGAAGGTCTAAGATCATGTGAGATCTTTTGACACAACTTAGTAAACTTAGCAATGTAATGATAAATGGTCTCATTTAGATCAAAGTAAAAATTCACAAGTTCATTGACTGGATCAAAATATTCTATAAGTTTTCCAAAGGATAAATCTATCCAATCTTTAATATCTTTTCATGTATCAATAACCTTGGCACGTAGACTAATAAATGTTTGGTAAGCTTTTCCTTCAAGTGTTTGGGTAAAAACTCTTAAACAATTTTTTTCACTTGTTATTCCAAGAGTAGCACAAACTAATCTAAAATATTCTATATAATCTTCCCAAAATTCTTTAAGAGCACCAAATTTTTTTGGTATATTCAATCTTTTAAGAGAAGTCAACTTACCAGGATGGTTTCCAATGTTAAATGGATTTGTAAAAATCCACTGAGTTATAACTATCTTTTTTTTCTAATTAAACTTCTTCTTAATCTTCACCTTCAATGGCGTCATCTTATTCTCTATTATTTTACAGCTTATAAATCAAGTATTGTAGCCTCTATTCTACTTCTAGTTGTTCTCCAATTAGAAGTTTTAATAGTTTCTACCTGAGTAGACTGATTATTTTGAATATGATCTACTGGATTTAATTAAATATTTGTAAAAAAAAATTTAGAAGGCAAAACAAAATCATCAAATAGAAAATAATCAAAAATAAAACAATTTTTAAGCCTAGGATTAACAACTAAAACTCTAGATTTATCTTCCTAAATTTTTCTATTTGAATGAAGAATATCTCTTTGAGTCTCATGTGTAATTTTAGAATACCAATCAATCTCAAATTCTACAATTTATTCTTCTTAATTTATGACCGAAATGACTTAATGAAGATTTTTAGGATGATTATACCATGTATAATATGTTAAATTAAATGCAACATCAACTTGATCATCCAAAATATTTATTCTAAGTTGAATAATAGGATGTTGTTGTCCTCTAAGTACCATGAGCAAGAACAAAACAAAACTTAAAACAAATCAAATTTTTGAATGAATTTTGCCTAGCGAAATCACCAAATTTGTTGATTAAAAAAATTGTATCATCAATGAATCAACCGTTTCACCTATCATGAAGGTCAACGTGGAATCGTACCCATCTAATCATGGAGTGCTAAAGGTTCAAATATGATCCTAAAGATGTGAAAAGTTTTTATAAGTTCTGAAAAATAATTGATAAGTCATCAAATGTAACATATTCCATTATAACAATCAAAAATATAATTTATCAAATCATGAATCATTTTAGTTAAGAATCTGTAATTTATTTTATCTAATAGAAAAAACCTATGAATTAGATAATCTCTTGAAAAATAGAAATCTGATTCAGTAAATATATGTATATTCTAGGTAATATCTTCTTGATGTAATATTCTCCAAGTTAATCTCAAAAAGATAAACCAAAAATATATGAAACAAATTTGAGATATGTTAAAATATATTCAATTGCATAAATAAACAAAAGAGAGAGAGACACAACAAAAACAACTAAGAAACTAACTAAAAGAAAAGAGAACATAAAATAACTATGCCAAAGAAAGGACAATAAACTAGTCAAACAACTAAGTCTAAATTAAAAAACAACCTGAAATAGGAAAAGATAAAAAGGATTAAAAATATGAAATAAACTAATCTAAGACTAAACCTAGATAAAAATTAATCTATCTATAAATCAACTATTTAATAAACAAGTAACAAGTTTAAATTGAAACAGAAATAATATGATAATCTAAAATTTAAATAGGTTTCAAATGTAATCTGAGACTAAGATTAATAACTAAAGAACTTAAAATCTATAATAGAGATATAATAAAATAATTAATTAAAGAAACAACCTATTTATACTATCCAATCTAAGAAACATGACAATGTATTAATCTAATAAATTGAAGAAAAGTAGAAATGAACTTGAAAATTAAATAGATAAAGATAAATATGAAACTAAGAAATAGAAATAGAAACTTAGATTAAGAAAATATAAAAGATAAAACTATATTAAAATTAGATTCAATATAAAGTACAATAAAATGTGTGAGTCTTAAAGGAGAGTCATCTTAACATAAAAGATAGAATTTATTGAGAAAAGCAACATCTTTATTTACAATAACTTGAGTGACAAATTTACAATCAAAATAGATAAATGAAATGTCATAAAATAGTGAATTGTTCATCATTATTCAGGTTGAATACTTAGAATCTATGCATAAGATTACAAATAAAAATCATTAAAAGATGTTAAACTTAGTAATTTTTAGATAATCTATCATAAATGATAATAAAAATTGGATATACATATGTTACCTAAGCAATTACTCAATTATCAAATAAAGTACCATTAGGTGTATCTACAAAAGTTGTACTATCTCAGTGAAGTTGCATAGAAAAAAAGATAGATGAATGATTGATTTCACAAAATATATAATTCTTCAATACATGGGTTGTTCTTCTATCTTTAAATGAATCGTTGATCTCTTTTTATACTCCAAACTTAGTTGAAACATAAGTTATAACTAACCTTAGTTATTAATTTATGCTAATTAATTGACAATTAATTATAAAAAGTGATTTATTAAGGACATATTTAATTAAGACTTAAAAATTATTAATTGATCAAGTTTTTAAATAGAAACTAGGTATTAATCTTAATGGGCGGGGACCCTCATCAATTAATAATAAATAGAATACATATATCAATCAATAAATAGATAATTGAAATATTAATAAACTTCTATTTATATTAAACCATAATACATGTCTAAAATTAACTTAGGCACACACACACACAGACAGATACCAAAATATTATTACTTCCCAAAATATTATCATCAAAAATACCAAAATCTAAATTAAAGTATAAAGTTATGCTATGTAAAATTTCAGCTCAAAATAAAGTTTATCTCTTAGACGTCCAATAATCCTCTGAATCTAAAAGCACTTTGATCACTAGTTTGTCCTGTGCATTGACATATAGATTATAATTCATTTCTACCACAAGAAACTACACCAACTTTTTTCCAAAGTCACTTTTACTATCATCAATTTCCATATTAATCCTCTTCAACATTCTAACCTCCATAGGAGTATCAGGCTCAATCTAAATATCTACTCTTTTCTCCACATTGAAAGGGGGAATATCCATTATGCATCTCCTACCATCATGACCACATTTTCCCAAACTTGAATTTTGAAATCCCATGATAGGCTCACTATGAGAAGATGATAGACCTACCCTCTTACATTTCATAGTAGACTCTCTATGAGAAGGTGAAGGTTCATCTAAAATTAAAGGAATGGCTAGATTCACATAATTTTTGTAATGAACCATCTCAATCTCAAGTTGAGTGGGTTCATTGGTGGGAGGAGGATCAATAATAGGTTTAATTCTCTCAAAATTACAAGGCTGAATTGGTAAATGTTGTGGGTTATTTCCCAAATGGTGAGAAGAACTACTTTGTGAGGGAGTTATAACACCAAATATTCATCCATAAAAACCTATGTTTCCCCTATGGCCTCTATTGACTAGATTAAAATAAAAATTATTTAAGGCATTCCATAATTTGGGATTTGAGGCATTGAAATAGATGGACATCTTAGTACCTCTATAGAATCTAGGACTAAGTCTTCTGGTATGGAAACCACCCTTAGGGTCATTCCTATTAAAATTCTACTGATTAATATTACTATCATAACTCTACCCCCATCCTCTATCATCATTACTTTTAGCGAACCCAAGCTAATCCCATCTAGACATTTTAACAATCTAAAATATACTCAAAATTGATGACTAAAATCAACAAATGCCCATTCACAAAAATAAAATTGAATATCTAATACACAATCACTTCTCAACAAAATTGAACTGAATTGTATCACAAATTAAAATATTCTAACTACATCCAATTACCATATGAACCTTCAAATAACATTATAATATCATAATTTCATTTCAAAATATCTTAATAAAATTCAAATCTCCATCAAATTATCTATAAACTAAACCAATCCAAAATTGGAAACATAGAATTTCTAGCATAATATTTCCAAAATAAAATCACCAAATGATATCTAAAAAGATATTATTTGTTTCAAAATATAATCTTCATATACATTTCAACTGAGAAACAACCAGGATTCATCAGGGGACTATGTCTTCAATATCCAATCTCAAGATAAAACCAAAAGCTTCAATACTGACATACAGATCTAACAGAAACCTCATTTTATCTAACCTCCTAAAATCGATACTTGTAACTAAAAACTACAAGATAAAACTAATGACCTTGAGACCATCCTTATATATATATATATATATATATATATATATATATATATATATATAACTTCTTGACATATCTTTCCACAAAATAGTTGACTATCTCGTCTATATAAAATCAACTAATATCTTTCTAAAGAACAAATAGATGATGCTCTACAAAGTTTGGGTTGCTTGAAAACAAACAAACTTTCATGACATCAAAAATAATTAAAACCTTTCAATCTAAGCATGTAAGACCAACAACTTATGCATAAATACTTAGAGCAAAACCAATTCATTTTACATCAAAATCATGATACAAGTCATCTTCCATGCATGTAAACTCTTTCTAAGACTAAACCCAGAGTGCATGTACCATATGAATAGATGGATGAGTCTATTCACAAAACTTAAATCAAAACCATTAACCATAGACATTTCTAAAATACCCATTTTTGAGTATCTTAATAGAGTCTTTATATTAAACAAATTAAAAAAGTAAAGACTCCAAATTTCAAGAAAATATATCCATAATCTTCCAAATCTGGATTTAGGAAAAATATTTGAAAAGTTTAAACACAACTCATAGAATACACAAATAGAAACCCTTAAAAGCAACATGTAGATCTATTTTCAAAAGCAACAGTCTCAAATAAACTTCCTGTTGTAATGTCATAAAACATCTTATTCACAAATTGAAGTTCTCAACAAAAATCTACTTGAGACTATGTATATCTCAAATACACAAGAATTTGATGCATATGTTGAATGATAAATTTTCAGATTTTCCAAAGAACCATCCTACCTTCTTTTCATTCATCACTCATACAAAATATACATAGAGTTGACACCACTTCTTATCATGCAAGTAATAGTTACTAAAATATATTTGAATATCAACAAAAACTCCTCAAAACCATTAACATGTAGATTGATTTATAAAATCATCTCAAACTAGAATAGTATTTCTACCATGAAATAAAGCAAACCATTTAAAAGTAACCCAAATCTTTAATTAATATCCATGTAGACCATAACCTATTCTATTCATGAAGCTAAGAAATGATCTCATTCATGTAACTACAAGCTTCTTTAAATCACCATATATATTTTCAAAACTTCTCCAAAACTATAGGAATCATACCTAGAAATGAACCCTTGAACTCTTTCTATCTAATATCCTGAACAAAGCTTTCTTTACAACTTGGAAATCACATAGCCAGAGCTTCACTTCCATGTTAAGCTTTCCGAATGAACACAAACTAATAAAAATTAACATATTTATTTTTTCCACACTCTATCATAACTGACTTAGTGAGATGCTCACTTCCTATTGGCTCGTTTTTACCAAGGACATACTTAGCAACTTTGATAAGTTAGTTATTAGCACAACCAAACTTAGTCATACTAACTCTTCCCACTAAACCATTGCCAACTTCTACCATTCAAGGTAGACATGATTTGCATTAACTCTACCATGCCACCAAATCTCCCATGATGATTTCAAGGCATCAAAAATGATCTTCACATTAAATGTTTATGCCAACTTACTATGCCATGACTTCCATCAATCACTTAACATCTACCAACTTCACATCTTACGTCATGCAAGATTCAAATTTGAAACAAGTCATGAACATTATTGATAATCCTTTGAATTTATTTCAACACCCTAAAGATAATAAAATTAGGTATTTGAAAATATATGTGATGATGAAGGTTTATAAAATATCTTAACTTCAAAACAATGCCTTATGCCATCAAAAACATCCCATGAAATAAGTCTTAGGTTGACAAGCTAATCCTTTCATTATATAATTCTTCTATGCCAAATGAGATATGATAAACATGCAATGTTTATGCTTCAGTACTTATGTTTCAAACAAAGACTTAAATAATTACTAGGATCTTTGAATCGATAATGGCTTAGATTTAGGATGCCAAATAGGTCCTTAGAACTATGAAACCTTATAACAATGATGTTACACTATGCATTTTGGTAAATAAGTCATAAGATCATTATAAAAAATGAATAATACCTTAGGCTAGATAGTATAAAAACTTGGAATCTTTAACAACATTATCAAATCAATTTAAATACATCAATGTTTTGAATGTCCATTATATCACAAGGAACAAAAATAAATGAGTCTTCAATTAGGTCTGTAGCCTCATAATGGTTTTTCAGTAAAGAAATGCATTATTTATTCATATATAGTGATTTCAAATTGCAATAATCATCTATATACCCTCATTATCTATTGTAAACCAGTAATCACATCATCCATGTATATCAATGAAAATCAAAGAATCATCATAAACTTGTTCAAAATATCAAATCTAAAAGTTTATTCCTAAAATTTATCATGACAATCTATATTCATTGAAATCAATAGACATATTATATCAGATATATGCACTTCCAAGTTTGAAATCATTCCCAACTAAAATACTACCTCATAACCTGATTATGACTGAAAAATAAGATAACTGAACACATTCACAAATATATGTGCGTATTTATTCATTTATCCACCATGCTTTTCGAAACCACTTAGAAATATAAACATGAATTCATCAACTAATCATTATCAATTTATAAGTGAAAACATGCATTCAAATATACTATTAATTGACTAGGTCCCCGACACAATTTTAGATTTCATGACTGAGACATCTCTATGGTTAAAAATAGTATTGATTTTGTAAAAATTAAGGGGGTGTAAAAAATAGGCATAATAACTTACACATTGGTTGATTTTATGGAATGATAATTCCATGTCATTCACTACATTTTATACCTTTGACATCATATTCTATGTTACACACCATTTTCATGCCTTACTCCAACTATAGTTGTTGGCATTCCCAAGTAGCCTAGAACTACCTAATGTACCTTAGTTACTATAGAGCTGACATACCTAGTTAGATATTTAAATTTAAATTATGAAATTTTATTTTTATATACATCTACTACAAATGGGTAGGTAGTGATGGACTCATATCTTACTTCATTTCTTGACCCACCTACATGAGAGGATTGGATACACCAGCAATCCAATCCAAGTTATTCATAGGTCATGATCCACCAAGTAGGGGTGGAAAATGATGGAATCAAAACCAAATTGAGTTATTGAGACACCAAAACATGAGTATTGAATAATATATCATATCTATATAGTATATTCACTGATTAATCATGATATACATGAACGCATAGGTTGTCACTAGGTTATGCATTAATTCACATACCCAATACGGTGAATTCATTCATTTCCTCTCTCCTATCACTTTACCTAGTTTTACTTATTTACTAAAATTCATCTTTTAATTTTTATATCTTTTAATTAAGGATTGATTTATACATGTTTCACTTGTATGGCATACATTAGAACATGCTTCAAATCCTTACACCAAGCTTTATGGGCTTCACCTCTTAGGTAAGTCTAAGTACGCTTATTTTTTCTTTCTTAGTAATTTTGCTTGGATACATTTAGATAATAAGGGGGGGATGTAATCACCATAAAGTGGTATTTGAGTGTTAATAGTGCTAATTGAAACTACCTATCTCTAGCTTAGACCTAGATGTATCCTAGAGCCTGTTGTCACACTTATCTAGCCTTCACGTGGACTACACACATCTCTAGTTAGCCCTAAATTGGTCCCAAACCCTCATCTCATGTACTTGGCCCTTTGTGCCTAGTGTTTTTTCACTTGGACACTATCGATATAATAAATAAACTAGTGCCACATGATATTAGGGTCCTTTAGAATGGTGCTAATGTCATTTCCTTATATTTTTTAGAAATGGATATATTTTAAAACTAAAACTTCATAAGGTTGGCCTAAACCTCTTTTAACACATGCACAAGCATTAAAATGGTATAAATACATGAATTTTGGCCTTCTAACTAGGAGATATAAATTGGATGTAAAATACACACTCAAATGCAGAACAAGTTGTGAACAATTAAGGCTATCAATCCCTATTCTACCCTACTTCTGCATACTACCATATATAACAGTCCTAAGCTTAGATTACCAAATTTTCTAATCTCAAACACATTCAAGGCACTCAAGGACACTATCATACTAACTTAAATTGCACTTATACCAACACATAGGTGGAGATAACAACATCAAGCTTGATCCCTCCTTGGAGTAGTTGTATATAGGCAATTGTCATCACATCAGGGTGGTGAGGATGTCCAACCTACCCTAATAATAAACACACTTTCAACTCATATCAATAATATGCCCTAGATATATGGATTATTAGAGTTTAATGATAAATTTAGTAATAATAGGCAAAATATAGGGTTTTGGGACTCTTTCACATGGGAACAAACCTCATAGATCTAGAAATAGGTGCACCTAGAATCTCAAGATAGTCCTACACATAAGACACTACCGCCACATTTCTAATAATGATGCTACTATATAATTATAGTGTTAATATCTAATAGGGGTTATAATTCTAATATCTAGTTTGTGACACTCAAATTATCCTCCACCTCAGTTTCCAACACCTAAAACATCTGTTTCAATCATTTTCAAAATAAGTTATTACTTGCACTATTTATTACTATTTTTTGAAAAGCCAAATCTAGTTAATTATGTAACAAATCAGTGGATGATTTTTTTACAAAGAAAAAAACATAACTTTATTCATTGAAAAAAGTCACATCATATAAAGGCATACAACATTGAAGATATATTTCAAGAAACTAACCTTTAGGTGCCAAAATGAGTCAATAAAACAAGTGACACCAATAGAAAGACAAAAAAATAGGTCATAGACCAAATATTAATGGAAGATATATCTCTTATAATCTTTTCTTCTACCCTTTTTGCCTCTCTTCTTCTTAACCTCCTACCACCACCTAGAGAGGGATCCATTGTGACTATCTATAAATCTAAAGTCTGGGAATTTGGAAGAGTATATGAAATATTAATTTTTGGATGTGAATAGTCAATAGTTCCTTATTAGATTCAGAGCTCTCTATTTCATGTGTTGTATGCATCCCCCTATCAGGTTCCGATATTAATCAATCTCCATAGATGGATTCTATTCTTCACCTCTCTCCATCTTAGTATGAATATGTGCCCCAACTCATGTAACATCTTCTCCATTTTTGTTTTTTTCTTGCTCTGATGAATAATGTAGATCTACTTCTTGTTCATCTTCTTCTTCCTTTTCCTCTTGAAATAGATAGATCCATTTTTAAATGTTGATTTTGTCACTTTTTTCTAGGAGGCCAAGCTCATGCTTGGGGACATATAGCTTAAAGGTGTCCTAGAAGTTTATAGTTTATACATCAAAAAGTTTTGTTTTCATAATCCAATAGTTGCATGTGTTTCCTTTTCCCACATTTGAGAATGATTTTATCTAGTAAACCCTTTCTAAGATCTATCTCAAAATAGATCTGTGCATAAGTATACAACACCACAAGTATTATTTCAGCATCACTTTAGATATAGGTGCCAAAGGAGTTACCTATCTCATATAAAGTGCACCCAAAATATATAGGTAAATTGGCTAGCCAAACCCATGCTGGCATTTTGGTGTCCAAGTGTGAATTTGGATCAAATTTTAGAAACTATGGAGTCATGAAGAGTATGTTGATCCCCAAAACCAAGGACCTCTTTGGTAATCTGCATTTTTGAAAAAGTGAACAACAAGAAAACTTTTAGATAAAAATATTGATCTCATACTCTTTTGTCCATATTATATGTATCCATTGATATTAAGTCTTTATGGTAGGCTAAAATCCATTGAATCTACAGATAACTGCACTTTTTTCAATATTCTTGATAGGGGAACATGTAATCACCTATAATTTCCACTATCATTATCTCTTCAACATGTTCCACTACATAAGCTTTGGGGATATAAAGAGGATTCATAATGCTTGGATTATTGGAGCACTTCCTTAAATGACACATTTTTGGAGGTTGAAGGCATAGCTAGATCAAAATCTCTTCCACACAATCTGAGCACAAAAATGATGGTAGTATATTTACCTATTTTGTAACTCAAAAGATATTTTTGATCTTTGAGTTATCTACCTTCAAATATAATGTGTTGATGGTCCTTTGGAATCCCTTGTTTGTTTTGTATGTTCCTTTTAAGATCTATCACATTATGTATTAGTTGTACCCATAGGCAAATATTTTCCCTAAATAGGCTTTTCAACATCATATAAAACCCTATATACAATTTTATATCTTTATTATCTACATTATCTTCATCATATTGTTTGCATGCCATCCCATTTACACATAAAAGACCTATATGTTTCACCTTTTTTATTGTCTTAGAACCCATTTCTCTTTCATGCATTTTGTCATACAATTTGGTTGTATCCTTTAAATGTCCTAGGTTGTAATACTCATTCCTCAAAGTTACATTTCTATGTGACATTTTTTCAAATAATTCCCATGCATCTTCTATGTGACATTTTTTCAAAAAATTCCCGTGCAAACATTTTATCAAACCAGTTTCCCCTTTTTTATGTAACTTAAGCAACTTGGTATTGAATGTTACAAAGCACACATTCATTAAAGATGGTAATTCCACTCAAAATCTTTCTAATTTCCTCATTTTTCCTCATGACCAATTGAACATACCTTGGGATTATATTATTCTTCTTATTATCACAGGCCATATTTCTAGCCAATTATAAAACCTCAACCTCTAAATACTCCATGACTATTACAAGATATCCAAGAGCTCTTACACCCACTCTATTTTCATATCCATCCTTTTTTAAATACCTTAAATTCTTCCAATGATAAATTATAGACCGAATTTGATCATCTTAGTGAAGGCATTCTTCTTGTCACCTCCCTTGCTCCCTTATTTGATGAATCTATTCAGATGACCCAAAGTTGATTTCCTTCTGGTGTATCATTATATTTGTAAGTTTTGTAATAATTGTATCAAATTATTGGATGTATTATTACCCTAATTTAGTATACTCATATATTTAATAAACATAGGATTTAGACTATTTATGTCCTAAAAAGTTAAAACATATCTCACATAGAATGGGCATATACCTATTCTTTGTGAGCTAAGAATATTGAACCTATATTATTTTATAAAATGGTATTAATTGAAAATTATTATTATTATTATTTTATGTTACATAATTGGCTTAATTGATAATATTAAATATTTTTATCTTGTGTCAGATGGTCATTTTCCCATTTTATACAAAATAATAATCTTTGCTTCCTTTTAAGAAACTAATAATATTTTCTTTTTGTCATATACAATGGGAAGCTACCCATTATACATGTCAAATTTAATTACTCTCTTATGTAGAATGGGATTAATTTATAATATTCTTGTCTTGTGTATAATGGGAAGATATGAATTCTTCATAACATATTAATAACAATATCAATGAAGCCCATTTTACATAATATAAGAATGGATACATTTCCATCCTAATCAAGATAATAATGCATGATTGAGTTCTCATTAATACGTGAAGGAGAAGTAAATATGTATATATCATGTTCAATTTGATATATAGAGATCATCTTAGTATAATTAATTATTAAGACTAAATAAAATAAAAAATATCAACATGTACATATTTTTCTAGTGGCTATATAAATTTTCTAATCCTCTCCGCCAACTCTAGTGAAGTACAATTGATATTGTGAATGACATTTGTAGATGTTTGGTGTCATGGTATGATCATAAACTTGTGTAGTGTACTTTTATGATCAATACTCCAACAAAAGATCTACAAATATCTTATGTTACATAATGGCCATAATTGATAATATTCTTCATTTTTTTTGTGTAGAATGGGTACATGCCCATTCTACATAAGATAATAATGTTGGTCCTATCATGTATTATAAAATGGGTGTAATTGATAATATTTAATATTCATATATTGTGTTAAATAATGGGATTTATTTTTTAGTATTCAATTTTCCCAACTTTGTTATAGAATGTGTTTATTTAATTGATAATATTCTTAATATATATTATAGAATAGGCATGTTCTAATTTTACACAAGATGCTAATATTTGTTTCTTTATAAGAGGTCAATATTCTTAGTTTGATGTCATGTAGAATGCATAGATACCCATTATATATGTTAAGTATATTTAATATCTTGTGTAGATTGGAATTAATTGTTAATATTGTTATCTTGTATAGATTGGGAAGATGCCCATTCTTCTCAAGATATTAATAATATCATTAATTAATCCCATTTTACATAAGATAATAATGGGAATGTGCCCATTATAAACAATATATTGATGCATGAAAAAAAATATCATTAATACATGAAGCAAAAGTACATATATCTATGTCATGCTCATATTAATATATCAAGATTATCTACATACAATTCATTGTTGAGACTAAATATAATAACAATATTAACATACATATTTTTTCCTCTTGGTTTATATAAAGGAAAAGAGAATACAATGAAAATAAAGAGGGAGGGATAGCTATTCTTGAAAATGATTGCAGGTATCTTGACCATGTGAGTAAATTTATCTTATACATATAAAATATTTAAGTCTTGTTATAATTCTTGGATTCATTTGAAAAATGCACAAGATGCCTAGTTTAGTTTCATCTTGGTAATTTTCAAACATGGGTAGTTGTTATTTTCATATAAAATGTAAAAGAATATCCTAGTTATAAACTTGGGGATGGAATTTCATTTCATCCCTAGATCTCTATCTAGAACATAAAACCCCCTCTCTCACCATTTAAAATAGAATTAAGTGTGCATGACCTATACAAAAATGTTGACCATTGTTATGGGTTTTTCTTCTAATAAAAATTTATTTGAGTGGACCTATAGGTTTCTTAATAAATATATATTCATTCAAGTGGTAATCTCTTACTAAACTTCAATAAAATTTCATAGTTGTATTTCCTTAGTTCTTATTTTAACCATTAACGGACTTATTACAAATATGAAAATAAAATTTGGAGAATATATTTGGAGTTGTTATTTTATTTATAATTGATTTCAATTGACCTTGTATGGAGTGTCCATAAAATTTAAAAAGGGTTTTGTATAATTGTAAATAGTGATAAGTAAATTGAACCTTAAAAATAACCAATCAATTTTATTGGATATTATCTTGTTTTAGATTGAGTAGAATAAGGTGTTAACACAAATAGATTTATATAAGCATTGTTATGTGATTATACTGGTGTGTCTTATAGACTCAATTTGTATGATAGTATAATTATGAGCATAAGTATTTATAACTAGTTGAAGACTAAATATGAAGGCCATATTTCCTATAGGATTATTATTTAATAAAGAAAGGTTGAGAAAGGAATATCTAAATAAAACTGATAAACATTGGTTATGATAAAAAAATACATATGTGTGTATATGTGAATTCAATTTCAGAATAAGGAATATTTATTATCCTAGGGTCAAGTAGATAATGAATACTACCTCTATATTAGTAAATTAAGGACCCTATTTTTGATAATTTGTCACTCTAAAGGTTTGAATAATGGATAATTTAGTTTAGCATATATTTGAAATTATTAATAATAATTTATACAAAATTTCATAAAGATATAGGGTATAATAGAACAAGACTAAGTTTCCATGTAGTGAACTTATAAGCAAGAAACATAATAATATGAGTTGTGTTTCTTGTTAGAGTATACTGTGGAATGAAAATTAATTTTATGATGGAAATATAGAATATACTTGTATGAAAAGAAGTATAAATATTACTTAGTTCAAATATAGTCTTATTCTATAGTACAATATAGTATAATCAAGACTATAAAGTTATAATTGTTATGTATTTACTGTATTCATATGATAATTATGTTTAAGGTGTTGACAAGATTTGATATACATGTTGACTGTATAATTGTGTATGATGTAATTTTTGACATTATAAAAAAATTTATAAGTTAAGATGAAAGCATTAATGATTTGATTCTTCTTTTATTTGACATGAAATAAGTTGATTTATGGTAATTTTGAGTTGGATTTTGATTAGTGTTATGTGTACTTTTAGGCATTATAATAATATTATATGTTTGGATAGAAAGTTTAGAATGACTTGATTCTTTTTATGTCTTGTAAACATATTTTTTATGGATTTCATTTGTATCCCTAATTGTGATTACTTATATCATTCACTATTTCATGGTATTTAATTACTCTACTTTTGAATCATTAATTTTAGACTATGTATGGATAACATGAGGTATATATATGAGTATGCCAATGGGTAACTCATATACATACCTCATGATATCATTATTAGCATGATTTAGTAGTAGATAGTATTATGTGAGTGAAAATGAATCAGATTATTAAATCCAAATTCTATAATAAAAAAATTTGGACAAAGTAATGTTATAGCTGAGATATTATCAATTTATTATACTTTTAGTTCACATGTATTTATTGATATCATTTATATAGATGAATTAATTCCATGTTCTATTATATTAATACATGTAATAGTGTTAGTATCTTTCCATAATCTCTAAATTATCCTTCCCTAATATCTCCTTCATAAATTATTCTTTATATCATTTATATTTTTTTCATTTCTATAAATTATCCTTCCCTAATCTCTCCTTCATACCCTATTCTAGGTATAATAATAATAATAATAATAATAATAATAATAATAATAATAATAATAATAATAATAATAATAATAATAATAATAATGAAGATGACCCAATATGCTTAAGGATAATGTTAGACAACCATAAGGCTAGAGGCACATATTAGTTACCAAGTGTAGAGCTACCTTTATTAACTTAGCCTTAAATCATCCACTAAGGATTCATTTATTAGATCATGAGGTTAATTTGAAAACCAAAGACATGGTCTCTTTAATCACTAACCATATTAACAATATTGATAATATTTATTATTTCCTAAGGAAAATTAATGAAATAAACTAGTGAAAATAATGTTTCCTTTTAATCATATTAATCTACCTTCACTAGATAAGTATCTTTACAAAAATTACATTAATTGAACTTAACCTAGTTTTAGAGTGATAATTACATGGTAAATCTCAATTATTACATGTCATCCAAGTCTAGTTTATTTTTTATTTAAAATAACTATTATTATTAGTTTGAATTGCACCTTTTGGATAAGTGTTTTCAAGGCTCCTCCCTTCAGTTGATACAATGGAAAAACCCCTTAGGTTGTGGGTGACCTTATGTGAGGGGTGAGTCTCTAGAGAGGACCGGTTCCCCTGGTCAATCACCTAACTAAGCCTACTCTATACTATAATGAGGAAAATTAAAAAGATGAAACACAACTAAACATAATCTAAAATAAAAAGAAGGTGATGCACCAAAATTTAAGTCTCTTCCACTTTCTTGGACCTTGCATAATAAAACCCAAAATGAATGAAACACATACTCAACTCCCAAATTAATCATGCTTGCATAAGTATTTCATAATAAGGTCAAGGGACAAAGGTTAAACTAGGAAGAATGATAGTTATTCATAGATGATTATTTCCAAAATTTGATTAGGCATAACCTATGGCTTACAAAAGAAAACCTACCTTACATAAAGGTGATACAATTAGACAATAATCAAAGAGAAAAAAATCGATCACAAGATTACATTAACAACTTCATAATTTCACACATAACATAACTATGGAATAAGATAAAATAGTCTTTTCATTGATTTAAAGGTAATTATGAGTTCTCAAATGGGTAGAGTCTTGTCATACCTAGTAGAGGGATCATTAAAATGTCAATTTTAGACCTACATGTTAGATAAGAAGAGGAGAGAGGAGAGAAAAGAGCACTAAAGCTCATGAATCTTGCATTACAATTCAATTTTAGTTTCAAATATATAAATACTCAAATTAAATAAATGCACTCATATCCTTTTAATTTATTATCTTTCTAGCTTTATAATTATCCAACGAATGTGGCATAGAGGAAGTTGTCATTAGCATAGTTGACCCTTGGAGAGGCATGCACATTCTAAACTTGGTCAACCACCTCATCATTTTCAGTTATAATAGTGGAAACATGGCCTATTTTGATCTCCATAAAGCATTATCTATCCCAAATTATCTCTCTTGCATCCTAATTAGGACTATAACTTCCTTGTATTCCATGATTGTCATAAAATAGTTTTTTTTTTCTAAGTAGGCAGTTACAAGTGCATTTATGATCTTTATCCACTCATCTTCTAGCATTCCACACAATTCCTAGCCTCTAATAGATTCTTCAAAGTGTATTTCAACCATGAAACACACTCATTCACCTTTCACCTATTATAAACCCTAAAATATCTCCTGATTGAGAGAGAATTTAGGTCATAAGGCTTCTCACTCCTTTTAAGATGTCATCAAGACATTCCCCTTTCTAGTACATACTTTGATATTTTTAGATAGGCTACCAACCCTCAAAAACTTAAACATAGTCCTATATATGATATTAAGTATCATAAAATAGTTTTTTTTATCATTTTATCCATTATTTATCTTCACATTTCTGCCATACATCTATAATCTTCTTTGTTATCTCCTTGCATGGACACATGCTTGGAGAACCTTGCCTTGTAATGAAGCTATTGGGACACTAAGCATATTTGAGGGAATCAAGGATGATATTGAATAATTAGGATGATATATTACTAGAGGACATCAATGATATACTTATTATACATGTTTGATATCTCTTATGCTTTTATATAACTTAAAAGCTCTGATAATGCATCATTAACTGTCTCAACTAGCATGATCTAGCTCTAGAGTAGATCTTATTAGGAATCAGTTAGCTAAAACATCTTCATTATTAATATAATAAGATTTAAAACACATATATATCATCAATAAAACATCATTCCATATTCTCACCAATTTTTAATATGTTTGTATCAACTAATTTCAAGTTATACAACCTTTTATGCTCTCCCAATTGCATTTTTTTGAATTTTCACATGACTACAGACTTGTGTTTCTAATTTTTTTACCTCCTTGGGAATCGTAAGGACTTTAAAAAACTTTTATCTTAATAATTAAATTTGCACCTAACTTTATTTCAAATTTCATGAGTTCTTTATGGTTATAACTCAAGATATGACATTTTTTATACCCTTAGGGTTTTTAATGCAATAAGTAGGCATGTGTTACTAAGAATTTTGTATCTTGAGATTTAGGAGGTTTAAATACCTAATTATTTTTTAATTTTAACATATAAAAACACATATATCCCTCCAATAATTTCTTAGGCTTTTTCAATCCACAAAGGCATCAAAACTGGCCTTTCTAATGGCCCACAGGCTTTTTTCTCAAGTTCAACCTCTCATCAAGACTCTTAAGGATGGATCCATTGTTTTGGAATTGATTAAATAATAATTTATATGTAAGGAGATATATTATATTTTTTTAACCTCCCACTCAAGTTAGACTCATCCTAAAACACATGGCAACCTTTTTTTTAACTTGCTGACCTGTATAGGTTTCTTGAGGTTGATACCTCCTTAAGTCTACAACATGGGATCTCTTTGGATCTATACCTATATTTTGAGAGATTTGAGTGCAAGGATATAATTTAGGGCTTTATTTAAATACATACCTTCATGATGAAACATTATGAAATGTAATGAAATTATGGTTCTTATCCTAGAATTGTAACTTGTGTTAAGAACTTCATGTTTGGTGTGCAAGCCTGTGTATTTTTCATCACTTGAAAAAAATTTAAAACCATATATTTATTACTATAATATATATTAAGTCCATTTAATAATAGTATATAATTTATGTGGAATATTTTTGACTTTTTGAAACCTATTCATCAAGAAAACATTTCAAGAATGCATTGAAAACATATGCTTGCACGTTGATAGATGTCTCTCATGATTGAAACTCCTTTTAAATTTGACTACCATTAGATTATATATCCTAATGTTTTTTAAAGATATAATATGATATATTATTATCACCTCTAAATCCTTATATCCTTATTTTTATATTTGATTGATATCTAAACTCTTGTGATTTGCACTTTTAAACTCTAGGGTTTAAGAGAGGTTTTAGACACTTTTGCACTCATTTATTGGGAGTGATGTTCCTTAAATATTATCATACTCTATTATAAATTATAATATAGTTTTATAAATATTTAAAACTCATTATTATCTCTTATCTAACTCATAAACCAATATAAGTGTGTTTGCACATGATTAGTTTTTGCATGTAAGAACCTGCAAACTAATGTTAGATGGATTTTAAGGATTGTGGTAACTACTCTCTTCTTTAGAGGCCTATGAAAGTTTTAAAATGATGAATAGACCTCCATTAAACTCAAAATTTTTCTCAAAGAACATGATTGTCTTTATAAATCTTCTCTTTAACTTATAACCTGATGATAACCCTTTCTAAAGATTTGTAACTAGACATCTATGATTTTACTCTTTTAATCCCACTTCAACCTCTACAACTTGAATCATGACATAAATATTATATTTAAATATACTTTAATCCCACAAATATTCATCTTTCCTAATTTTTTATTTTTTTGGGCTATATATCATGGTTGTTTTCTGCCTTTCCATGCCTAAAAACCTCTTGAAATTATGTCTCTAACCTAAAACATGCTTTAAAATATGAAAAGAGACCTACATCCATGTGGATGAATTGTTATATCATGAATCCTAGGATATTATCATGATATATCATGTAAATCATGCTTAATATTTTTATGAACCATGGATATTAGATTGGATAAGAGTTTGTAAAGGAGTCATAGGCCTAGTCATGGTATTCAAGGAGATTTTCCATTATTTGAAGAGGAATAAAATGCAAAAAATCCAAAAAATAGATGGAAATAATTTTCTATAATCCCTTTTGACTTTTTTGAAGGGAGTGGTAAAGGTTGGAGAGGTATTTTAGCATTATATGATTTTTAAAACATTAAGGAAGATCTAATCTCCAAGATTGACTTAAATAGGCTTAAATAAGTCATTTTAACAATTTGTATCCTTTAAATGCCATTGTGAGACCCTTTATACCTCTTTTTTATGGATTTTTTGGAGATTATTGAGATGTTTTTAAACATTAGATGGCCTTTATGAAATGTTTTTGAAAGTTTAGACTTCTCAAAATGACTTTAATGAATGAATAATTCATTTCTAGCCCCTATATAATATCAAATACATTTTTTAGACCTTTTCATGTGCTTATGGTCTCATCATTCTTCTCAAGACTCTTTTGTTATCTTTATAAACTCATGAATGTTTCCTTAGGATATTTCACTTTTTTACATGACCCTATTATGACATATGTGACCTTTATTAAGAGGTTTCAATGTTCTCAATTTGAATTCTCATAGGCATGAAGTGAGATTTATCAAGGATAACCAAGACTTGGAAAAGTATTTAAGACACATATTATTAATAAAGTAATTTTATAAATACCTAACACACATAATGACTCATGACAATTACCATAAGACTCTTTCAAGGTTAAAAAGTATAAAAAACATTGGATACTTGTGCATACCTGATATGAACCAATACAAACATCATGAGATGCTTGAAATGAAATGCATTCAATGAAATTTTTAAAAAACATCCTTCTCTTCAAGTGATCTAGGTGCTCTAGGGATCAAGGTGGCTAGAATAGCCAACATTTACTTTGTAATATAACAAGGTATATAAAGATTATATTGAATCCTAAAAGTATCACCTAATAGCAAGATAAACTAAAGATGTAAGATTTATAACATATTTCAAGGATCGTAAGGTAGAGGATTTTCGATATCCATATAGAAAACTCATCTCACAATAAATAAAAAAGTTAAAATTGTAGTTAGGGTAACTTTCAGACCTTATATCCTAATTGGATACATAATTCAATGTTTATAATGTTTATAATTTTCTAATTCAATAATAAATTGCTTATTTGTACATAGACCTACTCAAATAACAAATATTTCAGGTATTAATTCAAAATAATAAAAATCCATAATGATTTTACTAAGAGCTATAGCATTGTATTTTTTATTCATACATCAAGGAATTAAATATATATTGTACTTCAAAATGTTAATTTAATTCTCAACTTGAACCTAACTTTACATCAAAATGTATAGTATTGAAAAATCATTATGATTGAGACGTTAAATATAAAAATGAGCATATTTAAATCACTAAAAGGATTTATATAAAGGATATAAGAAACTTTAAGTAAATAATCTTATTACCATGATAAACATGATATCATTCCACATAATTTACCATTAGCATAGTGGTCATAATTATTAGCCTTTACCATGCCAATCCCATTGTTCATAAAATTATGACATCAATCATTAATAAGGAAACAAATTTAATAATATTATACTTCACTCAAATGAAAAAATAATGCATTCATCTTAAGAATAGTGAAACTAGTGATTAGTATTTAAACATTTTACATATTCAAGTATTTAAGCCTTTTGTAAATTACAATTATATTAAACATTAGCACTAAATTCAATGGAATAGTTATTTTATGAATAAGATAACATTATTTAAAAGGAATGAAAAACATACGAACACTACTATATAAAATAATCAAAAGATATCACTTCTAACATCCATTTCACACTCTAATCATTGAACTCATAGTGAGTATTCATAACAACCATAAAATAGCTACATGTACTACAAGTTATAATCTAGGATATATAATGAAATATAGTCAAGTATAGAACTTGGGTTTGGATATTTACCCTCCTTGAAAGTGAACTAAGTTGTGCCTCAAATCCAATATTTTATATTCAAATTTGAAATATATAATACAATTAATTTTAAGGAGATATAACCATGTAATACTTCAACAACAAGAACTAGGATGACGAAAAAAACATCATTCTTATAAGAACTCATATCTCCAATATAACTAAAATAAAA
>JARHVA010007542.1:530000-660437 GCA_037957365.1 Torreya grandis | reverse complement strand
CCTTGGGAAACATAAAAGGGTTGAAGGTGATAGGATGGGATTGGTTTCCATCTAAAAAACTTAATATACATGAGTGTACACAATAGCCAACTATAGTAGAATAACATAACAATTAAGACAAGCAATATAAGGTTAGTGTAAAAGGGTCAATGAGTGAGGAGATATTCATGATCTCTAAGAAAAGTCATCATGGGTAAATATTTAAGTGATATCTAATGGCATTTATCATGGTTGGGGAGATTTATGTGATCTCTAGTGGCCCAAGTGTAGGGTTAAAGTCTTAAAAGTTGAGGTTGTTTTGTTATGGAAAATATTATTAGAATGGTGTTGATGTCAGTGATATTGATGATATCAATAATAGATAGTACCAACGTCAGCATACAAGGGAAACATGATCAATATCAATATGTGTAAGCACAAATTTTGGTAGATTATGTCAATAATTTTGATGTTGGTGGTATACCAAACTTGACAAAAGGGGGTTTGGTAACTGACCAAACTCATTTACAACTTTGTGATTGGAGAGAAAAAATAGAGCTTGTAGGGTGATTGAGATGGTAGATCAAGGAGGGGACCCAGTGGGAGGTACACCACCATAAGATCTAGCTATACCAGCCAGGAGGAGATCGAGATATGAGGTAAAAGTCTCTACTAGTTGGTTTGAAATTTGATTTAGGTATGTGTAGTTTTTAGGCTAATTTAGAGGTGGGGGTGTAAAAAATGTTAGTAGACATGTAAAAAATAGGGTAGATAAGTTGGGGGGTTATTTGGGTAGATTTTTAGGTGAAATTTATTAATCTTAGGTTTGGGTCATTCAGCCTTGGGGCTGAATTAGTCATTGACATCGATGAGGTCCACTGACATTAGTTGACATATCACCAAAGTTGATAGGTGCCTGCTGACATTGACTAATACTTAGGCCTATAAATCATTGATGTTGGAAGTAATGCTGACATTGGTGACTATGAAAAAATAGTAAAAGAGGAGAAAGGTTAATTTGGATCCCTAATGGAAGTATTCAACTAGCCTAATGGCTGAGCTAGCCTTAGAAGACCCGTGTTGACTGAGTGCTATCTACATAGATCAATTTAGGGCCTTACGCCAATGTAGTTCTTCCAGAGCCTAGGAAAAGATCTAAAAAGGTGTGTTAGGGGAAATGGGTAAAAAGGTAAGTTGAGATAGGTCAAGAGGTCTAAGGCTTAAAATATAGGGCATAGTGGCAAGAGTTAGGGATATAGGTCATGAGGCCTAGAGTTATGATAAGAAGGTAGGCCTAGGGTGAAGAGAGAGAAGAGGTAGTGAAGCCTATGGTAGAGAGAAAGGCATTGAAGCCTAAGGTAGAGAAAAAAGAGTAGGGTAGTTAGTTAGGTGGGTATATGGCCAAGCTAACCTTAGAAGACCCCATGCTGACTGAGTGCTACTTGTATAGCATAATTTAGTGCCTCAAGCTAATGTAGTTCTCCCAAAGAGGAGGGAAAAAAGGTAGTGATAAAGTATATTAAAAAGTACGTGACTTGAGTTGTTGTGTGGATAGATGCAGGTGAGGATGAAGCTGACATTACGAGATCATCTACCAAGGTTGTTGACACACATGAGGAGGGATGTCACTCCAAATGAGTAGGAGCACATGGTAGTCATGGGGTTTGGAGGAGTAAAATGGTATTGTCAAGTCACCCAAGATGTGTCCCTTATGATAACATTGATTAAAAGGTGGGATCACACTACCAACACCTTCCATCTACCGAATGGAGAGTTGATAGTGACTTCAAAGGATGTTTATAGGATTTTACAACTACTAATATAGGGTGAGGATCTCTTCACATGATCAAGAGAGGATAATTATATACACATGGTCAAATTTTATGGAGAGCATGTTAGTGAGGTGACCTATCATTTGGCGAGTTTTGCATATAATCCACTCTATATGGTTAACGAGGAGTATCATCGACTAAGCATCCTAATGATGATTGGGATCATGGTGTATGCATTATTAGATGTAGATAGTGGTAGATTTATGATTGCATTGATAGGTGTGCTTGTATAGATGGTTGAAAAATATATTCTTTTTTCTTGGGGTCTAGTATTTTTAGCATAGTTATACAGAGAGTTATGGGGTTTGAGGCTACAATAATGATACATTTTATGTGTCAACCATCTACTACACTATTGGGCATATGAGCACATTGTGGTGACTAACCATTGGGGTTACATACCATGATCCTAGCTAGATTTAAGGTTGGTTTTAGATAGTGGAGAGAGAGCATGGCATAGACCCATGTGGATGGCATGGTTCAAGACATTACCTATTATAGGTGTATGATTGAGGGCTTGATCCCTGATGATATTTTGTAGAGACTCTATTTGACATACTTGATTTTTAGAGGATAGGCACAATAGCTTATTCGTTTATAGAGCTCATTATGGGTTAGGGGGAGATGAGCTGGTGAGTTGGAGATGGTACTCGTAAATGGGTCAGGAGGTAGTTTGGTCTAGTTCAAGATATTCCACCTACCTTCCCTTGATATAGGAGGGATGACATAGAGAAATCCATACCATTGCCCCAAGAGATAGATGGGCCAAATTTTATGGAGCTACTAGTAGGGATAAGTGTTGCAGACCCAGGGTGCACAGTGGTGTATACAGCTTGGTGGGTAGGTTTACATCCCATGGTGGAGGTTAGGAGTCCACCACCAGATTAATAGGGGATGGTGAGAGAGAGGGATGCATCAATATAGGCTCAAAATTTAAAAGTACAGGATCAAGATATAGCTTAGGCATAGGTATTATCCCTACAAGGATAGGTGGTGATGTTTCAGGGTTAGATTGGGGCACTCCAGGGCCATGTTATAGTTTTATAGGGTCAGGTGACTGTAGTGATAGTAGAGAGAGATAGTTTGAGAGAAGTAGGCCAAGTTTCTCCTCTTCCTCCACTACCACAAGGACCAGCACATGATAAGACATCATCAGGTGTTATGGGACCTTCATAGACTGTATCTCTAGTGAGATATTTGACTACCTTGGATGAGATTACCTACTATGAGAGGGTGATTAGAGAGTTTTCATAGATTCAAAGATATTTAGAGTTTAGAGAGAAAGAGAGGTCTATGTCACATGCCACATATTTTAGCTCACATAGATGTAGATGGGTAGAGAGTGGTGATGACATTACTTCCTCATGACCACATGGAGAGCCTCAAGGACATTGAGTGTTAGAGTTTACCATTTTTATCTAATTTATTATATGTATACTAGATTATGAGCCAGAGATGCGAGATGTATATTTTAAGAGAGAGAGATGATGTTATGATGATGTATTTATGGACAAGTATCTTGATCTCTCTCTCTCTCTCTCTCACACACACACACACACACACACACACACACACACACACACACACACACACACACACACACACACACACACACACGAGATGTTAATTTTTTTTTAGATGTGTGTATTGTGATTATGATGATGATTATTTAGATGATAATTTTATGCTATGTTAATTTGATGTTGATCCTGACATGGTAGTTGAGTTAGACTAGCCTTTCCCATATATGTGATGGTATATGCATAGTTGGTTGGTTAGTTTCATCTTAGCATTTTTCCATATTTCATGATGGTAGATGATTAAAATGAATAAATTAGTTATGTTAGTTAATTTCAATATTTTTTCATATTTGTGATGGTGTGTGTAAAATAAATTGAGTAGTCTTTGATAGTGTTAGTTTGATATTATTTCTTCATCTCAATAGAGAGATAGACATGTGATGTGGAAGGAAAAATAAAGTGGTAGAATACTCGTGCACTGACAAAGATCATAATCAAAACATGAGCCTCTTTCATGCCTTATATCTTTGAAGCATTGTGTTTGTCAGAGAAGGGTCATGTTTACCTTATATTAAGTGAGCTTCACAGTCCCTTAAAAGAGTATGAGGGGAAAAAGGGTAAAATGAGGGAAATTTTTTGGGTAGCATTAACCTACAAAGTAGGGATGATATGCCCCTTTTGTGGGTGACCTAAGAGATAATATAGGCATGTCCATGACTTAAATTTTTTTTTATGTGTAATCTAATCAATGTGGGAAGACTACAATGGGATTTCGTATGGGTTAAGGTCATATAAAGTTGATTGATGTGAGAAGCCTTTTTCCTTTGTTTTTACCTTTGATAACAAAGCTTGGCTTAGCCATCCTTAAAGGGAGTGGTCTAATCATTTTTTTTAAATTTTAAATAGATATCCTTCAAGGGATCAGTCTATTAATAGTACAAAAGGGAAGTTACGTAGCTTTCCTTCAAGGGAATAGTCTATGTTGAGAAGCATGACCTAAGACTTTATACCTTTGTCACATATCCCATTTGTTTTTTTTTTTAAGTCATGGACAAGACTATAAAGGCTTAGGAGTTTTCCACTTTGAGGGAAAAACCATACCATTGCATAAGTTAACTAAGTGTATAGGAGTAAGGGTGAAGAGGAAGGGAAATGAATGTAATAGGGATGCTCAAGGGATGAGCTCAAGTTAAACATGAGGTAAAGTGATGCTTGTTTAACATAAGAATAGTCATAGGTGTAAGGAACTTAAAGGCTCAGGTTCTATTCTTCCTTTAAGAGAAGATAAGTGATAAGCTCCTAAACCATACTTGTGAGTTCTGATATAAGGTCCAAACTAATTAAGAACAAACATACCTTGTTTGATTTTATCCATGTTTGTCATGTGTTGATTTTATTTTAAGATGAGATCTCCTATATTAAAATATTTCTCTTTGAGATTTTTGTTATAAGCATGTTTGATACGCTCTTGATAGATTTGGAGGTGGTTGAGGGCTATGAGATGATGCTCATTAAGCAAGTCAATCTAAGCCAAATGTTCCTTATAAAAGTCATCGTTAGTATGTATTGTAGAGAAATGTGAAGAGAAGGAATTTGAAATTCAAGATGCAAAACAACCTCTATCCCATATACCAATGAAAAAGGTGTAGCTCCTGTAGGGGTTTAAATGCTAGTGCAGTAAGCCCATAAAGCAAAAGGAATGTGTGTGTGCTAATCCTTACCCATATTATTTTCTACCTTCATTAGAATTTTGGTCAATGTTTTGTTAGAAGCTTCTACCTATCCATTATCTTGTGGAGAGTATGGTGATGAGAAACTTAATTTGATTCAAAATCTATCACAAAGACTTTAAACAGTATTACTTTTAAAATATTTACTATTATCTATTATAATTTTATGAGGGACACCAAAACAATAGATGATGTGATGGCTGATAAATTCAATAATTTTGTTAGCTTTAGTGAAGATGAGAGGGATGGCCTCAATCCACTTGGTGAGGTATTCAGTGGCAATAATGATAGAATGATGACATAAAGATGAATAAAGGTTAATCTCTTCGATTAGATCTAAGCTTGTTTGGGAGAAGGACCAAAAATATTTGTAACTTGGAATGTATGACTATAAATGTGAAGGAGGTTAGCATGTGGTTGACACTTGACACAATGTTGAACATAATTAGCATAGTGTTGATGGAGTGTAGTCCAATAATAGCCAAGTTGAAGGATACACTTAAAAACTACATGATCATTGAAATTCCCACTACAAATCCCATCATGGACTTCCTTAATAGTGAATGGAGTCTCCATACTAATGAGGCATCTAAGGAGAAGACCATCAAAACCTCAGTTGTAATGAAGTCCCCCTAATATAGTGTAATGAGTGGCACATTTTATGAAGGCCCATTTCCCATTATTCGAGAGATCAAAAGGGGTAATATAGAAGGAAAGATAATCCATGAGTTATTTGTACCATAAGTCATGTGGGTTGGCTGTTACATTTTTGACAAAGAGGATGCTAGCTAAGACATAGGAGGGAAATGTTAAGTGATGCATGGTGACATAAATTCTCAAAGAGGAGGATGAAGAGGGTATGTGTGAATTAAGTGAAGTCATTATGTCAGCAAACTTGTTTGTAGATCAAGGAACAATTTGCAAGAGATAAGAGTCAAATGATCCCAATAACATATCTACTTGATATTTATATCACTACAGAATTTCATTTTTACATAGGTAGGAACCATTAACCTAGTTAACCACTAATTGAGAATCACTAAAAATGGTTATGGATTTGATACCCAAGAAGAGAGCTATTTCAAGTCCTAGAATCAAAGCCTCATATTCGACCATATTGTTAGTGCATTGAATATATAGTTTAAATGACAAAGGCATAGGCTCACCATCTAGAGGAATAAGAATGGCCCCCACACCCCCACCATGTTGATATTTAGAACCATAAAATAACATCATCATTTGATAGGATATGTCATCGGTGGAGAGCGTTACAATAGATTCATCAGGTAATTTAAGGTTTGAAGGCTGATTAGGGTTATAGCTAAATGGTTAGTGATTGTTTTCCCCTTAATATACTTCTGCTGAATGAACTCTAAATTGAATTTAGTAAGAAGCATGATCCATTGAGCTACATATTGATTGTGATATGGTTTGGAATGCATGTATTTGAGGGGATCAGTATGGGTTGCTGATGTTGAAGGAGCAGCATCAGGCTGCCACTTCTAGCCCAGATTATTTAAGACATAATTTGTTTTGTGGAGTCCAACACAGAGATTGAAGAGATGCGTCTCTTTCCTCTCACTTGTATATCTATAGAGTGATTTCTCATTGTTCAACATAAGGAGAAAGATAATTGAACAGGTAGAGTAGACTTCTAAGGAGTAGATTAAGTTATTTCAAGAGCAAACTCAAATTTATCAAGTGTGATATTATTCATTGTGCTTCAAGAAGTGAATCCATACCTATATGCCTTGGATTTGGCCATTGTAAAGCATATTGCCATTCTTATCATTCAATATATAAGAGATATATTGTTACTAGGTTTTTACCTTCAAGTTGGAGGGTTTTCCCAGGGTATATTGTTGTGTTCATTATTCATCATGTTGCATTTTTATAATTGTTTAAATTATAATCATAAAACTAACATGGTATCAGAGTGGGTTTGAAGAACATCATGATCAGATTTATCATTACAACAATATGCTATTGATCTTTATATCTTTTGTCTATCCCTATTTTAGTCAAGATGGTGAACAGTCTTAAAATTGAGGATAGACTCGAAGGAGCATCCAACTTCACATCATGGAGGTAAATAATCATGCTTGCCTTGGAAGAAAATGACTTGGTTGAGTTTGTGGAAACCAAATTTCCTGAACCATCGAAGAAGAAGAGAAGTTGCATTTGAAAAAAAAAAGACATCAAGCCAAAGAAGATATTGGTTTTGACAAATCCTATGCTTAGAAAAAAGTTGTATCAAAATTTAAAGTAGATGCAGTGAAAAATGTGTAGAAGTTACTTAGCATGGCAGACTTTTGATCAGTCTGCAAAAATAATAATACCAATGTTTATCTTGTACTCATCAATTAGAGTAAATTGTTGAGATGCTACCCCAACCTCCTGTACTAAGTATACATTCAAGCCTAGTGAAAAGAGGTAGCCATTCAAGCTAAGTTTATATCTAGTTAATAATTAAGCATGGGCAGATCTCCATGCTGCTCTAAACTTTTTGTCCTCAATCATGGTGCTTGGACTATGCAAGAGGATTTGGTTTTGAGCAAATATATCATTGTTCATGGTGAGGGTGGATGGAGCTCTCTCCCCAAAAATATTGGTAAATAGGTGGTCACTGATTGTCAGGTGACTGGCAAATCAAATAGATAATGAGATCAATAATTATTGGAACACTCACCTCAGCAAGAAGACCTTGGTAGAGAAAGATCCTCTATCCAAACAATGCATAAAATCAAAACCTAATCTTCCTGCAAGTGATCATGTGTTTAAATCTACCACACTTAAAGTAAAAGTAGTGAGAGTGGTGAAGGGCCGCAATAAATATTTGGCCTGTGGTAATTCAAATCCTCAAGTCTTAAAGCCCAATGATGTGAATAGCTCCCAATTGGCCCCAAAGTTATCTGTGGAGGAATTGATGATAAATCATGATTCTAAATTCACAATATGGGATGATATTGTTGAATTGGAATCTCTGTCTATTTAAATTAATGGGCATTACTATCTCCCTTGTGTTCTGAGATCTGACAATGGAGGGGAGTACACCTTTGAAGAATTTTATAACTTTTGCATTGAAGCAAGGATTAAGAGGGAGTTATGTGTCCCTTACAATCCTCAATAGAATGGTGTTATAGAAAGGAAGAACAAGTATATTATAAAATCCACCAAAGCTATGATAATGAGTTCTCTGTGAGAGAAGTTCAAGGTGAAATCCCTTGATAATGAGTTCTTCTCTGTGAGAGAAGTTTGATGTGAAATACCTTGATAACGAGTTCTTCTCTATGAGAGAAGTTTGAGGTGAAATCCATTGATAACAAGTTCTTATCTGTGAGATAAGTTTGAGGTGAAATCCCTTGATAATGAGTTTTTCTCTGTGAGAGAAGTTCGAGGTGAAATCCCTTGATAACGAGTTATTTTTTGTGAGAAAAGTTCAAGGTGAAATCCCTTGATAATGAGTTCTTCTTTGTGAGAGAAGTTTGAGGTGAAATCCATTGATAACAAGTTCTTCTCTGTGAGAGAAGTTTGAGGTGAAATCCCTTGATAACGAGTTCTTTTTTGGGAGAAAAGTTCAAGGTGAAATCCCTTGATAATGAATTCTTCTCTGTGAGAGAAGTTTGAGGTGAAATACCTTGATAATGAGTTCTTATCTATGAGAGAAGTTTGAGGTGAAATCCCTTGATAACGAATTCTTCTCTGTGAGAGAATTTTGAGGTGAAATACCTTGATAATGAGTTCTTATCTATGAGAGAAGTTTGAGGTGAAATCCCTTGATAACGAGTTCTTCTCTGTGAGAGAAGTTCTTGGTGAAATCCCTTGATAATGAGTTATTCTCTATGAGAGAAGTTTCAGGTGAAATCCCTTGATAACAAGTTTTTCTCTATGAGAGAAGTTCAAGGTGAAATCCCTTGATTCCACCCTCTAGGAGAACCATGGTGGATGTCATGTAAAGTGATGAACACTTGTACATACTATACATTATTGTAGCCATTGTGGTTGACATCACGATGAGGTGATATGTATTATGCAGCTGGAAGTATCCTCCCTAGCTGAGAGGGAGTGTTGATGTTGAAGGAGCAGTGTCAGGCTCCCACTTTTAGCCCAGCTTATTTAAGACATAATTTTTTTGTGGAGGTTGACATAGAGATTAAAGAGATGCATCTCTTTCCTCTCACTTGTATATATATAGAGTGATTTCTCATTGTTCAACATAAGGAGAAGGATAATTGAAAAGGTAGAGTAGACTTCTAAGGAGTAGATCAAGTTATTTCAAGAGCAAACTTAGATTTATCAAGTGTGATCTTATTCATTGTGCTTCAAGAAGTGAAGCCATACCTGTAGGCCTTGCATTTGGCCATTGTAAAGTAGATTTATGTTCTTATCATCAATATATAAGAGATATATTGTTTTTGGGTTTTTCCTTTCAAGTTGGAGGGTTTTCCTAGGGTATATTGTTGTGTTCATTGTTCATTATGTTACATTTTTCTAATTGTTTCAATTCTGGTCATAAAACTAACATGGGTGACCACATAAGTTTCATGATTTAGGAGATAATGATGAATCTTGGAGGTGGAAAAGACCAATGCAAGGTAAAGTTTTTTAGTATCTATATTCTAATGGAAGGAGACATACTTTTTGAGGATATGGTGAAAGGGTTGGCAACAATTTAACAACTCAGAAATGAAGTGGTGAATTAACTAAAGTTTTCCTTGTAGGCTATGGATTTTTTTGATATTAGTAGGTAGAGGCATCTCTAAGATTTATCTAACCTTAGTAGGATCGACCTTGATACCATAGAGAGAAATTATAAAACCTAAGAGCTTATCAAAAAGAACACCAAAGACATATTTCTTTGGGCTTAGTCAAATGTTATATTGAAAGAGATGAGAAAATATAATTTTGAGAATTGTTAAGTGATCTTGGTGAAGTTTAGACTTGGTGAGTAAGTTATCCACGTAATCTTCCATAATTTTGTGTAGGAGATCATGGAAAATGTAAGTCATGGTATGTTGGTAGGTTACACCAGCTTGATAATAGAAAAAGTCTCCCATGGGGTAATGAAGGTTTTGTTATGTTGATCTTTAGGAGTGACCAAGATTTGATTATATCTAGAGAACCTATCCATAAGTGATAGTATCTCATGGCTGACTATTAGATCAACAAGTTGGTTGATACTTGGTAATGTGAAATCATCTTTTAGACAAGCAAAGTTTAAATCATGATAGTCAATATAAATGCAAATTCCCTTAGTCACTTTTGTGATAGGAACAACATTGGAAATCCATTGTGGGTAGTCGATGGGTTTGATAAAGTTAATATAAAGGAGGCATTGGATCCCTTCTTTGATAAGGAGAGCAATGTGAGGATACATCTTGTGAAGCTTCTACTTAATAGGTTTAACATCTTGATTGGTGTCAATGTTATGAGTGATGATAGAGGGGTCAATACCAGGCATGTCATTATAAGACCAAGCAAAGGATTTTATATAGTCATTAATAAATGTGGCATAATTAGCTTGCTTAGAGGAGTCTAAAGATTGGCAAATCTTGAGGACACAAGGGTTATCATGAGAGGGCAAGTTAATGTCAATAGTTGATTCATTTAACATAGTTTGTGTTTCAAATGGGAGTGATCATTGGATATAGGAATCATCCACACCTATATAGGTGAGAATTGCATCATCATCTTGACATTAGACAATGTTAATAGTGGGAGAGTCTTCATCAATTATTTTAGGATGAACGAGAGCAAGGGACCTTGTTTCCTTATCCTGATGATATGTGAAAGGCCCCAAATGGATGACATTTATTGAAATTTTTTTAGGAGGTATGGATACCTTTGATTTAGTAGGTGATGGTGGAAAATAATGTGGATAAGAAGAGACTAGTTCTTTGACAATTGGTACATGATAAGTTTTAATGAGCTTAGTTGGTTTATCATATCCCACTCCATGCCTCTTTTTGGCATTTTCAATGGTGTTACTAGTAGGATATTCAATAGGTGTATGGACATCTTGTTTATAATGACCTAAACCAAATCCTTTCTAGACACACATATAAAGATAGGTGTGAATGAATCTAGGGTTACTTAGGAAAGAGAAGTCACAGGTAAATAGTTGTGGTAAAGAAGATGGATTACTAACAATGGGAGCTTGATCAATTCCCCCATATGTGAAATTGGTTCAAAGGTTATGGGGCCCATAAGGTATGACCATCCCAATACAGGGATCATAAATTAGGTGCATGTGAATCCTTCCATAATCTTATGGAGTATAGAACATGTTGAGTGTCAACAAATGATATTCATCGAGTGACAAATGTTGAAAGGTCTCCTCCATGGGATCTTTGTTAGGAATTTATGTTACTTATATTTGAGTAACCATAGGAGTGGAGCTTGTAGAAGCTTAAAAAGTATCATGTAAGGAAGATGATGTTTTCAATGTAATGAGAAAATCATTAGGACTATAAGTCATGTTGCATGTTTTAAACAGAGGTGGGTCAGTAGGTATGACATGTACTTGTCCATCATGTTTAAACTTGACACAACAAAGAAAAGTTGAGGGTACACATGCCATAACACATATCCAAGGTCATCCAAGTAATATGTTATATTATAAATCTCCTTACACAACATAGAAGAGCTCAATAATAGTGAAGGGACCTACATTGATATGTATGACAATAGTGCCCATCGTAGTAGCTATAGTATCGTTAAAGGAGTAGAGTACCACATCAGTTTGAGACATGCAATTATCAGAAAGGGCTAGATATTTGTAGGCATGGGTGGAAATAATATTAATACTATCTCCCCCATTGATCATGACTCTTTTGACATGAGTTTGATCAATATATGTGATAATAAAAAGGGTAAAATCCTGATCTTCAAGGTGTTGAAGTGGAATTTCTGAATCACTAAAGGAAATCAGGGAGATGGAATTAAGGGAGCTAACCAAAGATACAAGAGGTTTGGGATCATATGATTGTACCTTAATCACTTGAAAAGAACTAATCAAAGCTTTATGATGTTGGGATGAATTTTAGATTAACTCATATGAAGACATTTTCATAGGAGTTTGGTGAAGCTATTTGACCATTGAGCTTTGAATAATGCCTAAAGATGTTGATTTAGGAACACCCAAGATGGAAATATTAGGATTAGGAGGAGTTTATTTGGTGAAGGGATGATCCCAAGGAGCATCAAAATTTTCCTTATCTTTATCTTTTTGGTTTTATGACTGTGTGGCCATATTAACTGTGTTAATTTGAAATGTCAGTGAAGGAGGTGGTAAAGTGGTTATGACAACATCTTTTGGTTTGAATTTAGGTGGAATAGTAGGAGACACTATGGATTTCAAAGGTGGAATAATAAGAAGGTTAATGATAGTATCATTGAAGAGAGTGTCAACATCAAAGTTTTGTCTAATGACTACTTTGAGGGCTTTACAACTCTCAGTATCATGTTTAGGTGAATGATGATATAAACACACTTGTGTATCATTAAACCTAGATGGATTCATTATAAGAGGACTATAAGGCTTAATGGGAGGAAGAGTTATTATTTAATATTTCAATAACTAATGTAAGAAAAATCTTTGAGAGCTTGTAAATGGGCTCACACTTGTTATGCTAATAGGAGTGAACACTTTCTTATGTTTTGATGTTGAAAAGGTAATTTTACATGGTGATTTGTTTGGTGAAAATAGATTTATAAGTTTTTTTGTCACTTTATTAGTGTCTAATATGAGAGGCCTACTAGATGGAAAAGGTAGGAGTGGAGGTAGCTTAACCTTTTGTTTTGCTTGGTTAGGCAATATTTTAACTAAAGTAGAGGGGTGTGGTCCCAAAATGGATGGTAAAGTTGAGGGTTAAAGAAGGGATTAGTGAGATCTAGGGAGATTAATATTTTTTTGTAATTTAGGCCATAAAACTCCAACTTGTGGTTGAGGAGTTAAATCTAATTTCACCTATGGATGAATTAAATTAGAAATAGGGCATACACCTAAAGGCTTGATCTGCTTTAATGTGGAAGATTCCTATGAGGGCGAGGGTTCTGACATAGATTGATAAACTTTAGGTGCATTTAGTGAAGAAGCTCTAGCTTTGTCAAAGACCTTGGGGTAAAGGGTAGTGAGAGGGTTGACGGTAAATATCAACATTTGTTGTGTTGGATAAGGAGTTTTAAGTTGGTCCCAAAATGTCGCATGGTCTAGCTTTGTGAAGTCAAGAAATTCTAGAATTTTTACCAACCATGAGAAGGGTTTAGATGAAGTTGACGTAGGCCTTATGGTTATGTATTTAGAAGGATGTAGTGTTTGGGAGAGAAGGAAATTGTTGGTTTTTTCTACTCCGAGCCAAAGATGAGAAAGAACTATAATGGGGTCCTCTTCAACAGAGATGGGAGAAGAGACATGGTCTACCATGGGTGGAGGGGAGGTAGGTGAAGAAGGTTCCTAAAGAGGTTAAATCATAGGTATTATGGTTCCCTCAACATGTGATCAAGGTGTGGGTAAAGTATGATCCTCCATAGGTAAAAGAAGGGGTAAGAGTGGTACAATTGGAGTAGGCACAATAATTATCTCATCTATTATGGGAGTAGATAATACTAACTCCTATAAGTGCAAAGGTGGAGTGGGTGGGGTACTACTCTCTATAGGTGGAGAGGTAGGTAAAGAAGGCTCTTTAAGAGGGTATAATGTAGGAATGATGTTCCCTTCAACATGTGATTGAAAAATAGGTAGGGTGTGGTGTTCAAGTGGTAAGAGGATAGGTAATATTAGTGTAAATGAAATTGGCATTACAAGTTCCTCAGGTTGTAAAAGAAGTGGTAAAGGAGGATCTTCCTCTTGAGGGAGTGGAACGAGTGAAATAGGCTCTTTTACCTAAAGAGGAAGAATGAGTGAAACAAATGCCACTAAATGTGAGGGAGGATCTAATGAAATGGATGTCTCCTATTGAGGGGAAGATTGAACTAGAGGTAAAGGAAATACCATTTAACCATATGGATATTATGATCACCTGAGTTAGTTATCGACTAGAAAATATTTTGATTCAGTGAATGGTTAGGAAAAGGGTGTTTGAACACATCCATACTTTGATTAGGGGGTGCATTAGGATTATCCAAGATGAGATCACCTCTATCAAGATAATCTTGAACAATATTATTGAGTGTCTTACAATTATTTAAATTATGGCCTTTTAATCGATGGTAATCATAAAACTCATCTTCTTTGTACCAAATTGGGATAGGATGGGAGGGGTAAAAATATATAGGAGGTTTGATTTTAGGAAGGGTTATAATACCTTGTTGTATTAGTTTCTCCAAGATAAATGTATATGATTCCGTAATGGGAGTGTATTATCTTTGTTTATACCATTGTTAGAATTGCTTGGTCAAAATTTTGGGAAGTTGAGGAATTTGATTAGTTTGTGGTTGTGGAAGAGGCTAACTTAATGACCACCATTTTGGTAGAGGCTTTAGATTTTTGGTTAGAGGGAGAAGTTTTAGAGGAGGAGTCATTTGATTTAGAATTGGGATTCTTACTATGGAACTTGACTTTGCCTTCATCTATAGTGTGAACCTTGAGTTTTTGTGCCATTATAAAGGCCTCATCAAATGTGAAAATTTTTTGTAACCAGAGTGTGGATGAGATTGCCCTTGAGAAGAGATTAATAAGCTCAGGTTGGGGTAAGGAGAAGGAATTTTGAGGTCGATGGTGAAGGTGACCAATGTCAGTTAGGATGTCAAGGTTGATAGGGGTAATAATTTCCTAGAGGCTTGTAAAAGGATTTTTTAGGTCTAGGAAATGGTTTTGATTAGGTCTGGGAGGTTAGAGAGAGTTATGATAGAGACTGGTTTGGGTAGATATGGTCAGAGGTTTGGTGTGTTGGGTTAAGGGGAAAAAAGTGAGGAAGCTTTATAACTCCCTCATAGGGGTTCATTTAGGAGTGTGTAAAGTAATGCATAGTAGATATAAATGTTTTTAAAAGACCTATAGAATAAGTGATGTACTTAGCTATGGTTATTGAATGATAAGTGCTAGATTGATGATCCTTATCAGGCAGTCTAAACCTGAATGCCTAGATAGAGAGAACAAGCAAATGCTATTGGTCTTCAAGAGCTTAGTTCTTGATCATGATTGACTTATGAAAGGTGACAGTAAGCCAAGATGTCAAAAATAGAATGTTGAAATATTGAATGCAAGTAAGAATGAATTTTCTTGATTTATATTAACCTGAACTTTAGGTTGGAATTTGGCTTATATTACCAACGTCAGTGATCCCACTAAAGTTGACCATGGGTTGACTAACATCGATGGCCTTAGAATATCTAAACCTTACTATTTTTGGCCTATTTTCTATTGTTATTCATGCCAAGTGTGGCACCTATTACAAAATAGTAAAAATAAGAGGTTAATAAGGAGGTAGTTTATTAGGAATTTAGTTTGGAAGTGGGAATAAGACTTGGGTAGTTAGGATGAGGGGACCAGGTCTTGAGGTGACTCATCAAGTAAGAATTAGTCATAGGTTGAGGTGGATAGGTAAGGTGGTAACAAGGGTTTTTAATTAACTTAATTAAGTATTTTAAATTAATTAAATGTGTGAGGCATAAAAGTATGGGTTGGGAGGTTAATTGTTATTATTGAAAAATGGGTTAAAAGGGGTTTCACTATAGGGAGTTACGCAAGTATGTGTGATGTAATTTTGGTGTCTACATTACCAAAAATAAGAGCATACATCAACAATATCCCCCTTTGTCATTGATAGCAAACATTTAAATAAAGTTGATTATTCACATCTCCCCTAGATGGATTTCTTCAAACTAACCTTTCTTCAAAACTAAAACTATCTCCCCCTTTGACATTAATGAAAAAGGGTCATATTATTAACAACTATCTGATATTTGGATATGGAACATACATTTTCTCTCCAAATAAACTCATTATATCTCTAAATATAGATCGGGCTCAAATACCTACTTTTGGAGCATGATTGGCTCCCCTTATATCCATGAGATATTTAGACACTTATCATGACTGTGACTTGGTTTGATTAAGTCATAATACAAACTCTTTGTGACCCATCTCTTGTGATCACACCTCTAATAGAATCTTGATTGAACCTTGGATCTGAATGTTAATAAAGAACACAAAGCTCCCTCTAAGACCAAACATCTTTCATGCTTTTACTCACTGACTAAATGCCTTCATGAAGCCTAATGGAGTCACCTCTTCTCTTAGGGTACTAAAACAACATAAAATCAAGAGATTCTTAGATCTCCATGTCCTTACTAGATTGAACTTTATTCATGATCCTCTTAGGATTGATAACCCTTTCGGCTTGACCTCTTCAATATCCGTTTGAATGGTATTCTAACTAGATCTATTGGTCTTGACTAGTTCATCCACAATCTAAGCTGATAGAGAGAATTATTAGCATTCTTTTGCATCTGAAATATGCTCCACCATGGAAAATAGTCCTCTTGGTCTTTAATACTAGTCATGAACCTTACCTACCCTAGGTTTCCTCTCAATGTCTTATCTTATTTCTTGTACTCAACTATCTTATTTTGAATTAAGAATCCATGCTTATAGAACTTTTCAATATGACTTGTTGTTCCCAAAATCTGTCACTCATTTTTTGGGACAACATATGAACTATTTTGGTCCTACAAGCCAAAATTCTCTCTTCCCCTCTCAAAAATTATTCTAATCATTCAAATTCTTCATTATTCAAGCTTTTTCAGTTAAGGGACTAGCATGTTCAAAGGTTCAAAGACATCGACAAGCTTAAAGAGTTAAGCGCTTCGGCAAAAGTTCAAAGTTCAACCGCTTCATCAAGTTCAACGGCTTCAAAAGACTTAACGAAAAGAAGAAATATTGAACCATTGAACCTTAAACTAAAAAAGGTTCAATGGGTTCAAAGGTTCAAAGGTTCAACAAGATTGGTTCAAAGCGGTTGGTTCAAGCAGTCAATTGAATGAGTCAAACAAAAGATTGAACCATTAAACCATTGAACCAAAGTTGGTTCAATTAGTCAGTTCAATTGAATGGTTCAAAGGAGTCCCCCAAAGCCCAAAGGGCAAGTGCCCTTATAGAGGGTAGTGAACAAAAGTGCAAGTGCCCTTGCAGAGGGCAATGAACCAAAGGGAACAAAAAGATATCATTCAAAAAGATTTTTCGTACCTAATTTTATAAGGGAAATCCTTCAGACAAAATGTCCAAAGGAATTCCTCAAACATTTTGTCTAAAGGAAAGATAAAAGGCTTGATGGAAAGCGGCTAAGGCAAAGGAAAGAAAATTCCTTCAGACATTTTGTCCATAGGATTTGAAGAAGAAGGCTGCCCAAAAGACCTCGAAGGGTAGGTACCCTTGTGGGGGCTCCCAGTGGCCAGGAAATGGACCTTTCTTAAAGCCTAAAGGGACACCTTCCCTTTAGGGTGTCCTAAAGATATAAATCTGAAGGAATGATCAAAGGCATGTAGACTTGATTCTATGAACTCTGCAGGCTTGTTTCCACGGACTCCACAGGCTTGTTTTTACAAACTTTATAGGCTTGTTTCTATGGACTCTGTAGGCTAGTTTCTATGGACTCTACAGGCTGGTTTCTATGGACTCCATAGGCTTCTTTCTATGAACTCCATAGGCTTGTTTCTATAGACTTCATAGGCTTATTTCTTTGGACTCCACAGGCTTATTTTTATGGATTCTACAGGCTAGTTTCTATGGATTCTCCAAGCTAGTTTCTATGGACTCTACAGGCTTGTTTTTATGGACTCCAAAATATTTGAAGAAGAAGGCCACCTGAAGGACTCTGAAGGGTAGGTACCCTTGTAGGGGGCTCTCAGTGATCAGGAAATGGACCTTTCTCAAGGTCTGAAGGGACACCTTCCCTTCAGGGTGTTCCAAAGACATAAAGCTGAAGGAATTTTAAAGCTCAAGAGACTTAGAGAAAATAAAGGTTTTTAAGAAAGAGGATGAACCATTGAACCTTGAACCAAAATGGTTCAATGGGTTCAATGGGTTCAAAATTTCAAAAAAAGCTCTAAGCAAAGGAAAGAAGCGAATGAACCAAGAAAGTGATGGAACCAAGGAGCAGATAAGATCGCCTAAACCATTGAACCATTAAACCAATGAATTCTCACGGGTTCAAAGGTTCATGGTTCAAAGTAGTTCAAAGTGACCAATGACTAGTGACGTCCCTATAGACATCAAATTCAAGGAAATGAAATATCTATTGATTTTCAAATGTGGCGAGGAACATGAAAACAAACTCAGTGACCAACTGAAGAGGGAGCTGAAAAGCCTACAGAAAGGAAAAGAGATAGCTTGAGAGCTCAAATTGTAATAGGAAAGAGGAAAGACCAAAAATATTTGCATAGGAGTTATTTCCAGTAGGTGGAATAGTCCACCAAGTGGACATTTGAGTTTGCAAGCATTAAAAGGCGTGGCCTATTTTTCTCCCTTGAAATAAAAGTGAGGGGACAACCATGTACATATTTAGAGAAAGACTAGACAACCCATGCTGAAGAGAAGATATTTGAGATGAATTGACATGCCACAGTTAAGGTAGACACCCTATTCTAGCATGGCCTCTTTGACTGAATTGAAAGTGCATTCAAGGCATTAAATGCAACATGGGCCATTCTATGAAACAAAGTGCCAAGTCTTCCTTAGTGGATATATATTGTAATATCTTATTTTATGTAGAGATCTTTTTTGTTATAGAAGCAAAACTCCACCAAAATTGAAAGGCAATTACTGAGACTTTGAGCTCAGATTGTTAATCATATTTCTTTATTTTAATGAGAAAGCAGGTTACTTTTAGACTTTGTGCTATTATAGCTTGTGTCATTTAGGAGATTGTTCTCTATTTCTTGAATGCATTCTTGTCCATTTTAATGAAATAAGTAGGACTAGTGGAAGTAATCAGGAAGGTGTCCTGAAGCCAACTGTGGAGAGACTTTGTTTTACCACAATTGTCTTTTGTGTGTGTATGTTTTAGTTTCTTTCTGTGTAAAGGGCCTTGGGATGAGTTTGTGCCCTCATTGCCCTTCATACTTCACTCTTGGGTAGTTAAGGTGGAGGCTTTGTGTTACACCTCATTCTACTAGTTACTGCACCCTTATTACTAGTTACTTGTTACCTATCAAAAAGAACTGTTGCTATTTACTGCAAGACCACTTATAAAAGAAGAGAAATGCCTTCTATCATTTCACTAGGATTTCTCCTTTCTCTGTGAACATCATCTTTGAAAAAAGAGAGATGGATGGTGTTATCCTACCCTAAGTGTTATTTTATACACACACACACACACACACACACACACACACACACACACACACACACACACACACACACACACACACACACACACACACATAGCTCCTCATATTTATAGGCAACCTCCCCTTGATGAGAGGAGAGATTTGTCCCCTTTTGATGTGGTAAACCTGCACATCTGGCTAACCAATCTCCCTATGTTGTGGTTGAAGTATCCTATTTTGATAATCAATTAGCTGGTGACAAAATATTCACCCAATAGTTTTTTGGTGACTTTGCTAGGAACCGAAGAGAATTTCCAGTCCTTTTCCAATCTATTCAAATTGAAGCATTTCATATCACTAAGGAACAACGTGAAGTAGGAAAGAACACTACCAGCTTCATGCCAATAGTTTTTTGGTGACTCCACTAGGGAAGAGTGCATAGTTTGAAGCCTTAAGCTTCAAGCTGAGGTAGGACCATTTCTTTTCCATTTTTATTCTACAATCTGGCAATTCCATGCTATACAAGAAGCTAGAGAGCCCAAGGTGTTGTTGACCCTATTTTTGAGTTAGTGTAGTGGGGCAAATTTGATTTGTTTCCTCCACAACTTCAAATTCAATGAACTTAGAGTCTTCTTCTTACCAATACCAGGTCACCAATACAAGGTAGAGCTTCTTTTTTCTGTTAGCAGAGCTTTGCCTATACATACTCCACTTAGATTTGTTATTCCCCCTTTTCATAATCGAATCATGGTAGTTTAAGGCCCCTGGGGTAACTCTTTTGGCCCACTCAATTTAACTCCACCTCTATATGAGCTACCATGTAGTTCAAGGAAGAATTTCCCCAAATTATTTGGTGATGGGAGAGTTAATCTTGATGAACGTATTGCAGCTTTTAGCATAGCCTGTGGTGTGATAGGAATGGAGTATGAAGACGTGGTAGTCAGGTTGTTTATGGAAACATTACAAGGTGCTACTGCAGACTAGTTCTACAATTTGTAGGCTCAAATAGTGACTGATTGAAACACTCTCAAAGCTAAGTTTGAAGCAAGGTTCAAGCCTGCAAAAGATGCACATGCCCTACTAGCCTAGCTCACATAAATAAAAAAAGAACCTCATGAACCTATGAGGGACTTCATTGCAAAATTTGACAAGGTGAGGAACAATATTCTTATAATTGCTCAGCCAACACTTGAGAACCTTAAATGTTTCTTCATCAACTCATAGCTACCTGAAGTAAGTTTTCTACTAAGATGTGCTAGCCACATATACCTTATTGATGCTCAGGATTTGGTCACTGAGGTGGAAGATGACCTTATCTTGGTAGAAAAGATAAGGAGAGATCCTAATAGAGGTAAATCTTCTTCATCTTCTAAATATCCATCTACAAGCACTAGTAATCCAATGGTGCAGAAGCTAGAAAATGAGTAGCTTGCTCTTAGAAAGCAAATGGTGCAAGGGATGTCATTTTCCCCTTCATACAAAGATATACCAAGGAGGACATTCTCTAATCAATCATACCAAGGCAATGCTACTAGGAATCAAGGGCACCCAAATCATCTTCCTCCTCCTCAAGGGAAATTATCCATTGAAGCACCTCTAACTAATTCAGTAGTTGGATATATTGAAGCAAAATCAAATTTCTCCTTCTAGCCTGAGTTGAACCAAGAAAATGATTTTAATCTCTTCACAAAAGGAGAAGAAGAAAAAGATGGTGAGTCCAACATTAGTTTCCTAAATTACCAAGATGAACCTAGAAATGAATGTAAAGTAGTTGAGGGATCATACGTTGTGTTCACCTGATCCAAGAATCAGTTAGCCCAGTAAGCTGACAAAGAAAAAATAGAGGAGTGAGCTCAACCTATAATTTCAATTACCAAATGAGGAACTTCTCTGCCTTTCCAACCAAAGGACCCAGTGAGTAATAAAAAAGTAAGTACTTCAAGTATGCCTTCACCTTCAATTTCAATTTCACATATCAGTCCCCCCCTCTAAAAACCAAAAAGATGAACTACCTTTCCTTGTTCCTAATTCATTTCAGACGTTTGACATAGTCGACCATGTCAATAAAACTAAAATTCAAATGTTTGAATTTGAATTTCTACAATCCAACCCTAAGCAGTTGGATAAGTTGGTTCAATGTGTGAAGAACCAAAACATCCTTATAGGACTAGAAATTCCAAAGGTGACTCACACGTCCACCCATAATAACCTTGTCATTGCTCCTCCTACTTCTCTCAAAAAGACTAAACCATTTTATGTCTCCCTGCTGATAAATAGATATTAACTAAATAATTACATCATTGACTCAGATGCATCTGACAATGTCATGCCTGCCAAAGTAGTTAATCCCTTGGTCTCACACTGACCAAGACATTTAGGAGATGTTTCTCCATGGAGAATAAACAAGTGCCACTACTAGGACAAATCAAGGATGCCTAATTTGCATTTGTAGCATTCTTAGACAAGAGAATCAAGATGACAGTCCTTATGGCTGATGTCCTAGCCTCATACGACATCCTTCTTGAGCAAATTTTTTGTAAGGATGTTGGTGGTGAGTTGAGCATGGACCTATCTAAAGTAAGGATACCTATTAAAGGCATCATGTAGAGATTGCTCCGTGAGAAAGAATTAAAAAATATTGTCACTAAAACATCAGTGCCTGAAGCTCAAATTCTATTTGAGTCTTCAGGCATGGGGAATTACTTCCTATCCACAGAGGAGGTTCATGTGGCATTTGATGAAATTTATAAAAAAGACAATCTAAAAATTGGTTTAGATAAAATAGCAAAAGACATGAGAGAGCACAGTGTAAGCCCAAAGGAACTCTTCCCTCCACACAAAGAGAAATCTCAGGAAAAATTAGTTTTTGATGATGTCTAGATTCTAGAATTTGATGGAAGCTATTCCTGTACTAGTTTAGGAGTTGGGATTATGTTGATATCTCCCCAAGGAGATATTTTTCCTTCTTCATACAAGTTATAGTTTAACAATACTAACAATACTACTAAATATGAATCACTGCTGCTTGGATTGAAGGCCACTCAAGACAAGGGTGTCAAACTCCTTCATGCCAAAGAAGATGCTGAGCTGATGGTTTGTCAGGTAAGGACCCTATACCAAACCAAAAATGAGAGATTGCACCACTACCATAATCTGGTTTGGGATCAAATTGAAAGTTTTGATGCTTTTAACATCTCTATAGTTTCTAGGGAATTCAATGATCAAGTTGATGCTTTGGCTATTTCAGTAACTCTTTTAGTTCCTCACTCAAATTTTAAGGGAGACAGGTACACTATAAAATTGGTCTTTCGACCAAGTGCGCCTGACAATGCCAATCATTGGCAAGTGTTCAATGGTGACAACCAAATCATTTCCTTCCTAGAACAAAAAGGCAGCTTCAAACAACTTCACTTTGAAGGCAGTGAACCAGCCCCTGAAACAAATTCAGACACAGGTGAAGAATTCCTTCAACTTAAAGGGAATAAAATTCTCAAAGGATTGGTTTTCCTTGAGAAGTTATTTGACAAGCACGCTAGGTTCATCAAACAACAACAAATGGATTCAAGCTCCTCTCAGGAGTTTGATCAGATAAATTTGGGTACCAAGGAAAATCCCAAGATGGTGAACATTGGAAAGTGCTACACTCTGGAGGAGAGACTTAAATTTTTTGCTCTACTCTACTAGTACATGGATGTTTTGGAGTACTCCTATGATGATCTAAAGTCACTCAGGCCTGAAGAAATTCACCATGAAATTCATCTCAAGAGTGATTCAGTGCCTTACAAGTAAAAATCTAGGTAGTATAATCTAAAGATATCAGGTACCATTCTATCTAAAATACAAAAAAAGTTGAACGCTAAGATAATCTTCCCAATCCATCATTCCACATGGATTGCAAACATAGTACCTATGAGAAAAAAGAATGGTAAAATTTGCCTCTATGTGGACTTCAAGAATTTGAATCAGTCATCCTTAAATGATAACTATCCTCTACCCATCATGGACCAAGTTCTTCAAACAGTGACCGGTTCAGAGATGTTATCAATGTTAGATGGCTTCTCAAGATACAATCAAGTTGAAGTTGGTGAAGCAGACCAACATAAGACTGCCTTCACCATGCCTTGGGGCACCTTTGCATATTGAAGAATGCCTTTTGACCTGATAAATGCTGGTGCCACCTTCCAAAGAGGAATGGACCTTGCTTTCAAAGATGAAATGGGTATGTTCATTTTAGTATACCTTGATGATTTAATAGTCTTTTCCAACATCATCTTGATCATATGTGCCATTTGCAATAAGTGTGGGAAAGGTGTCACCAAAATGGCATTTCTCTAAATCCCAAGAAGTTTATTTTTAGAGTAATAGAAGGGAAACTTCTTGAACACATTGTACCCTGAGAAGGAATAAAGATTGACTCAGAAAGAGTCAAATCCATATAGGAACTTACCCTACCCACAAGTAAGACTGCAGTTCACTCTTTCTTCAGAAAGGTGAATTTTTTACAAATGTTCATCCCCAAGTTCATAGAGAAGACTCGCCATATTGTAAACATGATGAAGGGAAAGGCTACCTTTAGCTAGACTAAAGAAGGTAAATTGGCATTCTAAGACATCAAAACATCTATTGTCCACACCCCAATTCTGATTTGTCTAGATTATACCAAATATTTCACCATATACAGTTATGCTTTTGAGCACACACTTTCAACAATCCTAGTTCAATAGAACAAAGGTGTGAAATCTCCCATATCCTTCATGAGCTGTCCTCTCAAAGCTCATGAGCTGAAGTATTTAAACATGGATAAGCATGCTTATGCAGTGGTAAAGGTAGTAAAGCACTTCTACTTTTACATCCTCAATTCACACACTACTACCTTGGTTCCTAATACCACAGTTAAATCCATATTAACTCAATAGGAGTTTGGAACCAAAAGAGGCAATTATATTTCCAAAATCTAGGAGTTTGATCTAGTTATCAAACCAACAAATCTTGTGTGAGGAAGGGGTCTCTACTAATTGATTGATGATAATAAACCTGAAGAAGCAGGGCATGAAGAAACAAAAGTGGAAGACACACCAATGGTCCTCCTTGTCTCCACCATGAATGAGTGGTATTCAAGTATTGCTTATTTCCTTACTTATGGTGAGTGTCCCGCTCACCTGTCTCATAAAGGAGAACTATTAAACTGAAAGCTTCAAATTTTTCCCTATGGGACAATGGCATGTATAAGAGGAACCTTGATGGAGTGTTCCTTCACTGTGTGGATAAAGAGCAACATAACCAAATTTTGAAGTCCTTTCATAATCTAGCCTATGGAGGACATTTTTTTGCTCCTGTAACTACCCATAAGATTCTACGAGTCAGGTATTACTAGTCTACTCTATTTCAAGATGCATACAAATGGGTACAAAGATGTGAACTATGCCAATAGTTCATTGGAAGACCCAAGTTAGCTACTCTACCTCTCAAGCCAGTGGTAATAGAAGAGCCATTTCAACAACGAAGAATTGATTTCATTCATGCTATAAACCCATATTTAAGCAATGGACATGGTTATGTCCTCACAGCCATAGATTAATTCACCAAATGGGTGGAAGCAATTCCAACCAAGCATGCTACTTCAGAAATGGTATGTGATTTCTTTAAGGAAAACATCATTTCCAGTTTTGGGTTCCTAATCAAGATTGTCACAAATAATAAAACCTATTTCTCTTCTCATGAGATCACTCAGTTCTATTTTTATTATGGAATTACCTTCTCCCATTCCTCTGATTATTTTCCACAAAGGAATGGCCAAGCTGAATCAAGCAATAAGAACCTAGTGACCATCATTAGGAAGCTGGTGGATGACAACCAATGAACTTGGCATAAAGCATTGGTTGATGCTTTATGGGCAGATAGAATTACACCCAAGAGGGCAATAGGTATGTCACCATTCTAACTTTTGTATGGTCTCAATGCAGAGATACTAATCACCCTAGAATTACTAGCACTAAAATTGACAAAGGTGGTTAAAGATCAGACATATAAAAGCTCCATTGATAAAAGGATCATGTGCTTGACTGAGTTGGATGAGAAGTGAACTATGGTGGTGGATTGAATTGCTATGGATCAAAGTCTAGCAAAGAAGCTCTTTGACCAGAAAGCAAGAACCCATGATTTATAGATTGGAGATCAAGTCCTGTTATGGGACAAGAGAAGAGAACCAAAGGGAATGCATGAGACATTTTATTCCCTATGGAGAGGCCTGTTTGCTATCCATCAACTCAATGGTGAAAATATTTTATTGTTGAAGTATGAAGATGGCACACCCTTTTCTCTACCTCATAATGGGCAGCATCTGAAGCACATCAATTCTTGAAGTATCAGATAAGATAATCTGTACATATGTATATTTATATAGTCTTTAGTTCTATTTTGTGCTTTTCATTTTCATTTTTGGACCTTTATTTTTGGTTAGCACGATGCCATAACCCAATGGCATACTTAAAGGCACTGGAGATTCTAGTTTCTACTCCCCTCAGCTGTTTCAAAATTTCAACTGAAGGAAGTTACCCAACTAGAACCAGTTATTGTTTCCAAAATCTGTCACTCATTTTTGGGACAACATATGAACTATTTTGGTCTTGTAAGCCAAAATTCTCTCTTCCCTTCTCAAAAACTATTCTAAACATTCAAATTCTTCATTATTCAAGATTTTTCAATTAAGGGACTAGTAGGTACAAAGGTTTAAAGACATCAGCAAGATTAAAGAGTTAAGTGCTTCGGCAAAAGTTCAAATTTCAACCGCTTTGGCAAGTTCAACGGCTTCAAAAGACTTAACAAAAAGAAGAAAGATTGAACCATTGAACCTTGAACCAAAAAAGGTTCAATAGATTAAAAGGTTCAATGAGATTGGTTTAAATCAGTTGGTTCAAGTGGTCAATTGAATGAGTCAAGAAAAATATTGAACTATTGAACCATTGAACCAAAGTTGATTCAATTAGTCGGTTCAATCGAATGGTTCAAAGGAGTCCCCAAAATCCCAAAGGGCAAGTGCCCTTGTGGAGGGTAGTGAACAAAAGTGCAAGTGCCCTTATAGAGGGAAATGAACCAAAGGGAATAAAAAGATATCCTTCAAAAAGATTTTCTACAGCTAATTTTATAAGGTAAATCCTTCAGACAAGATGTCTGAAGGAATTCCTTCAGATAGTTTTTCTAAAGGAATGATCAAAGGACCGACGGAAAGTGGCTAAGGCAAAGGAAATAAATCCTTTAGACAAAATTTTTGAAGGAATTCCTTTGAACATTTTATCTACAAGATTTGAAGAAGAAGGCAGCCTGAAGGACCCTAAAGGGTAGGTACCCTTATGGGGGGCTCCCAATGACTAGGAAATGGACCTTTCTCAAAGCCTATAGGGACACCTTCCCTTTAGGGTGTCCCAAAGATATAAATTTGAAGGAATGATCAAAGGCCCATAGACCTAATTCTATGGACTCTATATGCTTGTTTCTATAGACTTTGCAGGCTTGTTTCTACGGACTCTACAAGCTTGTTTCTACAAACTCTGTAGGCTAGTTTCTACAGACTCTATAGGCTAGTTTCTATGAACTCCACAAACTTGTTTCTATAGACTCCATAGGCTTGTTTCTACAGACCCCATAGGCTTGTTTCTATAGACTTTGTAGGCTTGTTTCTATAGATTCTACAAGCTGGTTTCTATGGACTCTGTAGGCTGGTTTTTATGTACTCTATAGGTTTGTTTCTACGAACTCCATAGGATTTGAGGAAGAAGGCCACCTGAAGGACCCCAAAGGGTAGTACCCTTATGGGGGGGCTATCAATGACCAAGAAATGGACCTTTCTCAAGGCTTGAAGGGATACCTTCCATTCGAGGTGTTCGAAAGACATAAAGTTGAAGGAATTTCAAAGCTCGAGAGACTTAGAGAAAATAAAGGCTTCTAATAAAGAGGATGAATCATTGAACCTTGAACCAAAATGGTTTAATGGGTTCAATGGGTTCAAAATTTCAAAGAAATCTTTGAGAAAAGGAAAGAAGTGAATGAACGAAGAAAGTGATGGAACCAAGGAGCTAATAAGATCGCCCAAACCATTGAACCATTGAACCAATGAACTCTCATAGGTTTAAAGGTTCATGGTTTAAAGTAGTTCAAAGTGACCAATGACTAGTGATGTCCCCATAGATGTCAAATTCAAGGAAATGAAATATCTATTGATTTTCAAATGTGGCGAGGAACCTGAAAATAAACTTAATGACCAACTGAAGAGGGAGCTGAAAGTGCCTACAAAAAGAAAAAGAGATAGCCCGAGAGCTCAAATTGCAACAAGAAAGAGGGAAAGACTAGAAATATCTGTGCAGGAGTTATTTCCATTAGGTGGAATAGTCCATCAAGTGGACATCTAAGCTCATAAGCATTAAAAGGTGCGGCCTATTTTTCTCCCTTGGAATAAAAGTGAGGGGACAATTGTGTACATATTTGGAGAAAGACTAGACAACCCATACTGAGGAAAAAATATTTGAGATGAATTGACATGCCATAGTTAAGGCAGACACCCTGTTCTAGCATGGCCTCTTTGACTAAACTGAAAGTGCATTTAAGGCATTAAATGCAGCATGGGCCATTCTATGAAACAAAGCACCAAGTCTTCCTTGGTGGCTATATATTGTAATTCTTATTTTATGTAGAGGAGATATTTTTGGTTATAGAAGCAAAACTATGCCAAAATTGAAAGGTGATTACTGAGACTTTGAGCTCAGATTGTTAATCATATTTCTTTATTTGAATGAAAAAGTAGGTTACTTTCAGATTTTGTGCTGTTATAACTTGTGTCATTTAGGAGATTGTTCTTATGTCTATTTACTGAATGCATTCTTGTCCATTTTAATGAAATAAGTAGGACTAGTGGAAGTAATTAGGAAGGTGTCCTGAAGCCAACTATGGAGAGACTTTGTGCTACCATAATTTTCCTGTGTGTGTATGTTTTAGTTGCTTTCTATGTAAAGTGCCTTGGGATGAGTTTGTGCCCTCATTGCCCTTCATACTTCACTCTTGGGAATTTGAAGTGGAGACTTTGGGTTACACTTCATTCTACTGGTTACTACACCCTTGTTACCAGTTACTTGTTACTTATCAGAATGAACTCCTACTATTTGCTGCAAGACCACTTTTGAAAGAAGAGAAGTGCCTCCTATCATTTCACTAGGATTTATCCTTTGTTTGTGAACATCATCTCTAAAAAAAGAGAGATGGATGGTTTTATCCTACCTTGAGTGTTATTTTTTGCATATCTATATATAGTATATACCTCCTCATATTTATAAGGAACCTCCCCTTGATGAGAGGAGAGACTTGTCCCCTTTTGATGTGGTAAACCTACACATCTGGCTAACCAATCTCCCTATGCTATGGTTGAAGTAACCTATTTTTCCCATTAGTTAGCTGGTGAAAAAATATTCACCCAACATGAGCAACCTTTTGATAATTAAAACAAACTATTCCTCTTGATGGAAACACAACATGAACCATATATATTGAATGATGAATTTCCTCATAGTTCTATGGATATTCATTCTTGGAGGGCCTTCTATAAAGCCTTGCTCTTTAACCAAATTGGTTACATGAATAATAATATTCATTGAAAGGATTAACATACATTATACCGTTAGGTTGCATGATAGGATTAGTCTTCATTTTTACAACACCATCATTCCTTGATTAACCATTGACCTTCTTGATGTCATTAGTGTTATTATTTTGGTATCTATTGAAACCAAAACCTATTTTGTCATTATCAGTCTTTTGATTACTCAGGATGTTATCTAGATCATTAGTACTCTTTTCAAACTTTATAAAGGACTTAACTTTACTTGATGCTTGATCTAACTTAGCTCTCAAAGAATCCATTTAAATTACATACCTTGCACATTCTTCTTCTTTAGAATTTAGTCTTGCAATCACAATCTCAAGTTGAGTTTCCACTTATTTGACTATTTCCTCTTGTTCCTTGGAGTTGTTGTTTAGTATAGCTTTAAACAAGTTGATTTATTCCTCATAATATTTGATAAGATACCTCATCACCATATTCTTATTAATCTTCACCATATTTAGTTATTCTAGATTATTCATCAAATTAGCCTTAAAGTTTACCTCATCTAAATCACTAATAGTAACTTTAATCCATATGAAATCTTCTTGATGTGAACAACTTGTTTCCTCAGCCATGAAAAGTACTTCATTGACATTAGTACCATCACCTTCATGGTCACTCTCATAATCACTTATGTCATTATCATCAGATGAGATAAAATATTCCTTGGTGTATGTTTATGCCTAAAACTTTTGCTTCAGACTAAACAACAATCTATGGGAAGCTTTATAGATGTGGGACTGAATGCAGTTTGTAAAGAAACATTTGGGATTTTAGAAGTTGACTCTTCACTCAATTTTGGGGGTGAAAATGGGTAGAGGAAAGGAAAATAGATAACATTAAATAAAATGTAATATAAGGTGATGCATCTAGATATTTGAAACATTAACTTATTATTTCATAAAATAGATTATATCCTCAAGCATCACAAACCATAAAGGAGCATAAAGCATGAACTACAGTCTATTATGCAAACAAAGACCAAAAATATAAAAGCATAAGATAAATAATAGACAAAGATAATTTTTATACCCCAAATAACATATAACATCACATCCTCTTCATTATATATTGATAACAAAATATAGAAGGCCGTAAGGGGGAAATACAAAGAATCTAATCACATATGTGAGGTGCACCTTCTAAGATTGTAGAATAGAAAAATGCTAACTGTTACTATTCCTAGTATATTATAATGGATGTTCATAAAAATAGAGAGATATAAAAATGATAATCAACCCCTTCCCAAAGGGATGATCCCAAAATAAATAGGTGAGGAGGCTACTCGAGGAGAGTGACATCTAGAGATTTTAGTACTTTTACCCACGATGATGCCATTATAACTAAAAAGAGGATCTCAAGATAATGAGTCTAGTTAGCCTCTGAATCCTAGATATGGTGTAATTATATCATTCTATTATGTCCACTACACTTAATATAAGTGAATTAGTGCCATTTTTACACTTTTAGAGCTTTCCTACTTATACTAAATTCCATGACCTTGTTTCTCCCTTAAAATTAGTGGAATACACTTTAAGCTAAGCTTAAAGTGTTTCAAAAGATTTAATCAAAAGGATGGGCCCACACTCTTGTCCAATGGCACAACCTTATGTTTTGGTAGACCAACATTGTTCCTAGGTAAGCATGGGGATGACACACATTGAGTTGGTGGTTATTTAAAAGGGTTGAGGACTTTTTGGGTGAGGTTGAGCATGGGGCCACCACATGTCAATTTGGTGCTCTACTAGAGTGATTCAAAAGTCTCTTTGAGCCAGATGAGCATTGGGATACCACATGGAAGAAGTGGATGGAGGCTATAACTCAAGAATTTTTTTTAAATGGGGCTCTAAATAAATAAGGGGCCAAAAGGGTAGCCATCGAAAGGTGCCAAGGAATTGCCAACTACCTAACAAGCCTAGAACTAGGGATGAACTACTCCAAAAAATAATGTGGATTTATGATCCATAGTTTCTAGAGATTGACAAGGTAATCTACCTGTGGGTGGGAAAACTTAGAACTTTGGTGCTCAGACCAATCAAAGAAAAACTATGAAAATAAGAGGAAAGTGTGGATACCTACAATTTTTTAAGGGCCAACTATAAGGCACCCAATCTTTCTCCTTTGGCTAGGTCTTATTATTAAGAGTCTCAAAGGCTCTATCAAGATCTATTATCTCCTTAAAGGAGATTTTATATAAGCCTTTAATAACTATTATCATATGAAATTCTATTTGGGTAAGTGGGTGCAAATTTTTATCCACCTTGGAGACATCAGGTGATTGACTGAGAGCCATGAAAATGGTCTAGTCATTTTTCTTTTGCTCAAGCAATGCCTTGACTTGGTCCTCTGGGAGGATTCTGTTATCTATTAATAAAGGGGAGGGGAGTCCCAATTAGTTTAATTTCTCTATGTTTCCACATCTCTTCAAATTCTTAATCTAGGGCATTAAGTAATGCCTTGCATTTATTTGCTACTTTATTATAGCTCAAAAACTCATTGACCTTCACTATTGTCTACCTCCAGTCAGTCACCCCTATTGATTGTAGAATTTTGGGAAAAGCATTATAGAGATTTTGAATAAGGATCTATGCGTCTATAACTTTGGTGAAGATAAAGGTGAACCCATAATCAATATATGTGCTCACTTGAGAGGTTATCTTCTACACATTTGTGAGGAAAGTTAGCATTATATTTAGGTTTACCATCATGACCTTGATCCTCTCCCAATAGGATTGGTATAGTTGTTGAACTATGGAAAATATTTTTACAGCCTATTGGTGAGTGATGAGGTCTTTATTTAGCTTTTTTATCTCTTGGTCTTTGACTAAGGAGTATTGTTATGCCTTATACTGTAGTTGTTAATATGACCAATTTGAATCAAAGACCTTTTGGTGAGTTTTAGCCAATTGTGTCTCCTCTTACAACTTAGTTTTGGTAGTTATTCATAGGCTAGTTTCTATTTGGAAGCTTTTCTTTGGGATGATTCCCTAGAGGTTGGCTCTTGAATTTTTGAGGTTAACATCCTTGGCTTTAACCATGGCATTAAAATGGTCGACTATAGCCTTCACCTTTATGAGCTCCAGCTTAGTATTTTCCAATTATCAAGCCACCTTGATATAATTTGTAGTCATTGTGTCTCCTCCATGAGTTTGACCCTATCAATGGATCTAGCTTGTTTTAGGTTGAGATCGATAGATTGAATGGTGTAGTTACTCGAATGCATCTATACTTGGGGCTTGACTACTTTGAGTGTCAAAAGAATAACCATAAGGGATTGCTATGTAGGGTCATAAAATGATCGTATTTTATTTTGGGCATTGGATTTGGCTTGATTCAACCTTTTTTATTCCATTTAGGCCTTGTAAACCACCTTTGCTATGTCTACCTACTATTGGTATCAATCTAGCACTTGAATAATCTCTCTTATAAATGGTATTACATATGATATCACAAATGGAATAGCTATTTACTTCTATAAAATAATAGACCCTACTCTTATTAAAGTGAGTGAATGAATGATGAGGGTTGAAGTGGAAAAAGGTGGGAGCCATCAGGGCAAGGTGAATGGTGATTTCATTATGAGGGAGGATGAGGATGATGTAGGTAGGGGGTGAGTAAAGGTATGTGAGAAGATATAGGTATCATAGAAGGAAAAAGGGTGAGCTTGGCTATAGGCTAGGTGGTATTGGGTTGAGTAGTGGATAGTGCTATAACCTATAATGGGATAGTGAGGGTAGGTGAAGTTGTGATGAGAGGAGCTGAAGTGCTTGGCTAGGTGTAGGTGATGCCACAACCTACAATGGAATTGTGGAAGGAGATGGGGAAGTGGAAAAAGAAGTGGAGGTAGAAAGTAAGGAATCCATAAAGCATATCTTCTTCTATGGGGGCATTGATGAAAGGCTAAAAATGGGTACCTCAATTTGTTTGAGATGGAATGACACAGTCGTGAGGTGTATAATGGGGTCTTATTATTGATGTGGGGCCATAGGATATGGAAATAGAGGTGGTGGCCCTCTTGAAGGCTTTTAGGTCACCATGACCTTTTCTACCACTTTTTTCTCTAGAGGTGTGTTTTTTGCCTCCTCGGGAGTGTCTTCTTCCGCTTCTTCATCATCTCTTATCTCAATTTTAGGAGAAAATTCTTCTTTTTATCTACCCTCTTTTGGGTAGAACTCAACTTAGAACTTCTCAAAGGTCTCATCCTAATATTCATAATCAAAACCAATGTAATTCTTGTTGATTTCATACCTATGTTTTGTGAAAGCAACCATCTTTTCTTCAATATAGTTCAACTAGCTGAGCTACTTCTTTATCCCTTTTGATAACTTCTTGGTTGGGTCATATGCTTAGACCTTGGCATAGAAAAACTCCCATAGTTTAAGGGTGTATTATGATATTTAAACTAGGTCTACATAATTATGGGGAATGTCCTTCATGGATGACTTCCTCTACTCTAGGTAAGGCTGAGATTGATGTTTGGGAGCACTAGCAACCTTCAAGTTGCCTATATATCCTATTGAATCATAGTCCCATCTATTGTTTATTAAGTCAAGGCTAAGCTCTATGATCTTGGATAAGAGTAGGCATCCCTAGTGCCTTTTTAGCAATATGATACCATCCCTTGTGAAAGGGACATCATAAACACCATTTTTATTCTTCCCCACCCCAGAGAAAAAGTCCATAATGCTAAGTTAGTGAGCTAATTATAGGGATAAGGTTTTGTTAGTCATCCTATGGGAAAGCTGAAAGGGATCTCCTTGGAATCCATGTACTTGAATAAATAAAAAGTGGGCTCCCTAAAACTAGTCAACTGGGACTCTACTACCTATGAGCTAGGCTTGCTACCCATTTATCATCATGGAGGTGATAGCTTGTTGACTGAGGTCTATGAGAATTGGGGCCATAAAAAGCTTTGAGAACTCATAGTAGTCTTAGTGATTAATAGGACATGGGTCATATGATGACTGGGTTCACTATATTTGGGAAGACTTCTATGTCAGAAGTGCTAAGTGATAGGTGTAAGGAAAATAACTAGGAGTGATAGTATAAAATGAGGTGCATGAGGAAAGATGGGTACCAAAAGGTACCCCTTGTCAACAAATTTTATAGTTCATCCCTCATGGTGGAGGTGATGGATTCAACAAATTCCATCTTGAACTCTTACCCTTTCTCTATCATGATCATGAGGTAGAGTGTTCCCAACTAAAATTCATTGATGCTATCATCAACATCCATACCCAAGATGAAGGCTAACATGGACAGGGTGTCCCTTAAAAGTTTTATGGGGAAAGTCATCAGGGTTATAGGTAGAGGAGGCATCTATGTGACCTTACTTATAATGAGAGATCTGAGAAAGTGAGCCTTTGACTCAACCTGGGAATCCTAAATGCTTTGAAGGCTCTTGGTACTATAGATAATGGCCTTGGGATCGTAATAGAATCATATCATCTCTTTGATGTCATATGTGCTAATTTTTAGCTTTAAATGGGTGTTGCTAGTGATCACTTCAATCCTGGCATCATATCTTTCTATACAAAAAGAGATGATTTATTGGCATGGGTGCACATAGGGAACCATGTATTATGCTAGGATGCACTCCCAAATTCTACCTCTAAAACAATTGTACTCCTTTCTAATTATATCAAGAATTTGGGTGTGGGTGTCCTCTCTCAAATTCTTAGGATTTTGGGTTAACTTTAGGTCAAAAATTTCATCCACAAAGTTAGTCACCAATGTCTAGTCCTTGCAAGGTCCCTTGGTTTCCTTCTTGGTGTTTGCCACCTTCTCCTTCACTTGAGTAGGGGTTGAAACATAGGCTTATATCATAGCATAGTTGGGGGGAAGGTCTTCCCCACTATCCAAACCATGGTTTCTTTGTTTTTAAGGATGTATACCACTCTTAGATGAATATGTAGAAGCTTCCATACCTGATCAATCTATTCCAAACTTACTCTATATGCCATAAAAGATTAAATGTCGATTAATTATTCTTTGCCTACTATGTCTAATCTACATACTCTATCTCTACTCTTCTTAGTCACTCAATGTTTTTATAAGAACTTAAAGTGTCAAGGGTTTAGCTCAAATGAGAGAGGGGGTATTTATGCATTGGTACCACTAGGTGGGCTCATTATTAGAATTTAATAAATTGAGCATCCCCATAAATTATAAGAGTGGTACATAGTCTCAAAGGGCCATTTGTAAGAGATTTTGTAATGATCATAATTGGAAATCATACATAATGGAGTGTCTAATATTAATGATAGGTGAGGTGGGTAGATAACTATATTTTAGAGAATGTCTTAAAGATTTGGGAGGGCTAGGGAGAGGATGCATGGTGATTCAATAAACCACTTGTGTTAATGACACTTATTTGAAAAAGGAAACAACAAAGGGAAATGAAACAAAATGAGGGAAACAACAATGAGAAAGGGAAAACACAACAAAAAAGGTAAGCTAACTAATTATGTATAAGGAGTAGACAGACTAGTTAGTTGAAATAATTCAAGTCTATCCCATTGATCGGGATCTCTAACATGTTTCCCTCTTGATCTTACAATTCAAAAGCATTTCACTTCCTATCACTAATGATGCAAAAATATCCTCTCTAGAGGGAATCAAACTTCACATGCTGCCCTAACTTCATGGCCTACTGATCATATTTGAGAACTAATCTCCTAGTTTAAATCTTAGGTGTGGTGACTTTCTATTAAACCATCACTTAAACATTTATTATCAAATGATCTTCACACCACTTTCCTATTTTCTTGCCTCTTAGAGTCTGAGAAACTTGGTAACTTGAACCTCCATTGATCCATTTTATTCAATTTTGATAGCCTTCAAAAGTTATCATATGGGGATTTTTTGATGATATTGACATAATCACTTCTTTCTTGTATACAAGTTTATATAAGGAAGTTCTTAGGATCTATTTGGGGGTGACGAGATCTACCAGTAATGCTATTTTTACATGTAAGTGCCATTCCCTTTACTTGCCATCACACATCCTTTTGATTAGCTTGATCAAATTTTTGTTAGTAGATTCTACCAATCCATTTCATTGTGGGTAGTAATTGGATGAAGCCTTTAGGAATACACCATTTTGGAGCATAAATTCATAAATTTTAGACCCAAAGAAGGCTTTCACATTATTGTAAATTATTGTTTTAGGAGGGTCAAACCTTACCACAAGCTTTTCTAGGAAGTTGAGGATCACATTCTCGATTTCCTCCCTCAGTAGGACTACTTCAATCCTCTTGGTGAAGTAGTCAATGGCTATTAATATCCATTTGTGATCAGTACTAGAGATTGAATTGATCATCCTGATGAAGTCCAAGCCCCACTATATTAAGGGTTCATTCGTCATAATTAGGTTTAGAAGCATGGTAGATTTTTTCCTCTTTTTTGTGAAGAATTAACATTTATAGAACTTCTTAATTGCCTAGTGGCAGTCCACAAACACGGTCAGTCAATAATACCCTACATACATGAATTTTGTCATGGTGGTTTTAGCTAAAAAGTGGCCACTTGGGGAAGTGAAGTGCATATCTTGGAGAATTTTCTCTTCTTAGGGATTATCAATGTATCGAAGATCTCCATCAAAATTTATCTTGAATATGACCCCTTGGACTACTGTGTAGATAGACCCATAAAACCTATAAAATCACCTTTTATGCATGGGGAGCCCATTAGGATATTGGTTGGTCTAAATAAAATAGACTTTGTTGATCACCCAAGACTTGTCAACTTCAAATTAGTTCACCATTGCTACTTTTGGCATGTTTTGATCCTTTTCTAAGATCTCTACATATTGAGATAGATACTCAAAAATTCCTCTTCCTTTGATTACCTTTATCAACCTAACTTCTATATCATATTCTAGGATCTTGGTGATCCAATTAGCCCTTTTATCTATAATTTCTACTTCCATGATGTACTCATAGATGCTATAGTGTGTTATGTACACCATTATTTTGTTTCCTGCCATAAGGTGCCTAAACTTCTTAAGGCCCTTGACAATGGCAAAGGCTTATCTATCAAAGAAGCTATATTTGACCTCATACCCATATAATGTTCTAGATTAGAATGGGATCGGGTGTTCATTCCTTCCCTCTTCTTCGTTTTGAGTTAACATAGTTGTGAGGTTGTACTCACTCCCATATACATACATAATGAAATCCTTAGAAAAGTAAGTGTTAACAAGAATGGGCATGATAGCTATTACACCTTTGATTTCTTCAAATTATACTCTTCCTTCAGGTGTCTTTTTAAGGGTCTAGTCCTTTTTCAACATTAAAGTGATTAGTGTAGCTAATCCATCAAAATCAGATATAAACCTGCTGATGAAATTAATCTTTCCAAGGAAAGATTGGATCCCTTTATTGTTTACTATAAAATCTAAGTCTATGATGGATTTGATCCTCTTTGGGTCAATAACGATCTCATCTTTGGATACCATGTATCCAAGTAGCTTGCCCTGAGGGACTCTTAAGAAACATTTCTTGGGGTTTAGAGATACCCTAAATTCTTGGCATTTTTGAAAGACCTTCTCTAGATGGTTGAAGTGATCCTCTTTCTTCTTGGAAAACATAGTGATGTAATCTAGGTAGATGAGGATGGTATCATTAATCATCCCCTTAAAGGCTACATCCATCTCTCACTAAAATGTTTCACTAGCATTGGAAAGGCCAAAAGGCATATTTTCATATGTGAGGGTTCCCTATTTTGTGGTAAAGTTAGTCTTGTGTTAGTGTTCTTCATTCACCCATACCTGATTGTACCTAGAGAATCCATCTAGTAGGGAAAACATCTCTACACCTACTACCATCAGGAGGGTAATGGTATTTTAGGGGTGCCTTATTTAGATCTCAAAAATATACACACAGTTGGATTTCTCCACTTTTATTCCACACAAGAAATAGATTGGAAACCCAAGTCAAATAATTTATTGGATATATGATCTTTGAGTCAATTATTTTCTTGAGCTCTTGAGCCATGAGGGACCTAATATTTGGGTTTACAGGCCTTTGTTTCTACTAGACTAACTTGGCCCCTTCAATGAAATCTATGGTGTGATAGATAATCCCATGATCATATCCCTTCAAGTCATCATAAGTCCATGTGATAACTCCATATTTATCAAAAAAAGAGATTAAACACTTCTTATCCTTTTGGGGAACTTCTTTTCCAATTTTAAACTTTATTCTACCCTTGATGTTGAGGTCAAAGTAATCACCCTTATCCACAACAAACTTGCATTTGTCATTTCTTGCATCATCAGAGTCAAAAAAATTTCTAGGGTAATGAGACCCTTTAAAAGATTATTAGTTTTTAACTGTATGATTTGGTCTCCAGAGGACTCCTCAATTTTTGGTTGTAGTTGTTCCACAAACTCACATGATTGCTGGAAGAACATTGTAATTTGAGCATCACTTTCAAACACCTACTAGTTTTTGGTCATTGTATAAGATAGATGGATTGATAATTACTTGTATCACTTGCTCATTAGTGAATAAGTCCTTTATTGGGTTAAATTGGGAACCAATTATTGCCATCCCATCGACCTCTGGATTCATAGTTCTTGGGATGATTTGAATGTTGAAGGATTCAAAATATTCAATTATATCCTATATGTGGTGGTGGTAAGATCTCATACACACATTTTTTACAACTATCAATCCTCTTACCTACCTCACTACTAATTCAAAATCATTAAATACCTTTAGCTATTTGATGTTCATTCATTTGATGAGGTTGAGGCCATAAACTAAAGCCTCATATTCAACCTTGTTATTTATACAGTTAAACTAAAATTTAAAGGCCTAATGGGTTTCTTTTATAGAAGATGTTAGATAGATGCTATCTCTAGAGCTAGAATTTCACTTTGCACCATCAAAATGTAGAGTCCAAAGTTTAGACTTATCTCTGAGCCTTTCATTCTAATTTATTTTATACTTTAAGACTTTTAGTATGGCCTAGTCCTCATCATGGATCACATAGGTTATGAGGCCCATGGTATATAAGTTTTTAAATGGGTCATTTTCAATGAAATCATTAATGAGGGCCTCTTCTTTAAGGCTTCTATTATCCACTACCTTTTCTTCTTCAAGCATATTTATATAGTGTGTCTCTATCTTTGAGAAGGAGGTGTGCACTACTTAGAAGTTCACCATCACTTCATCTGCTATGTGTTCTAGATGAAGTGGGTTAGATAACACATTCAAATTTGACTTGGTTCTTAGAATAAAATGAGACCAATCCAATGATAGGTATCCACCAATTTTGGGGTAAAATCTCTTAATAGACATAACCAAAACATTGATGAAATGTCTATTACCAAAATTTATTAAGGTACAATGATGTTAGGACAAGAGTACAATGTGAGGGGAAGACCTCAGATGATCCCTAAAGTTTGGACCTTATTCCCATATAGTTACATCACCCCTTTGTTTAAGGGTTCATAATTCAATTATAGTGCATCAATTATTTGTTTGGGCATGATTGTTGTGCTTGCACCCATATATATCATGAAACTATGCAATAATTTATTTTCCAAAATCAATGTTAAATAAAATGGGATAGGTTTTATTTTTCTTATCCTTTCCTTGGTATTGACAAATGTAAAAGATATATAAGGTTATGTATTTGTGCTATCTTCTTTCCCCTTTGTCTTCATAGGTTCTACAATTGGCTTCCCTTACATGGGCCCCTCCTTCCCCTCTAAGGCTTCCTTCAGTAGAGTATTCTATTCAAGGATAGATAGGATATCCCAGAGAGAAATGTTGGATATAACCTTTTTCAACTACTCTACCATATTTTCCCTTGCTTTGCATTGCCTCAGTCTACTTTAGGTAGAATACAACTAGAAGTTATGGTTTTGGAGTCTTTTCAAAAGTTACTTTGGGCCTTACGAGAGCTTTGGGGCTATCAACCAATCTTTTTTTGGAGTGAGTGTAGTAGTCTATTTGTACTTATAGGGTTCTATATATAGGGACCTCATTTTCATATACTACATCTTCATCCTCTACCCAAAATAATAGTGCATGTTTTGGGGATATTTATTCCTATTTTTCCAAGGACATCCCTTTCATTTGCACCATCAAGACTACATCCTCAATCCTTGAAGATTGGTATGCATAGTCTAAGTCAGGTGCATTCCCTTGTCACCATTACTCATAAAACTTTTATTGTAGGTTACCCCTTGGAAATTTTTGGGGCCCATAAGCATCATTATAAGGAAATCACCATGAGATATAACCATTAACCAAGTTATTTTGACCAGCTACTAGATTTTTTCTTGCACTTGGTGATACCATGTGTAGAGGATCTAGAACCATAAAAATTTGATTGGTAAGCTACATCCAATGATTTAGAGCCTAGTGATTCAACACTAGGTATTTTGGCCTTTTCCTATCTTGGAATTGATTTTATTGGTAAGGTAGTCTCCTTTCTTGGTAGTTATTGAAAGAAGGCTTCAGAGGCGTAACTTGTTACCTTTTAAGATTGATTATCTCATTAGAGAAATTTTGTAGAATACTTTTCATATCATTCATCTATGCTATTAGCAAAGACATAGAAAATGTGCTCATTTGAGTGGGAGAGTACACATACATAAAAGGTGGTAGGGATACTGAAGTACTCGAGACCTCTTCTTGTAAAGGTATGGACATCTAGGGGAACATCAACATCAATAGTCAACGGGGAATATTTCTTGCATTGATTAGGTTATTTTCATCCCTTATCATAATGTTATATGGATTTGATAGCTTCTGTCCTCTAAGTTATTGAATCATGACTGCAATGTCTTAATTAAGGGTCTTGAGGTAAAAAATAATGGCCATGCTAGTGGGTGGCCAAGTTGCTAGTGAGATCATTTGCTAGGTTTTTTTGAACCTAGTATTAAAATCAACCATGGCCTCTTATGGGGCCCTTTTGATGTTTATTAGTTGCTATATGAGGGATGATCGATCTACCTTATCATTAAATCACTCAAAAAATTTGTCACCTCGGTCATCCCAAATTCTAATTGAGTTGGCTAGCAAAGATCAATACCAATCAAGAACCTACCCCTTGAAAGAGGTTTCTAGTAACCTTAAGGCTACGTTCTGCATGTTGACATAGTGAATAGTACACACATTTTCCACATCTAAGAGATGTTTAGCTATTATAGTGAAATCTTCTCCTAAAAACTTAGGGAGTTCCTTTAAGGTGTTTACCAAGATAGGGTCCCATACAAATGATGGTGTTAAAGGAATAAGTGGGCTATTGATGTCCCATGACATAAAGTTCCTCAGTAGACCCAAGTGCTCCATTTACTATTGTTTTTGTTGTGTAACATTAGACCTTGAGACTCTCTATAAAATAGGGTATCCTAAAGGTGGTGTTAATATATTTAGATTATTCATAGTTTATGATCACGTTATGGGCCTATGACTAATAAATTCATATTCTTAGTCAAACTAGAAGGGTCCCATTGGGTGTACTAAAAAATATTAAACTTTGATGCCTATTTTTTTTGATTTAGGATAAACAACCATCTATGGGAAACTTTATAGATGTGGGACCAAATGCAATCTATAAAGCAACTTCCAAGATTTTAGAAGTTAGCTCTTCATTCAATTTTGGGGGTGAAAAGGGGTAGAAGCAAGGAAAATAGATAACATGAAAGTAAATCTAATCTAAGGTGATGCATTGAGAGATTTGAAACATTAACCTATGATTTCATAAAATAGATTAGATCCTCAATCATCAAAGACCATAAGGGAGCATAAATCATGAACTACATTTTATTATGAAAAAAAAGACAAAAAATATAGAAGTAGAAGAAGAGAAAAAACAAATAGAGATAATTTTTCCACTCCAAATAATGTAGAACATCACATCCTCTTCATTGTAGATGGAGAACAAAATATAGAAGGCTATAAGGGGGAACATACAAAGCATCCAATCACATCTATGAGGTACACCTACTAAGGTTGCATAATATAAAACTGTTAACTACTACTATTCTTAGTCTATTATAATGGCCATTCATAAAAATAGAAAGAGATAAAAATGATAACCAACCCCTTCCCAAAGGGATGAGCCTAGAATAAATAGGCAAGGAGGCTACTCGAGGAGGGTGACATTTGGATATTCTAGCGTTCATACCCGTAATGACATCATTGTAATGAAAAGAGGATCTTGATCTCATGAGTCTAGTTAGCCTTTGGATCTCATATATGGCACAACTACATCATTTTATTATGACCACTACACTTAGGATAAATGAAGTGGTGCCATGTGTACACTTTTAGAGATTTCCTACCTATGCTACATTCTACAACCTTGTTTCCCCCTTAAAATAAATGGATTAACCTTTAATATAAGATTACAGTATTTCAAAAGCTTTACTCAAAAGGAGGGGCCCACATTCTCATCCAATGGTACTACCTTAAGTTATGGCAAACCAAAATTGCTCCAAGGTAAGCATAGGGATGACTCACATTGAGCTAGAAATTCTCTAGAAGGGCTGAGGAATTTTTGGGTAAGGTTGAGTGTAGTGCTGCCACATGTCGATCTGGCACTCCACTAGAGTTAGTAAAAAGTATCCTTGAGCTAGATGAGCATTGGGATACCACGTGGAAGAAGTGAATGGAGGCTAGAGCTTAGGAAAATTTCAAAAAATGGGGCTCTAAAGAAAGAAGGGGCTAAAAGGGGAGCCAATAAAAGGTGTCAAGGAATTTCCAACTTCCAGATGAACTCAATGCTAGGGGTGAATTGCTCCAAAAAAAATCATGGATTTTTGATCCACAGTGTAAAAGCTTATTTTATTCTTGAAAAATTTCTTCTTATCATCATACCTTCTAAAGCTTTTCATACTCTTATCAGACCTATAAGTATTTTTATCATCATCATGACCTTCATCATGCTCTTTATCATATTTTGCCTTATGATTATGAGGAAAATTATTAGCAAAGTGTCCAATCTCACCATAGTTAAAACATTTAAAGATAAACTTACCCTTGTATTTACCTGAAATAGTTTTCAACTTTCTTGAAAACATAGCTATCAACTCATCATCATAAATATCATATTCATCATTGTCTTTGACTTTATTAACTTCTATATTATTCTCTTTTGACCTTCTTTTTACCTTGACATCAACTTCCTTATTTGTAGGTATTTCATCATTTATCCTCATCTCATAGGCTATTAGGGTTCCATGAAGTCCATTCATCTCTAGCTTGTCTAGATCTTGCATCTCTTCAACAATAGACACTTTAGAATTAAATTTGGGAGTTAGATATCTTAATTTTTTTAAAAAATAGTAGACTCTTTCAATTATTCACCTAGGCCTCTTATGATGTTGACCAGTTCATCAAACCTCAATAAGTAGGCCACAATAGTCTCATATTCATTTATCCTTAGGATTTCAAATTATCTTCTATGGGTTTGTAACTTAGCCAAATTGAACTTGGATTTTACCTCATGAATAGTCTTCAACTTGTCCCACATTTATTTAGTAGACATATAGTACATCACCTTCATAAGTTCTACCTCTGACAAGCCACACATAATACCATTCATTGATTTTGAATTATTGTCACTAGTGTAAACACTAAAAAAATGCACACAAAGGTTCTAGGTGTTGAAACACACCTAGAATACCTTGATATCCCTTAGGGACCATCCCCTAACACTTTTATTATAAACTTGAGTCTAGTTAGCTGACTAGCTAAACTAGATCACTAACCCACCTTGAACAAACTTGACCTTTGACCCTCGACCATCAACGGTCACCCTTATCATCAATGGTTAGGCTTGACCATCGATGGTTAGGTTTCCACCACCTAAATAGTCAAACTCTAGTCATTTTAGCTTGATTTTTTATATTTATCTCATCTAATTCATGTGTGGGCCAATGTATGTAAAAGATAAATATGAGTTACTAATTGAATCTCTTGTTAACCTATTATTGCACCTCTCCTTCCTTCCTATAAAAATAGAGGAGGAGAAGGTGAAAGGGATCCATATTTATAATCAATCAACCATATGCATCTAGAGCCATATCCTTTTGCATGAACACTTCCTTTTACATGTGTTATTCTAGTGAACTAATGAACCAACAAGTGCGATAGAGATCTGAATCACTACTACTTTTCAGCTAAAAACCAAGCATCGTTACTCTACTAAAATTGCTATGAGCTTCACCAATAAATCCTTCAAACTTATTTAGATAAAAAAAATAAGCTAATTATTTGTTTCCAATAAATTAGTTACTTTGTTTTTATTTCATAATCAACCTAGACCGAACCCATCTCTCAGAATTACATTCTATAACCTTATCAAATCAGACTTCTTAAACACACCTAAAACTCATAGTAAATAATGATAGTCACCTTGACCATTGATGGTTACCCCAATCATTGATGGTCATCCAAATCATCGATGGTCACTACCAAGCAAATAAACAACAAGCCATTTTCACCCACTAGACCTCAACCAAATCTAACTTTTAGATCCTCAACCTGATCACATAACCCTAACTTATTTTTTGGACCATACCTAATTAATTTAGCATTAATATCAATCTATTTATTGTTATAATTATTAAAATTAACCTCTTCATTTATCAATCACTTCTTGTATTTAAATACCTTCTATTGTTTATGCAAGTAATTTATCTTTCATACTTGATTGTTTAAAATTGTGGACTAACATCCTCAAGGAAGCTCCTGCTTCTTGGATCTAGCTTGATAGGCAATCCACCCTACTATATAACTAATCAACCATTTTTTTGAGTGCTTTCTTATCTACAGGTCATTACTTCCAAGCCAAAGATGAGTATCTATAATCTTTTGGATCAAATGCATGCACAACATATCAAGTTTTTCTACCATACCATTCTTGAGTTTCTTTTCTCATTCCCCTAAAGAATATAAGCAAAAGTTATTAGAAACATTTCGATTCCCAGTGGGACCCTTGAGTCTTTTATTAGGCTCATAGTTACATCTAGGTGCTTATTCTTCTTATTTTCTACTCATACAATGAAATTAAAATTTCCTTTTGGGTTTAAAATTGATTGCATACATTATTTTCTTGCTTATTTTAGATCACATAGCTTAAATATCCAAGAGAATTAAATCATAGAGTCACTCTTATCACACACACAAGAACAAACCAATTACATCTAATTAATCATCAAACATTGACATAAGGCCCAACTGGGATTTCACTACCTAGCAGTCACCTTTCTCAGCCATCCTAATTAGATTTCATCATCAAGGGGAGAACCACCAACTCAGATCTCTATTTGTGTATAATCTCTAGTAATCGGTATATCTTGGATAAGCACTTGACACCCTTATCACTATGGTGTGTGAAGTGAAGGGTTAAGCCCCAGTATCAAACCATGTACTGATTTCCAATATAGATCCCTTTGAGAACCTAAACACAACCTAAAACCAATCTTAAACTTCTTTTCTAGTACCCACTCTATAATCTAATTTGAGTCACATAATTATTGAAGCTTAAGGTATAAAACACAAGAGAGACTAAAAATAACCTTAAGATTTAATGTGATTTAGTGTGCATTTCATTTCCTTGAAATTTTCATGTCTTTTCTTTGTTTGAGTTATGAGAATTGCTTGTATCTTCCTCCTTTCCTTATCTAGATGGTTTGAACTAAGAAACAACTAACAAACCAAGAAAACTAGGACCCACCTCCTAATAATCCACCTCCATCTTCTCCCTCATCCATGGGGTAGATCTTAGATGTAGAGAGTTATCCTCATCCTTTTGGGAGTCTTACCATCCCTCAAATGGTTACCCAAGGTGATGTAGACTTCACCACCTTTTTGGATAATAACCCTATAGGCCTCCAACATTACCTTAACATCATATCTCATTGTACCTCTATTTTGGTTCCACCTATTGACCTACCCTATGGATTTCAATTTTACCTTATGGATAACCCTTATATATCCACCATATACACCTAACCTTTAGTCACCCAGATATCATCCTCTACCAATAACCCTACTGATACCACCATCCAAAACCCACTCAACCAAACAACACCCAAGCACCCTCTTCCCTAATTAATAACCCTCCTAGTATAGGAACAACCCAACCTTTAGGATCTAACACTTGATTTACCTTAGGATTACCCTCTACTAGTGTCACTACCATTCCCCTTATTCATAACCTACCTACCTCCACTCTATTTCAGATCTTGGTAGTTCTCATACCTTTCACCCTTCCACCCATCATTACCAAAGTTACCACCTACCCTCTATGAACTAACCCAATTGTGCTTCCTACCCATCTTGTGTTAATCTCTCAATAGGTGCCCATCGTACCATACCTGAGCTACATCCCTAACCCATAAGGGTATATACCTCTACCATCTACCCAACCACATATCTCCATGTATTCATATGTGGCCTCATCCCAACCACCCATATCCACATACCAACATGTGGTAGCCTCTCAACCCCCCACTAACTATACATATGTTATAGCTACCCAAACCCAACATAACCTAACTTACACCTAGAAGGGTGCACAACCTCAAATTGTCCTTGTCAAAATGATAATGGGTAAAATGAATACTTTAGAGTCATCCATTTTTGGAACTCATAATATTTTATCATATGACTAAATCTATAATGAACTAATTAACCCATCTATCCCCATTAGGCCATAGCCTCCTCAATGGGAACTTTCAAAGTTTTCAAAGTTTCAGAGTAAGGAGGACCCTCAAAACACCTAAGATAATTTAGGCATTTGTGCTATATGATTTCCTATGATGATGTTATCCTTATTCATACCTTCCCTATGTCTCTATCAAGTTCGACACTAGATTGATACAATGCTATCACAAAGCACTCTCTCTTTTCTTTTGCCTAACTAGTTCAGATTTTATTAGACCATTTTTCCATAAACATCTCTAAGAAAGTCTCCATCATTGATCTCTACTCTATTTAGAAATTTGATGACAAATCCATTGCTAACTTCATGGCCCATTAGAGAATTTTGATAAACTGACTCTCCTTTCTACCCCAACTTGATCTAATTGAACTCTTTGCTTGGGCTTGTGCCAAACACATCTCCTCTATTTTATGGGTCCAAAGCTTCAGGACCTTTGATGAAGTTTTCACCATGGAATGGAAAATAGAGTTTAGATCCATTGATGAGGGGAAGTTGAAATTGAGAAACAAGAATTCCAACTTCAAATCAAATGAGGCTTCCACCTCCAAACCCAATAACCAAACCAACACTAAGTCTAAAAAAAAAAAGGAACCACAAATGAAGTTATTCTTAAGACCACCCCTCCACCCATTATCAACCAATCTAACTCCTCCATTTCCTCCGATCAAAATACCAAGAACTTAAAGAATAAAACCTAAAAGCTATTTACTCCAATTAGAGAGTCATATGCTTCAGTCTTGGAGAAATTGTTAAAATCTAATATCATATAGCTTCCCCTAATCAAACCTCCACAAAAATTCAATTCTTCTTGACTTGTACCTAGTTAGTATGAGGAGAGTGAATTATATGCCTTCCACTAAGTCATTAGACATGACATTAGTATATGTAAGACCTTCAAGAATGTTTTCCAAACTCTCATTGATAATGAGAAAATTGTGTTGGATAACCTAAATGCATCCTCAAACCAATCACTTGACATATTCATATAACCATTTCCAAACCATGCTCCTTATGTGAATAGTGAAAGCAAACAAAAATCATGCTCAAGACACCCATACTATTAATATGGTTCTTCATGAACTTACTTTTGAGAAGCCCATCAACCAAGTCACCCCTTCCCCTACTCCAATTATTGAGGTATTGAAGTCACCAACCTCTCCTTTGATATGCACATAAAAGGAGGAAACCCTTTCCACTTTATCATTTTCCTCAATCATAAAACAATCCACTCTTCTTTTAGTGAGCAATTCTAAGGAAGAAACCACTTTTCCTACACCTCCCACCAAGGAGTTACCTTCCCAGATATTGAAACCTCTTTATCAGGGAAAGGATGAGGTAATCATTCCTCCCCTTTAACACCTAGGTATATCCTTTGAATCCAATACTAGGGGATTTAAACCCATCTATAAACCCTTCTCTAGAATTCATATCCAACCCTATCCTAGACTGGGCCACCTTTTAGGAATAGCTTGGACTCTTGTATAAAACTAAGCAGGATCCTTTACCATCAAAACAACCCACCCTTTCAACTATCCAATCCATTATCACCACAACCCAACCATTAGACACCTCTACCCATAAAACTATAGAAACACCATCAAAAGCAAACTCACCCAAAGTCACTGAATCACCCCCTACCATCCCAACCAAACCCACCAAGAACCTTGGTGTATTACCTACTCATAACATTACACACCCATCAATAAATTTAGATTTAAGCCCACCAAACCTATCAAACAAATCTCAACATAAGATAACCAAGAAGGTAAAACCCCCTAAAAACCCAAAAACCAAAACCCTACCTCCCCTCTCCACTTTACCCTCTATTTTGGGGCCTCACCCCTCTACCTTAATTAGGAAACCAACTATCCCAATAAAAACCCAACCACCACTTTTGGTTACACCATAACTCTTACTTTTGTCTACACCTATTTTCACTAAGCCACCCATAAACATACTTCTTATCTACCAACCAACTGTAAACAAACCACTTATCTCCTAAATGTCTACCCTAAAACCTTCTAACCCCAAACTCTCAACCTCTCTATAAGAATTTAAACCATCTACCAAAAATGATCATTTACCCAAAACCTCTACCACCAACTCAACTCCTAGAAGGGATTCCACCTCAACTACCAAACCTAAGATTCTTACACCTTTTTCATCATTCCTTGTGTCTTACTCAAACATCCTACATAGGCTACTACAAGCATCTTGCTTAACCTTACCACCTATCAGATCATTTGACCCACATAGTTCTAAACCATTTTTGTAAAATGACAAACTAATATGCTCATACCATAAGACACCTAGGTATGACATGTATAACTACAAGGATCTCTAGTCATTAACCCATTAGCTATATCATAAAGATGACTTATTATCAAATGATCTTTTTATGAACCTAACATCGATCCAAGAACCAACAACCATAAAGTAACACTTAACTACTCCTCTAGTCTCACCTTAGAGTGAATAAGAATTTAAGCAATCATCTAGCCTAACTCCTCCCCCAATCTATACCATCCATATGGTCACATGATCATAGGCTCAACTCAATGATAAAGGAAAAGCCAAGGTATCTATTCCATAGACATATCCATATTTCACCACCCAATAACTCAACCAAAACCAAACATCCCTACCTTCAACCAATCCCAAAGTATCCATCTTGGGACCCTCTCACTCCAACCCATCTGAATATATCTAATTAGTAGTCCTTAAATATCTTCACCAAATGTTGGTGAAGATGAGTTTGTATGAACTGATCAATACCTCACCCTATTGTCACTAAACAATAATAGAAGATTTATAATGTATAGAGGTTAGGTTGTAAGACTCTTAATATTTAGAAACATTTATTAGAGCTATTCACATTTCTAACCTTGTCACCTTTAAGGATTTGGAAATACCCTCTATACAACAAGATGATCTAGACCCTCCTCTATTCATTACTGCCTATATCAACTAGACCCACATCAAGAGGGTTATGATTGATAGCAGAGATAATATCAACATCATCTCTTCCCACACCTATGATAAAATCAAATTACTTGAGAACATTATGTCATAAAAATTAGCAATACTCTAATCATTCAATGATACCATAACCATGACTTTAGTAACTATTTTCCTTCACATTCACCTAGGACCCCACACACTTCTTGAGCTCTTCTACGTAGTAAAATTCAAGTTCTAGTTAAACATCTTATTTGGATGCCCTTGGATTCATTATATGGGTTATTTGTCATCCACCTTGCACCAATGCATCAAATTTGAACATGAAGGTCAAGTTGTTATCATACAAGCTGACCTAAGTCATTTTACAACATGAAACATGATGTAACAACCCAAAAATATTCTCCTTCCTCTAGCCAAAAAGTCTTCACCACTAAAAGATGAAGTTCCATTTCCCTCTACCACTAAAACCTCCACCAATTCATCCATTCCTTCCATCCAAAACCCCACAATGGACCCTCTAGAATCAAACTTTAAAAATCTTTCATTGGGGGAGTATCACCTTCTAACCCTTGACACTTTCCCTACTCCCCAAGAGTATGGGAAGCTTGACCACCAACCTGATTATGATCCCAATGTTAAAACCATTATTAATTTTAGTCTCTAAACTCATCAAACCAATTTCATGTATGGGGGACTTGATAAACCCCTTGAAACTTCTACCACCTCTTTTTCACCTTGACCATTCACCTCTAACTTCTCCTATCTAGACAAACCAAACTTTTCCTAGACATACCTTTATAGGTGTGCTTGGAAGTGATTTGGTCTAATTCAATATGAACATAGGTCACATGAGTTGATTTTGATAAAAAACCAAAAACCTCATGAAAAGCATGGCCTTGGTTTCATGCTACCTAATCAACAAACCAACTTACCTCCCACTACCATCATTGATGAGAAGATACCATCCTCACCATCCTCTTCACCATCGATATCTAAGGATTCCAAAATCATCCCCCTAATTTTTTTCATCAACATGATCATCCTTGGACCCATAGCTTATCAAAAGGAGGGGGTGAATCTAACCATTCCTCTAACCCACCTTGAGATGATAGAAGATGACTCTTCACCCATTAACACCATTTAATGTCAGGATGATGATTCTATTCTCACCTATCTTGGTAAACTAGATTATTTTATCCATAAATATCTTCTTTTTGAGACTTCAACCATATTGAATGAATCCACTGTGGATATAAACTTGGGCACTCTAGACAACCCATGCATTGTCAAAATTGGCCAATCCCTAAATTCCAAGGAGCTTTGGGACTTCCCCTCCTTTTAAGATCACAACATAGCATTTGCTTGGTCTTATAGTGACATTCTAGGAATTGACCCCTCTATTATTACCCACAACATAGTTACCAATTATGATGCAAATCCTGTTAGGTAAAAACTTTAGTGAATTCACCCTTTTATAGCTTTTCTTGTCAAACAAAAGCTTCAACATCTCCTATCCTTAAATTTAATTCAACCCATTGACTATTCCCAATGGGTCTCAAACATCATACCTATCACCAAAGCTATAGGGGAGTTCACATTTATGTGCACTTTCATGACCTCAACCTTGCTTTACCAAAGGATGACTTTCCTCTACTAAGCATTGACTAGTTAGTTGATCTTACAACCAGCCATGAGATGTTATCTCTTATGGATAGATTATCAAGTTACAATCAGATCTTAATTACCCCTAAAGATCAACATAAAACCACCTTCATCACCCCATTGGGAACTTCTTATTATAGGGTCATGCCTTTTGGACTAAAAAATGCAAGTGTAACCTACCAATGCACTATGACCTACATCTTCCATGACCTTATCCATAAAATTATTGAAGACTATGTCAATGACCTTCTTAGGAAATCCAAATGTCATAAAGGCCATTTGGCCATTCTTAAGATTATCTTTGAGAAATTCATCCATTACCATGTCTACCTTAACCCTAAGAAGTGTATTTTTGGGGTCTTGTTAGGAAAAATCCTTGGCTTAATCATCTCCCTTCAAGGAATTAAAGTCAATCTAACCAAAATCAAATAAATCCTTGACATGTCTCCTCCTATCCACCTCAAGTAGATCCAAATCTTGTAGGGGAATCTCCAATCCATTTATCTCTTTATCTCCTAGCTCTTAGACTGATGCCAGCTCTTTCATCACTTTTTGAATAAGGATGTATCTTTTAAGTGCAATAATAATTATCAAAAGGTATTTGATTCACTTAAAGAGTACCTTTTATCTCCACCTATCCTCATTCCTCCCAAATAAGATCAACCTTTTTACCTTTATATCTTTACCATCAACCACTCAGGTGCAATGCTACCTCATCAGGATGAACAATGTACAAAGTAAGTCATCTACTACATTAGCTACATGCTTATAGCGTATGAGACTCATTATACCCATAATGATAAGATTTGCATATATTTGGTATTTATGGCCACCAAAATTCATCATTACCTTCACAAAAACAAAACCTATGTAATAACTAATACCTATCCACTCAATTATATGCAATCTAATCTATACCAAAACCAATGTATAGCCAAGTGGCTCATTATTGTAGCTAAGTTTGACCTTGAGTTTCTTTAGTAGAAGTAGGTTAAATGGCAAGTCATTGCTGACCAATCAGGCAATACACCATTATTAGATAATCAACCTCTTCATTTAGAGTTCTCGATAAGTCCATCACAACTCTCTCTCAAGCAAACTTCACCTATCAAGTAACCATGTTCTTTGATAGACCAAAGTGTCAATGTGGTGGGAGAGCTAGATCATCCTTATTACCCCTCATAATTAACCTCTTCCTTTATCCTTAAAGCTTGATTTATAATGTACCAATGACATGGTTGAGTATGAAGCCTTAGTGATAGGCCTCTAGACTGCATTAGCCTTGGGAGTCAAAATGATCAACATATTTGGTGACTCCTAAATCATGGTCAACCAAATCAATGGCTCTTACCAATGAAAAAATGATGTTTTACAATAGTAAAAATAATTATCTAACATCCTCTTAGCATCATTTTAGTACTACCATATCCAAACCACCCCATGATCTATAAACAAGTTTGCCAATAGAATGACTTCCCTTGCTTCTCAGATTCCATCTTCACCCTCTGATTTTAAGCTATCTATTTTTATCCACCAACTCACATATCCCTCTTATGTCAAATCAAAGTACCCCACCATAGTTAATGTAGAGGAGACCCAACCTAACCTTTGGTATCAAAAAACCTTCAACAATATCAACCTTAACATCATTCCTTTTGGTCTTTCCAGGAGTGCTCAATGAGCATTTATCTAGATAACCTCATATTATACCATACTAGGGGAAACTCTTTATAAATTTAGCTTTGATGGTCTCCTCTTCCATGGCCTACATAGTCATGAAGCCTCTCATGCTATCAACAAAACAGATGATGAGATATGTGGGGGACACTTTAGTGGCCTAGCCATCACTAAACACATCCTTCACCTTGGCTATTACTGGCCTACCTTTAACCAATAATGCTATGATTATGTGAAAAAGTGTGTCAAATGTCATCATGGTAATTTACATCATGCACCTATCCATAGTCTTCACGTATCCATATATTTTTGGCCCTTCTCATAATGGGGTTTAGACCTCATTAGTGAAATTAACCTCCTTTCTTCATAGTGACACCATTCTATCATCACTATGATAGAATATTTTACTAAATGGATAGAGGTTATTCCTATTATCTCAACTAAAGACAAAAATATTTACAATTTTATCAACCATAAAATCATATATCATTTTGGTTTTCCCCATAAAATCATCATCGATAATGGAAAATCTTTCAAAAATAAACAAGTTCAAGGTCTCTATGACACATTCAATATCAAGTTAAGTTTCTCATCGCCCTATCATCATAAAGCAAATGGATAGGTAGAATCCTCTAAAAAAACTCTCAAAAACATGCTAACTAAAATGGTTAATGTATTTGGTCAGGATTGGCATTTGCACATCCCTTTCAACTTATGTGCATATAATATTATCATTTGAAACCCTACGGGTGCTACCCATTTTTATCTATTTTTTAGAGTAGAGGCTATCTTTCATCTTGAATTCAAAATTACCTCTATTCACATATCCCTATTATATATCATATTTGAGAGTGATTATAATCAATAATGTTTATCCCAACTTGATCTACTTGATGAGCATCATTTAAAAATACTCACCCATCTTTGTGTTTATCAAGAATGAATCAAATTCACTTATAAAACGCACCTTAAAGTGTGATAATTAAATATAAAAGACCTCATCCTAAAGGAAAATCAACATGTCACTAATATGGAGAAAAGTAATAAAGGAAAGTTTGCTTTTAATTGGCTTTGACCTTATATCATAATGCATAAAATTAGATCAGGAGCTTATCAACTATCCTCTATTGAAATGAACTTAGAACCTAAGCCCCTCAATGCTTTGCATCTATGTCCTTTATTTTATTAAAATAGGATCAAACTCACCTTTTGTCCAACTTAAGCTCATACCTTGTTTTCAAATCCCATTCATCTCCCTATTTTAGGGACAACTAATTAAAATTGAATCATGTGATTGTCCACCACAACCATAGCCTAATCTTGAATGATGGGTAACATGGCTCTACCCATGGCATGGTTCTCATGATACTTTCTACCCCTTTCCTAAGATGTATTCCCATGATCATTGTCACCTAAACCTCTTTTACACCTAATCAACCTTGTTGTACTTTTAGTTTTGCCTTCATAAAAGGTTACCCTTTAAGCCTATTAAGCAAGTCCATGAAATCAAAAGCAAACATCAAAATAAAATCAAAAGAACCCACATGGGTCACTCTCTAGCCTTCACAAACTGTTCCCTTCAAGGACAACTACCAAAACATATCAAAATTATTCAATATAAGGTAGATTGCTCCCTTGAAGGATGACTATCAAAATCCTTAAATAAATCACACAAAACTTAGACTACTCCCTTGAAAGATGGTTGAGTAAAGCATTTGTAAAAGCATAGAAATTTCTTGGAAGCTTCCTGAATTGATCAACTTACCCCAACCCTCCCAAGTAATAAAAAAATAACAAAGGACCTATTATCAAAATAAAATAAATAAAAATAATTTGGAAGCCACAATCAAATTTCATAATTAGAATTTATGCATCGACCAGTCTACACATTATATGACATGGAATTTTTTATAATAGCTCTTTGGTAACCTCTAGAGGAGGCATGATAATCTCATAAGAAGGTTCCACCTTCATCCATCTCCACTTTATACACTATAAGCAAGGGATTTTGAGATTACTTGACATAATGTGATCAAGACACCTTTTTAACCAAGCAATGAATACTAATTCAAAGCATTCAAAGGGCTTATGTTCCTTAAGTCAATACAACTTTGGTTTGTTTTAGTCCTTACCAAAGAAGAAGCATCATGCCTCCTTATTCTCTCATACTGGTTGATATATTCACTTAAATGCTTGCCTCTTGATTATCTTCTCTTTCTCACATCTAGTTTGGTTATTTAACTTATTTTATTTTATTTAAACAAAATTACCATAATCATAACCACATCAAATAATATCATCATCAAAATCCATAACATTATCATCATATCAATGTCATAACATAAATAATCCATGATCATAATCAAAATAAACCATATTCATCACATGTCTACATCTAAATGAGGAAGCATATAGTCATTAAATTTCATCATCAAAATCCATAACAATATCATCATGTCAACATCATCCATGAGAAATGAGCATTAAGAACTATAATCATAAATGTCATAAACATGATCATAATCATAAACAACATCACATTATCATCATAATCACATCATAACATCCATCCATATCAAACATCATCATGAACATAAATTAAAGACATATCATCATGTGCACAGCTAGGTGCATCCACATCAACATCTCATAAACATAATCATATTAACATGACATCATCAATAATCAACATGAACATCATAATCATGAACCATAATCCATATGCAAAGATCATATCTATAAATAATGAGTCTATAATCACATGATCATCATCATAATTTCTATAATATATATATATATATATATATATATATATATATATATATATATCTCAAAATATACATCTCACTACATTGGCTCATAGGTTGGTATAAAAAGTCATAGACATAATAAGTATAAGGTCTCATCATAACTCTATGATCTTGGGGCACCACTGCCTCTTGGAGCCTATCCTCCTATACCTACTTGCCCACCTGTAGATGTGTCCCACTACTTTGGTGTCATCATTCTTACACCACCTACAATCCTAGCCATGTACTCACCCCATCAGGGCTCATTTTGTAGGTGATTAAAGACCAAGACCTCATAGTACCATAGCTCCTCCACATTTACTATGTATCTCTGCATAGGGATAGTCCCTACTGGTTTCACCACTTTTTGTACTCCACCCCTTATCTACTAGAGAGAATATCTCTCTTACATCAACAAGGCTAGTTGAGATCTAGCCTGATCTCTCTCACCTATAACAGTGGCCAATTGGCCCTAAACTATTACTAGTGATGTCTATGATTTTTCCAAAGATTCCTATGTTGTGTCTAAATCCGCTCGTGCATGATCCTTCTCTATGGTCACTACCTATACATTTGGGATAACCCTCAACATATAAACCTACTACCCATCCCTTATAACATCCACATTTATATCTTATTGACCCCCATCCTCAGGACCAATATTAGCTATGACATAAAGTGCCTAGTACCATGCAAGATACCCATTTATAACACCTACATCATCTATCTCTATACTTATTGATAGCTCCTCATGGTTAATGAAATCATGAGCTGGTTGTGGAGTAAGTAGTGAAAAATCTCCATCCTCCCTTTGATACCTTGGGAATACCCCAAGTATACCCTATACCAAGACAAACTATCAATGTAAACTATCAAATGGTATCAACTCTATCTCACCATCTTGTCTATCATATATCCATTTGTAGATCTATAGGGGTAGAGTATGTCTCCTATAATGTTCCCACCCTAGAAACCTAACATATGGCCTCCAAATCACATATTTGATGACTAATGCATCTAGCTAGCCTCTAAATTAATCAATGTTATGTGACCCTCTTCTTGGTCCTAAGAGAGCATAGTTAATTCTTCATTACATGCATTCAACTAAAAAACTTATTTGAGCCTAACCCTCGTATGATAGCCCCATCAATCTTAGCACCTAGATGTTCTCATAGGCCCAATAATGGAGGATGAAGTTGACACTTATACATATCTCCTATGGGCATGAAACCTACATATATCTTGGTAAATATTCACCAATAACATAGGTGCCTATGTAAACATTATACAACCCAAAAACATCTCCACCAAAACCCACAACAATAAGTAAGGGAATCTCTTGCTACTAGAATTAGGCAATGCATAACATGTCACTGATATCATAATCATGGTGAAAATCCTCCTCATACCCTTGTCCCTCTGGTAGATTAGTGTGTAATTAAAACCTCTAGAGTGACACCTCATGAAATCTATATCATCTCCATATAGAAGATCCATAAGCTCATCTTACTCTTCCCTTTCAATGTGGTAGATCATCTCTCCTTGTATGGGTAGTCACATGATCCTATGGATATCCTTAGGTAGAATAATTAGCTCCCATATAGTTAGAAAAAAGGTATTAGTGGTAGGATCCCATCTCTTGATGAGTTTTACTAACATCATTACATCTTGTGGCATATGCTGGTAATGTACTATACTATTGAGGTCCACATTCTCCATGTGCACCCAGTCATTAGTAGTCATACCTTGATGCATCTCATAAAAAATCTAGGAATCTATCCCTCATCTAAATCCTCTCCCATGCCTATAAGGTTTAATAGAAAACAAACTTAGTTCTCTATACTATTTTGGCCTACAAATCTAAATCTATGACACCTACCTATTATGCTAATCTCTTCAACTCATAACATTTTACTACTATGACCTATACCTATGAATTATCTACAACATAAAAACCTTCACCTATCTTATCTCAAAACCTCACCAATCAACCTTTTACCTAAACACATCTAGCCCCAATCTTAAACTATTACCTACCAAACCTAAAACATTACCCTTGCCCCAAATATTCATGAATTACATTACCTAACCCTAAAATTTCAACATTCAAATTTTTTTAACAAACTTATCCAAACTCTTATTGACCATTGATGGCTAGGGTGAGCATTGATAATTAGATAATTAACCATCGATGATCATTGTATGATGAACTATAATGGTCACTAATTGACTACCGATGGTTGGTAGTGACCGGTGATAGTTGGACACAACTACTGATAGTCATTATAAGATGACCACCAATAATTAATACTCAATCCTACCCTCCCAAACTCCACCATGACTCACACACATTGACTTAATATTTCATCTACCCTAACCTACCCACCCAACCCCCTTATAATCTAACTAAAAACTACCATTTCACCTTTAAAATCAAAAAAATCTTTTAAAACCTAAACCTAGGTCAACCACACCCAACAATCCCACAAACACAAATAAAATCTAACAAAATTTGAAACTAACCTATCAATTTTAAATACACAACCTACCTCATTCCTTTATCATCATTAAAAAGGTACCTTAGGGCCCAAAGCTACCTACCCCATGCTCTCCCTCATCCATGCTTCATCTTGACCAAGTCCAATCTCTAGTCCACCCTTGATCAACAATCCACCTCACTCAACTAATCACACTCAACAAGGCCATCTATATTTTTTTCACTAAATGCCAAAAACTTTGTTGAGGATCAATATGCTCAAATGAGCAAAAAGAACCCTTGATGGTATTTTATCTCCACCCTTTTTAGGGTTGACACTTGACTGCTGATGGTTGACCTTGAATGTCAACCCTAACCATTGATGGCCAGAATATAGGTTTTTTTCCCTCCATACCACAAATTTTCAAACCACTCTTTACCTAAAACCAAACCAAGTGTCCACCATAGGAGATTACCTTTTTTGATAAACATAACTACACCATGTTACCTTACCATTGGCCATTGTGGCTTAACTATCACATGTTTTTTGATGACATTGCCTTGGTCCTTTTGACCACACCAACTAAATTTCCAAGTTGAACATTTTGAACTTATGTTACCTTACACACACCTAACCAACTTGTGCCTTCATAGGAGGACTTCCTACCTCAAATACCCATGAATAAACTAACTTTTTATAGGAGGCTTAAATTTATGAGTGTAGCCCAACTATCACATATCATCACATGTTACACTTGTCACTTGTCCTTCTAGTACCAACTTAATTTTTACCAACTATGTTAACCTAATAAATGTATGATCTTGACTATCAAAATTAGCCTCACTTTGTGCACATGTTTGTGCTTCAGTGCCCAACCTACCACCCACTTAAATACCACCTTAACCACTTATAAAATCCATGCTCCATTATATTTCACCTCATCAATTCTTGGTTTGAGGGCGAACACCTCTTCCCATGATCAAGGAAACCAAACCTTCGACCCATAATCTATTTTCATTTTGCATCTTGTTGATACAAATGACATAATAAAAAGGGGTAAAATATAGGCACTAAAAAACTACACACAATGGTTCTAAATGTTGAAACACCCCTATATCCCCTAGGGACCATCCCCCAACCCTTTAACTAGAAACCTAAGTCTAGTTAGTTGACTAGCTAAACTAGCTCACTAACCCACCTTGACCAAACTTGACCTTTGACCCTCAACTTTTGATGGTCACCCTATCCATCGACATTTATGCTTGAATATTGATGGTCAGGTTCCCACCATCTGAATAGTCAAACTCTAGTCAATTCTAGTTTGATTTTCTATATTTATCTCATCTAACTTATGTGCAGGCCAATGCATGTGAAAGATAAATTTGAACTACTAGTTGAATCTCTTGTTAACCTATTATTGCACCTCTCCTTCCTTCTTATAAAAAGAGAAGAGGAGAAGGTGAAAGGGATCTAGATTCAAAATCAATTAACCATTCACATCTAGGTCTAGAGCCTCTTCCATAAATAATTATTTTTGTTGGTATTATTGTAGCAAACTAGTAAACCAAAAAGTGTAATAGATATTTGAAGCATTAACACTCATTAGCCAACAATAAAGCATTGTTACTCTACCAAAATTACTCTGAGATTCACCAAAAAATCTTTTAATTATTTTTTAGCTCAACAACTAATATGATAAGTGTCTATTTCTATAAAATTAGTTACTTTGTTTCTATTTTGAAATCAACCTAACCCAAACCCATCTCTCAGAATTCCATTCTGTAACCTCATCAAATTAGACTTCTTGAACACACCCATAACTCATAGTTACTATTGATGGTCACCCCAACCACCAATGGTCACCATAACCATTGATGGTCATCCCAACCATTGATGGTCACTTTCAGGAAAATAAATAACAAACTATTTTCACCCACTAGACCTCAACTAAATCCAACTTTCATATCCTCTACTCGATCATAAAACCCTTTCATATTTTTTAGACCATACCTTATTCATTTAAGATTAATATCAATATGTTTATTACTATAATTAGAAAAATTCACCTCTTCATTTATCAAGCACTTCTTGTATTTGATTTTAGTACCTTTTGTTATTTATGAAAAAAATTTGTCTTTCAAACTTGATTGTTTAAAAGTGTGGATTGATAGCTTCCAAGGAAGCTCATGTTTCTTAGATCTAGCTTTCTAGACAATCCACCCTACTATCTAACTAATCAACCAATTATTTGAGTGATTTCTTATCTACAGGTCATTATTCCCAAGCCAAAGAGGAGTATCTAAAACCATCTAGATCAAACATGTGCATAACATATTAGGTTTTTATACCATACCCTTCTTGAGTTTCTTTTATCTTTCCCCTAAAGAATATAAGTGAAATTTCTCTGAAACAACTATACTTCTTACTGCTACATCTATAGGAAGAATAAGGGGTATAGGATATCCATCCAAGACTGATTACCAAATATCATGACCTTGACACATCAAATATTTACACATCCTAACACTCCAAAAAGCATAATTGTATCCACTAAAATAATGGATCTTTGTTTGTGTAAAAAACCACCTTGTGCCTGACTAGCCATCTTTGTTTGCTTAAGATATCATTTAGGATATTAGGCCTCATCAAAAGGACTTGATCTAATACTAACTATTAGAAGTAAAAATATTGATAGGGGGGTGAATCAATTACCTTAAAACATTCCTTCAATTTCACTTAACATCCATGAAACATTCATTCACATACATACATTAACCAGTGCATAAATAAGCATCTATGAAAGTAAATAATACAAGAACATAAGAGATATGTGGGAAACCCTCTTAGGGGATAAAACCCACTAATACACATATTGGAATATATTAATATAATTAATGAAACCAAATTTTAGTGAGGCACCAACCCCAAAAGGAGCACCAACCCTTTATTAGTCAAGCACCAATTCAACTAGTCCTTTAACAAGTATCAACTTGCAAGGAGGAACCAACCCCATAAGAAACTCAACACAAACTCAGATACCTTTGAAACTATGATCACCTTTGGACACCTATTGATCACTTAATTAAATATGACCACCTTATTTTCTATTCTCACTCTTTTATCTCTCTCAAACAACCTATTAGGCCTTCTCACTCAAATAGCCCTTTCCTTGGTAGAATTAGGTCATATGACCTTACTCATCACCTATAAAAAAATTATATATTCATAAAATATTCATAAAACCTCTATGATGGTCTTCAAACCCTCTACCTAGTTTCAAAAACTCTATATCATTCATTTATATCCTCAATATTCTAACTAATCAATTAGGCCTATTAGACCTTCTCTTTATACTTGACTCTTGCTCTTACCCATATTGGTTAATAAATAACCTTTACATACTTGTATCACCATTGGAATATATCAAAAAACATGTTTCAAAAGTGAAAAAACCATTACATAGGTTGTTCATTACCCTTAAAGGCCAAAACCACCTTAGGCCTAATAGAGAACTAATGCAATTAGGCCTTCTCAAAGTACATTTTTCACCTTGACCTCCTTGGAATATCTTAATCATAAAAAAATAGATGAAAAATTTCATACATTCTTAAATTATACCCATGATAATCTCACTTTAGGTCACAAACACAATTTAGCTCATTTCACTCCTTGATCCACACAATAAGGTGTACACGCTATTAGGCCTTCTTATTGCTAGAAAATCTATCTTATAAATCTAAAGAATACACTCAAATTTTCCACATAAACTAAAAAAATAACATTTATATAATATCCATTACTTCAATGTCATCATCATGTTCATTTTATTTCACCATATAGGTCAAAAGACCTCAAACTAATCATCTTCATAATCTCACTTAGAACTGCACACAAGCCTTAAGAACCCAATCAAGAACCTTTGACTTTTCACTCCTTAACATGTATTTATCATGAATAAAAATGTGTTGAAATGAAACTATGAGACATTTATAGCAACTTTGTGTGCATTTTATTCTTCAAATCTATACAAAAGGACTCAGGAACATCATTCTCACTCATACACATAAAATTACTTATCACTCCAAAAACACAGTCATGAAAATCAAGAATTATAAAACTTGTGTGAACATTTTATTAATATTAAAATGGGTTTAGATGATACTTAATAAACCTTAGAACACACACACACACACACACACACACACACACACACACACACACACACACACACACACACACACACACACACACACACACACACACACACACACATATTACATAGTTTACTATCAATATTGGTCTTATAGACCAATCTCATTTCTTCACTCTACATAGACCTCATTGTGTTAGACATGTCACTTTGAGAATAACTTTTTGCTTGTTTATGTGCATAAAAAAAAATTATATTCAATGGGGAAAGTGATATATGTATTTAATAATGACCCCATGCATTTAGATCCATCCTTAATCCACTTAAACTAATACCTAATCTCATTTTCACTTTTACCTAATTTTCTCATTATCTTCCTTATTAGGCCTATTTAGTGATAATTCCACTTCCATGACCAGTTTAAAATATTTAAGGTTGTAAAAATACTCAAAATATTACATGGTCACAAACTAAAAGTTTCACACATCATCCTCCAACCATTTACATGCTTTGACCTGGTCAATCTTACCTATTACATCATAAATATAAGAAACAAGGAGTTTCCTGTAGATTCCACTCACTCTTTTGATAGACCAATGCCACCAAAAAAATATGGAATATTCATATACATGTTAAAATAATCAAACTAGGTCATATAATCTATTTTGAGCCATTTCTTACAAGATCTTTCTTATCAGGGCATTATGAGGGTTTAAACTATCTTCCATTCTTAGCAATTGTTCATAAGGGATTACCCCGCACCCCCCACATACAGGCGCACCCCCTCCCGCCCCCCCCCCCCCCCCCGCCCAAATATAATACTAATGGAAAGAAATTAAATCTAGGACCCTTAAATTAATTCCATGAAATTATCAATATCTCATGCAAATGTTTCACGTGTTAACAAACATAAGAAAACCTTCTCGGGTCTGCAACACCTCATTCTATGCACATAGAAAACCTCAACACCAAATTTCATGATTTATCCTTAAATATTTAACCTCAAAATTGATCAAAAAACTTTAATCAATATATCACACCTATGGTAATTATATTATGAGCTTTGTCACCTTGAGAACTAAACTTGACCTCTCCTTAGGTCATACTAGGTCTTTTTGCACACTAAGCCTTGAGCTGCTAGTCATACATAGACATTGAAAACATTTTGAAACTTGTTATAATACTCTCAAAACCTCATCCTAATGTCATAAAACCTCATACCATTCTCACATACTACTAACCTTCTTCACACAAGTCTCATACTATTCTTTTCTTCATGCTACCAAGCCTATGCCTTCTCACTAGGAATCTCAATGCAAGGACTCAGCATCAAAACTAACCTTATAACTCTTTTTAAGGATTTTTTACCTCTTTCACATGTTTAAAAAAAAAATATTCTCTCTCATGCCTATACTAACGCAATTCACTAAGCTTCACTATGCTTTATGCATACACCATCTCATAGAACTAGACTAGGCTTCTCAATACACCTAGTATTAAACAATAGCTTACCTCACATCATGATCTTGACTTTGACATATCATTAACCTTAGAAGAATTTATAGGTTTCCTTTAAATTATCTCTAATAATTTATCATTGGGAAATCTACTTTCAATTATGGATCAAACCAAAAATTCATCAAGTATAGAAATTACTTTGATAAAATTGATAAATATTTATTTAAACTTAATATGTTCCACATAAAATGCTTGATATTAATTTTGAAGGAGAGATTGGTTTCATACATTTAGATTATCTTGATGAAGACATAGTGAAAGAAATCATGAATAAATTTGATGAATACAGGAAAATATTGCATATTTAGAGTAAGCATAAGGAAGTTCAAGTCATTCATGATGAAGAAGACAACTATAATGCAAAAATATTTTGTAACTTTCAAGCCTACTTTTTGATAAAGTGATTTTTTTAACTTTGAGATTGTGCATTTTAATGATGTCACTTTTAAAATTTTTATGTCATGTAATTTTGTAATATCACTTTTGTAAGTTTTAAGTTATGATTTTTTTTAAAAATTCATTTTTCAATTGTTCAAAATGTTAGAAAAGGTGGTTATGAATAATAACCACCACCTTTTAAACTATAAATATAATTTTTTACATCATTGTAAGGGATTTTTAACATAGAAAGAAATTTTGGAAAATGAGAAAGAGTAGTTTTATATGTACACAAGAAGAATTCATGAGAATTGAAACTATGCATTTTTGTGGATGAATAGTATGTGTGATTTTAATTAATTTTTATTCTTTTCTTTCAAATCTTCTATAACATTGTTGTTAAATTGTCAAGTGATTTGACATTCTTTATATAAAAATATGCCAGAGTTTATATAGAAGATTTAAAATTAGGAAACTTAATTAAAAATTAAGGAAATAAATTTGTATCTGTTTCCTACAAAAAATATATGGTTATTTTGAAGTATTTTATGCTCAAGGTCTCCTTGGTGTATGGACTTTGTGCTTACATTTGGAATTTGTATTTTTTGCCTTTCATAGAAAAACATTTTTCATCATCATATTATCATCCATCCTATTAAATTTTGGTAGTTATAACACTTTTCTATATTGAAATTATTAAAGATATACTCTTTATTGCTTCTCACTTTCCTCTCACTCTCCTTACTTCATACAATTAATCCTTTTCTCTTAGTTCTATTTTTCCCACCTTTTCATTCTTTCAGGTTAAAAGTATGAAAACCCCATATAAAGACCAAATTTTTCTATAGATATTTTTATTTTGAGTTTTATCTTTGAATTTAAATAAAGGCAGTTCATTCTTCCAATATGAGAGGGAATCAATCCACACACTATTGACTGAGAACACATAATTTATTCCCATGAAAGTTTTTTCATCCAATAGTTTTTTTCACCCACCATGAGGCACATTTAAATGCTTATCTTACAACCCAAATTTATACATTTTGGTCATTATGACTCTTCTAACATCTTAAGGACCAAGTCAATAACCAAAAATTTGATGGGAATACCTTACACAATTAGACATTACTTTTGATATTAGACAATGTGCATGGGAATGTGATGAAGTCATTGTTGCTTAGTTTCAAATAATTTTAACTATACTAAACCAATAAATAAATTATGTAGAATGTGCTCAAAGAATTCCTGAATATAGAATAGCTCAAAAAACTCATAACTCATAATACTAAATAACAAAATTTTCATACAACCATTACTAGAAATTAATACCTTAATCATCAACTTGAGCTTAATTTGATATAAGTTGCATAATAATATATTTTTTCAAGTCTCCAATCACTCACTTTAGATAAAAAAGTTAGTTATGCTCATTTATAGAACATTACTACATTAATAAATGAAGAAGAAGATAATACTACTATTACATGAAGGATTGTAAAAATTACGTCAAGAAGACAAGTTAGAAGACAAACAAAAGCAGTAGTTTGAATAGCCTCTCAGACATATCATATAGTAAGAAGTTATTCTCAAGACCATTCTAGCAGTTCATGCTCTAGTCTACCAATTGAATCATGATTGGGTAAGTGAAACACATGAAAATATTTGTTCAAATTTATGAACATTTGCATGGGATAACAAATCTAGTGTAGTTTAGTTTTAAAGAGTTGTTGATGTGTTGGAAGAAGAAGAAGATCATGTTATTCTTACTCAAAGAGCTAAAGTATTAGCTACATGAAGAGTAAAACTAAGAAGGGTAGCTCAAATATTAATTTAATTTCAGCCTATTCCTCAACAACAATAGTTTTCTTTCAAACCAATAGAAAGAAGATTCACCAAAGCAAGAAAATCACAAGGTAATACATATCCCTTATATCAGTTGCAAGATAATTCTAATTTTAAGTTAAGTTTTAAACTAAAAACTAAAATCAATAAATTAGTAATTCTCCCATCAAATTATATAAAAAGTAAAGAATAACAAGGTGGTTCTATAGTGAGTTAGGATCTTGTAATCTCAGGGACCATTCTTCCTTTTCAATTATTTTATATGAATATGGTAGTACTATGAGGTAACGTAATAAGACAGCTAGATTTAGGATAATTACATGAATCTCCTAAAGGTTAACAAAAAAACTTTCCCAAATTATCAAGTGATGGAGAAAAAATTCTAGACAAGTATATCATAACTTCATTTAGGACATGTGGTATATTATGATTGGAACATAAAGATATTGTAATTAGACTATTTGTGGAAACCCTTTAAAATGGAGTAACTGATTGGTTTTATCACCTCACTCTAAGTTCCATCACCAACTAGGATAACATTAAAACCAAGTTTGAAAGCAAATTCAAAATAGCTAAATATGCACATGCATTTCTCACACAACTTACCCAAATGAATAAATAAGCATACAAATATAGAAGAAAGTTTGTAGCCAAGTTTAATGAACTATTGAATAAACTACCTGCAACAATTAGACCAATAATAGAAAACTAAAAATGCTTATTTGATAATAAATAATTAAATAAGGTAAGTTATCAATAAAGAAGAGCCAATGTAGTCAACTTAGAGGCAACTTAGACATTATCCATTGATGTTTAGGATGACATGATAATGGGTGGAAAGGTTAATGAGGAAACTTTAAAACTAAAATGAAAGGTTCAAATTAGAATTTAACTAAATAAATTATACATAAAATGAATAATTATATAACAAAATTAAAGAATCAATTACCTTATAAATCCATTATTCCTCCTTATCAGGACATTCTAAGATGGAACTATATGCCTTATCAAGGAAATCACCCACATCTGTAAGCTCTTCAACAAAAATAAATTTCCATATAAGCACCTCCAAATCCTAATGCGAGTGATCCTATGAATGCTATTATATAAACATAAAATATATTTTGATATGAAGAATAAGAATTTGAGACAAAAAATGTAGGCCCTCAAACATTTGAATCAGAGAAACCTGATGGCAAATCCCTAATGCATACCTAGAATATGACTCTAGAAAATATGACTGATGACATAAATATCGATATGAATGGACAATGTTTTATTGTCTTCACCAGAGCACATTATAAAATTGAAGAAGCAAATAAAACAAGAAGCTAGAAAGTAAGAAAAAACTCCAAAGGTTATTATTCCTTGAGGAACTACATATCCAATTAAAGAAATAGGGAAACAACCTATAACTAAGGTATGCAATGCTCCTCAAGCCTCTACTTCTACTTATGTAAAAGCTAATATTCCTTATAAAAATGATGTAAGCATTTATCAATCCATTACAAATGTTGAAAACTCCTCTTCCACTCATTTACCAACTTTTGGTATTATTGAACATAGGAATAAAACCAAAATTCAAATGTCCCAAGATAAATATCTAAGATCAAATCCATATATGTTTGATAGGTTAGTTGAGTTTATAAAAAGAAAAAACCTGATCTTTAAAAAATAGATGCTAAAGGGATTCTAGCTACCCCATATTCTTTTAGTACCTTGAAATCCATGGCCACCACCACTTCTAAGTCTGATAAGGTATAACCATTCCACATTTATCTTTTCATTAAAATATGTAAAGTGAGTAAGTGAATCATTACTACCAAGGCCTATAACAACATGATGCCAATTAAAATAACTAATACCCTATGTCTAAACTTTAGAAAAATCTTTGATCACTGTTATTACATAGAAACAAAATAGGTACCCTTGATTGGTTAGATCAAAGATGATCATGTAGCTTTGGATTATTTTCTTCAAAAAAGAAGTAATATGGCCATATTAATGTAATATATCCTAGTTGCATATGGTATCCTGTTAGGAAGAAACTTATGCAAATAATTAGGCAGTGAAATTCAATTTGATTTATCTCATACTATGATTCCAATCAAAGGAGTTAAGTAACATTAGAACATGAGTTGAGAATTAAGTATATAGTGTAGAAGGTTGATAAACTGAGAGATGATATTCTATGTGAAGATGTAAGAATGGGGAAAAATATGCTCATGTCAGATGAAGAGTTCAGTATGCCTGATGTAATGGAATTTAATTTCAATGATATATAGACACTCAAATTTGATGGAAGGTGTTCCTCATCTCGTGCAGGAGTAGGAGTCATTCTTATGTCTCTAAGTAAGGAAGTTTTAATGTATCATACAAATTAAAAATTTAATGTACCAACAGCACTAATGAATACAAAGCCTTACTCTTTGGCTTACAGGCTACTAAAGAAATGGGAATACAAAATTTAAAAGTATAGGGAGATGTAAAATTGGTTTTGAAATATATCAAAGGCCAATATCAAGTAAGAATGATTGTCTAAAACACTATAAAAATAAAGTATGGGAAAATCTTTATTCTTTTGAAGATTTCTCCATAATGGATTTTCTTAGAGAAAATAATGTAAAATATGACACATTTATTGTATATGCTTCATTATTGGTTCCACACTTTGATATTGGAAAAGATGAGTACACTATTGAATTGGTGTACAAACCCAATGTGCTAGATAATTTTGAAAATTGGTAAGGTTTCAATGATGACCAACAAATTATCACTCTTATTGAAAAAGTAGATATATTTATAAATATCTAATTTGAAGGAAGTGATTTAATATAGAGGGAATATTTAGTACAAACCAAGAAAGAAGGAATTATTGAAGAATAAAATGAATATGGAGTAATGAAACTTAAAGGGAAAAAATTCCTAAAGGTTTAGTTTCTTTAAAATAAATTGTTGATAAACTTGATAGGTTTATTAAAAATAAGATGAAAAAATATTATCTCAATTCAGTTATCTACAAAAAGTGAATATCATATCTGAATATCAGCCAAAGTGAATATGCTTAATAATCAATTAGGAACCTTGTTTTGGTGTTTATCAAATTTTTTAGCTATTTATCATGAATGTTTTCAAAGTTTGAAACTAAGACTAAGGTGTCAAATGAACACCACCTCATTTTCCATTTAGGCTTAAAAATGAACTCACCTTTTCAAAGCTTTTTGTGTTTACTTAGTTGTTTAGATTAAATTTTTGTTTGGCAAAAAGAGGGATGTTGCGTGTATGCTATTTCATTTGTCCCCTTTAGGGAACCCTTGCAATCAAAAGTGCCATTCATATTGTAAGTAGCCTAGTCCAAGGATTAGAAGTAAAGTCATATAAATCACTCCCCAAAAACTCATCAAAGTTTGGGTGACCTTGAAAATGACCCTAAAGTCTATCTCTTAGTCTTTTGTTTTCATGCAAAATTAGCTTACGAGGGGGACATCATTACCTCCTATGAGTTCTTTAGGGAAGTTTAGACTTGGGGTTTTATCTCCCAGCATTGACTTCATTTAGCTCCTAATTGGAGTTTCACATGGGACATATATGCATTTAGACATCACACTACACTGAGTGAACAACAAGATGTAGTGGTTGTAAAAAGGACTAGACCTTTTTACAACTAGTCAATGCCATGGTTACCCAATTTCTAGGATTTTTTTTTGTATCATTTGACCTGAAAGTCATTTTATAATTGATTCCCTTAGAATGCTTGAAAACTTGATAGTTTTAGTCAACCCTATTTTTCCATACCCTTGGTAGGATTTGGACGATTATACTTAGTGTATTTTTGGATCATTTTCTCACTTGGTATGTTTTGAGACTAAAACTTGTTTGTTTATGTATAAGCCATGTCAAAACCAATTTGTCTATATGTCACTCTTTTGTCTAAAGAGGCATTATGATAGCCATTTTACACCACACTTGTGCCTTGAAAGTTTTTCTAAACTTGTTTGTGTGTGTGTCATCTGAGTTGAAGAGGGTAGTGTTATGCTACCCAAATCATGTCAAACCATTTGTGCCTTTGAGTCTTTTGAAACATAGCATTGATCACATATTTTGAGCATGCTTACATCATTAGGCTACTTAACTTGTTTTAATATTTTTTTCACATTGTATCAAAAACCATTTATTTTAAACCATTTGGACCTTTGTCTTGTGCCGTCATGTTGTCCAATCTTGTCTAGCTTGTTTGGTCAAATCGTAGTTTTCAACGTTGAGTTTTTAATTAACCTTGTTAAGTTTAGATTCAAGCATTGATTTTTTTTTAGGACTTCATTCATGGGGCTAATACATAGATCTTTCTCTTTTGGGTTGCATAACTTTAGTTAATTGATTACCTAAATTTAAAAACTATTGATGGTTTGTTTGTTTGATGCCTATCTTCATCATTGTTCATGCCTTTATCTGGAAAAACACAGTATTTATTCAAAGAGACTTTTGTCTTATGCCTTATGCCAATTGATCATGTTTATGTTCAATTCTATGTGCCAAGTCTATGTCAAAGTTGTTTCCAAACTTGTTATATTAAATCAAATCACATCAACCTTTGTTTCAAGTCTAGATTTTGATGCCATTTGGCCAAAAGTCCTAGTGTATGCCTATTTTTTTAAGCCTAGATTTTGACTCTGGATTTGGACAAAAGACCTAGCAACTTAACTTTTCCATTTCCTAGTTTAGACCTTATTTGGAACACTTTGACCTAGACCTTTGACATGCCAATTTTTATTCAGATGCTTGAAATTTTATGCATATGACATTTAGCATTAGACATTAAATGTTAGAATATTTTATGCCAAGTCTTATCATAAACCATTTTGAAGATAAAACTTTACTTCCATACCACATTGGAGATACATCTCCACCCCTTTGACCAAGTTGGACCAAGTTTGAACCATTTTTCCTTTGGATCATTTTTTTAGACTCTGTAGAACTCTAAGCCTTTTTGTTTTTAGAGATTTCATTATTTACATAAATATGTATAGTTACACTTATAGTGGAGTCACATACAATCCAACTTATGATATAATGGCCGCACAAAATCCCACTAGGAATCCCTATAGATAAATATTTTCTAAGGAGTTTTAATATTCTCCCTATAAATTTCCATATGGGGAACATAGTCAAAATCCATAAAATCTAAATCAAGACCTTGATTAGCATGAAGAGACTTGTGAGGAAGACTTTAAAGACCCAACTATAGATAATATTGTTTGGGATACAAATCCATACCCTCTTTGCAATAATCATTACATGGAACATAGTCAAGAACCAACTTATGAGCCAACTCACAATTGAGATGATATGGTTTATGAAGAAGACTTGGATGATTTGGCTTATGTGAGTAATCAAGTTTCACCATATTGTACCATTTCTATTCTAGGACCACATTATCACACTATTTCTATATCAAGACCTCATCCTTTGGTTTGTGTGAGCAACCAAGCTCCACAATGCCCAACTAGTTCTATACCAAGACCTCATCCTTTGGTTTGTGTGAGAAATCAAGCTCCACAACATCCCTTCATCATTTCAGGACCTAGTCCTTTATCTTGTGCAAGCAATCAAGCCCCACAACACCCTATTTTTACCATCTCAGGAGTTTTTCCTTTGGCTCATACAATAAATCATGCTCCCCAAGGCCCTACCATTATCTAACCACAAGTCATTCCTCATCTAGTGCCAATTTCATCCAAACCTTAACTGATCTAATCTTTTAAAGACCACGTTGTGTTCAAAACTAGGATTTTCTAACTCATTGGAAACCAAGGCCAAGATAACCAACTAATCCAAGATGTTTTTGTTAAACCAACCACTTATGATAAGCCAACCTATAATGAATCACCTATTAATCCTATACTAATTATCAAGGAGTCTCACACTGATGAGATAGTATTTATTGAGTCACTTCTTAATGATTATAACTACCTTTGAGAAAATCATTAACTCAACCATATGCCTAGTTTTCAAGAGTCTCCTATTTATAATCTAGTCTTTGAGGAGTTGTCTCTTGACCTTTTTCCCATCCTAGAGGAGTCTCACTTTGACAAATCAGTCTTTGTGGAGCCCATCATGCCATTATAGGTTATTACTTATCTAATACCAATAATTCAACAAGGCATCATTGTAATAAGGTATCCATTAGATAAAGAATAAAAATTAGAGTTAGGTTCTATTATTGAACCAACATCATATTTATCATTAGAATCAGAATCAACATCAGTCTCAACATTAGATTTAGAGTCCCTTGATTTAAAATCAGATTTAGAAGAAGAATATGTTCATTACTATTAAAATATTGGTTATGCATGCCTCATAGATTAGTTTGAATACATTTATGATCCTTCTATAGTTTTTGAGGATGATCACTTCAAATTTGATGCAAGTTATCCTAGTATCTTATAAAAGGATTGTGTAGCATCTCCCCATTCCATAACCATTCCATAGGCCATTACCATCAACCAAAATAGCCATATCATTAACATTCCATCTCCCATAAGTGTCGATTGGGATTGATAGAATCACACTTTGTTAAACTACATCCGTGGTGACATAGTAGTTGAAAAAGAGCAAGGAGGATGAGACCACATTCATGTAGCAAAAGAACACTCTCCTAGTGAAACCTTTTTAGAGGTGCTAGGATACAATCAAAGTCAAAACTCAACATCTTCTAGTGAAACTTTTTTGGAAGTGCTAGAAGACAATAAAAGTCAAAAGTGAACATTCCTTAGTGAAACCTTATCAAAGGTGCTATAGGGAAATTAAGATAACTTCATTGGTGAAAACCTCATTAAAGCACCAATAATTGAGCACAAAAGTTATTCACTACTTGATGAAGACAAAATCAAAGATCAAATCAAAATAGCTTCTAATCTATAGCCTAATCATATGGTAGTTACTCTCAAGATCAAACAACATAAAAATTTGATGGTCCTTCAAGAGAACACGTCTTCAACCCCACCACAACCAAAATTATGTTGAATCTAGCATCAACAACATTATGTGTGACTAAAAGTCATAATCTTCATTTGTTTCCCAATCTTTCCACATTCCATTATCATCTACCATTCCATTTCACAATAACACCTACCATCAATTATTTATCATTATTTACCATCCATGGTTACACTTTCCTTTATAGAGGCTATAAAGATACCTTGTTTCAACATTTGAAGGGGTCAAAATCAATGACCAATGAAGATCATACAAGTATTCTTGACAACCAAATCTACATGCCATTATTGATAGAGTAGCTATTCAAATGAGGTATGGGCTAAAAATTATCATGATTGAGTATTCTATTTATATCATTTATTGATTAGGGCATGCATCTCCATCTCAATAGGAAAAATAGAATCATATACCATTTACCACACTTAGGCCAAAAACATGTACCATACCATTTCACATTGCCATACCATTACCATTGTTATCCTATCATTTACCCCATTACTTAGGGGTAATCCTCTTACTATTTTATCCAATATATCCAACCAATAATTATCCTTGGCAAAACCATACCATCCTATCATTCCATTCCTATCTAAACCAAAGCCTATTTTTAGTCATTCTACCAAATCTTGTTTTGATCTTGGTTCATTTGGTTCTTCCCACACTTTTTGCAAGGGGATTCTGATCAAGTTTTAATAATAAATCAAGTTCATGTTTAACTGATAATCTATGAAAAGTAGTGTGATACTTGATCTCGAAAGATATCTTTCATCCTATCAAGTTTGTTTATGTGAGCCTGATTATAACTACCTAAGGGAAAATTAGTGTTTCACCAGTCTTGCTACTAATTATAACTACCTATGGGTAAATTAGTATCATTGAACTATGTCATTGTATCCTAATTATAACTGCCTATGGGAAAACTAGGGGAAACACTTGTTTATCATGCATTGCCACATCACTTTACCATCATTTTTTTCATTTGACTGGCCATTTGCTAGATTTGAGAACTTGTTGGGACCTAGTTGGTTTTTCCTTTTCTTTTATGTGGATGGAATTACTATGACTTGAGGTCATTTTTGGACTATGTGAGTCATGATCAATTCATGTTGAGGTCACCTTAGTCCCCCTTTCCATACTCTCTCACTATTTTGTGAGCAACCTAGGCCAAACACTTTCACCATTTCACAAAAAGGTATCTTGTCATTCTCTAACAAGTTAAGATACCTCAAAATTATAAAAACATTCATAACATTTCAAAAATTCAAAAATATTTATCCTATCTAAGCTTAGTAAGTCATCCTCTATCACCTTACTAGGGCATGGTCATTGTTAGGATGGTTTCTTTTACTATTGTTTTAAGGCTTTCTATTTGTTTATTTATTTTAGGTTGTTTGTTTGTTTGTTTATTCACTTGCTTTTTTGTTTACTTTCAACACTGTTGCCTTAACTTAATCTATATGTGTTTATTGGGTGATTACTTGAGCATATTATTCTTTAGTCCATCTATACTCATCCATTAACATTGTCATCATGGTTTTTATCATTGGTACATTATTTTTGAGTGTTTATTGGATATCAGGAGTCAGTCTTTATGCATTTTTTGGCCAAGTCTTCATGATGTTCTATCATGATGCCTAACATCACATGCTACAAAAAAATTATCTTCAAGAAGGTCTATAATTAATGGAGCCACAAAAGTTTCTAATTGTTACCTTGGCAAACCCTTCCATCCTACCCTTGGTCAAATCAACCCATTAACCATTCTAGTTGTATCATTGCTAATCAAGATGAGCATCTCCTCATTGGTAGGTATAACTGAATCATTTATAATGATAAACATTATTAATCTATCCATATCTTTCATCACTTTGCACCTGATCATCTTTAATTTGTATTATAGGTTATATCCTTGAGTTATGCTTGTTAATCAGCCCTAACTGGGGCACCATCAGTTTTAGCCAATCCAGGTCCACTTAATGATTATAACTGCCTATGGGCAATATTATTTTGAATTTTAATCTTGATTATAAATATCTTAGGCAAATTAGTATCCTTTTTACATCAATTCATGCAAGCATTTTATCATTTGGATTAATCTCAACCACAGATTAATTCCACCTTTTTTCTTGTTTATTTTTGAGGGAACATCCATCAATAAATGTGATGGCCACTCCCTTGAGGGGGCATCATCATAGGCTTCCCAAAACCATTTGGAGCTTTTTTCTTCAACCATCATCTTATTTTTGGCATACAAGCCATCTCTCATTATTTGAGAGGACATTACTTTGCCTATGGTTTGAAACATCTTCCCAAATAAGGGCAAACTTAGACACCTAAAACTAGCCACCAATAACCTCCAATCAGGTTTTTGACCAATTTTCACCCAAAATACACAATTTGGCCTAAAAACACTAAAATACACTAAATGATGTGAAAATAACATATTAAAATGCTAATTTTGTCCAGGGTATCCCTAAATGGGATAATGCAATTTATGGGCTAACTAAATTTGATCAGATCATTTCGAGTCAAAATGCCAATTTTGCACCTAGGTGCTTTGGATTGATTTTTCCTATCAAATCTCTCAAAAAAGATATGTGACTTTGTTATTTTATATTGATAATGTCTTAAATGGGATAATGGATCCAACACATCTAACATTAACTTCCAATTCTAATCCAATCAAATTTTGGACCAATAACAAGACATTCTGAACAATTTGAGTAATTTGTGCACAAAATGCTTAAACATGCTTAAGAGATAATTAACCAAAATCAAGGCCTAATTAAAAATTCCATCAAAACTTGTTGAAAAATTATTTTTGGAAATGGATATTGAATATCTGCATCATTAGGTGACCTCATTTCTTGGCAAGACATCCATAGTCCATAAATGCCACAAATATCAAGATTCATGTCATCCATGCCTCTTAATTTCCCCTTTTTCCAATGTTATGATGAGGATAATTACAAATTTAATTCCAAAAAATTAATTAATCCTCAACCACGCATCTCAATCTTCAGATGGATGGTTCAGGTTGATTCTAGACATTTGTAAAAATCTATAAATAGAGAGGCCATGAACATCATTTTTAAGTCTTAATTATGGAAAGTTATAATGCACAAATGGTTCTAAAATCTTCAAGAAACTAGTGTTACCATGCCAAATTAATTCCAAGCCAAGCCAAGCCACAAGCCAAAAGTGCCAAGGAGAGATGGAGGTAGCCAATCTTCCATTGTCAATGACTTCACGAGCACAAGCTGAGCAAGCCACTATAACAAGCATTTTGGAGCATCTAAGGGAGGTAAAAGAAGGTTTATTTCACATTTTAGTTGTTTTTTTAATTCATGTTTGTTAACTAAGTTCTCCCTACTGTCTAGGCCTAGAGATGTTATGCTATTTAGTGTGTTTCTTTCATTTTGTTTTCATTTTTGAAATAACACAATACTAACCATCCTCTCTTGAGTCAAATTCTTAGATCATAGATGGGTTTTCAAGATTTATTCAAATAGAGGTGGCCAAATAAGATCAACACAAAACTACCTTCACCACTCCTTGGGGTGTATTTACATATTTTATAATGCCTTTTGTCCTCATCAATGTATGAGAAAATTTTCAAATAGCAATGGAAATCACCTTTAATGAACTCAAAAACAAGGTAATTTTAGTCTATTTGGATCATCTATTAGTTTTCTAAAAGAACATAGAAGACCATTATGAGCATTTAGAAACAATGTTTGAAAAATTCCATCTTCATGGTATTTTTTTAAATCCAAAAAGTTCATATTTGGAGTAACTAAAGGCAAGTTACTTGGGCATATCATTTCAAAATAAGGAATCGAAATTGATCTTGAAATAGTTGAATTTATTTAGAAATTATTTTTTCCAACAAGTAAGATAGGAGTTCATTATTTCTTCGACAAAGTAATTTGTTTGAGAAGGTTTGTAAATGACTTAGTAGAACTCATAAGACATATTGCTAACATGATGAGAGACAAACCTTATTTAAAATGGAACAATTAAGGAAAATACATTTTTATGAAAATAAAGATTAAAATTGTTAATGCACCCACTTTGGTATGCCCTAATGTCAAAAAATATTTAATCATATATTGTTATTCTTATAATAATACTCCCTCAATTATTATGATTCAAAAGAATGATGAAAGAATTGAATCATTGATTGCCTTCATGAGTTGTGGTATCAAATACTATTATTGACTATTTTGACCACAAGTCAAAAAAATGTCAACCCCCTATAGTCCAAAACCTTATATAGGGGTATATTAACATGATATAGGGTGTGTCATGGTTCATTTAATGTCATTTGATGTGTTTCTAGCTTTGTCATAGTCTTATTTAGTCTTTGTATCATTTTATGTCATGTAGAGGTCATATTTGGGTCATAAATGAAGGTGGTATGGTTTTCCAAGGTATCAAAGTGTTATAAAATCATTATGAATATTTATCATGTTCTTACTTATTAGATATGTTAGTTTTTAATGTAAAAACTTGTAGGTGTTAACTAAAATCAAGAAAACAAGTGAAAAGGAGGTTTTGGAAGTTGTACATCCTATATAAGTGAGTGGAACATGGGAAAAGTAGACCCTTCAGATTCCTTGACTCCATTTATATGATTGATTTGATTTACAAGTGCTAAAATGGACCAAAACTATTTCTCTTCTCCATCACTCCACTAGGTAAACAAAACTAGGTAACAAGTCTTTTGATGGTACAACCAGTAGGAGAGTTTACAAGTAAAATGATCTTGGTGGTGAATAGTAAACTTGGTCTAATTCATTTTAATGTAAATATTTTAAATAATGGTTCCCTATGCTTTACGAACCTTTCTTAAGAAGTTGACTATCTTGTTTTGCTTATTAATCCCCACACCTTGTAGGTTTTACTTCTGTATGAGCTATTCCATATAAATGAATTGATGAAATTAATTACATAGGATATATAATTCCTTATTTCATGGCTCTCTTATTGGAGCTAAGTTTATGAGTTCAAATCTCTTAGATTTTAGGTGGCATATGTTAGTGAGGTTGTAAACATGTCCATCAATTGTATAAGGTTTATTTATATGAAATGGTTTCAAATAAATATGATATGATGTTACATTTATTTTAGATGTCATAAAAATATCCTTCTTCCCAAGCTTATTCTCCAAAGCTATCATCCATGGGGCTGCAGTCAAGAAGGACCAACACAATCAACTTCTTGCATGACTATCATACATAATCAGCCAAATGAGGTGTTTTAGGATCTAAAATTTTTCATGGAGATGTGATGAATAATTTAAATATGTTGGATAAAATATTGGAACATGGAAAAAAAATATAAACCTCCTTAATGCCATGAAATTGAATGTGGCAGTTAGTTCTCTAAGACACATAGTCGTATACCACTATGTGTGCATCTATAGGTCTGCCATGAAAGGCAAAACACATTATAATGTCATTTGAAATGGTTTAAACTATTTAATTTTAAAATAAACCCATTTTAAGGTTAATATAAGTTTTAAGACTTGTTTAGGGCTCATATATCATGCAATGGTTTATGTCTTAACTTCACTACCTTGTCTACAATATTTATGTGTATCTCCATGTGCCTATAGGAGAATATCACATTGAAATAGGGCATGTGACTTGATAGTAGTCCTTAAATATTTTAAATATAAATTTGAATATTGATAGGAGATTAATACTGATTGTAGACCTAGATAATATGCACATTATTCATGTCTTTTCTTTATTACCCTACAACATGCAAATGGCCACCTATATGTGGCCTACATAGAAACCTAAAGGTAGTCATGGAGGAGTTTGAAATGTTTGAAGGCATTAATTAAGTGTGTGGAATTATAAAATGTCATGAAAACCATGTTCAAGGCATTATATTGGTAGGCAGACTTGAGAAGTCAATTCAAGTGAAGAAATCTAAGTACAAGGATCTTTTACCTTAAAAGCTACAAAACAAAGCCTGAGTCACTTTTGATGATGCCATATGATGAATAAACATGGATTTTTGATGAATATAAATGATCCTATAATTTATCCTTATCTTAGGGGTAATAAATTTCAAATGGATAATAGATTTTTGGTTCCACAAGTGATGAAAAGGAGTCTTCAAAATATTGCATTTGTTCACTACAAAAGGTAGTGTTTTCTATAGGATATTGAACTTCAAATGAATCTACACCCTAAGATAGAAATGTAAGATCATATCACCATGGATAGTGATTCCATTATAGTGAGGGGCACACCAATGATTCAAGGGAATTAGAGGAGAGATAAATTACAAGGTATTGACCTATATATTCATTTATAGGTGCACCTTACCCATAGAGTGGTCACTTACAACCTTCCTACAGGTTCATGACATAGACTTTGGTGATCATAGGATTGAAACCATAAGTATTTTGACATTGGGGGTTGGTTAAAGGACCTAAAATTAATCCTATACCATGTGAAACAAGTTTCATATGTTGAATATCACCTACAAGACCCTTACTACTCCAATAATGGTCAACTATAGTTGACCACAATTGACAGTGAGCTAGAACATGGTGTTATTGGTGATTGGATTAGTATGGATATGATTTGAGGTGACCTAAATTATTGTATAATGATAATAATGAATTAAATATAGTATTTTTAAAATTAATAAGGCCTTAAACATAGAAACATAGTCAACCACCTATGTCAAGTCAAGTGGAGGATATTAAATAAAGAATTTTGGAAAAGTGGTGAAGTGTGATATGAATTTGAAAAAATGGGAAATGATAGTATACATATCAATAGACTTTCATATAGTAGATACATGGCATAGAAGGGTCCAATATCCAAAGTACACCTATAGACTTAGCATCCTACACACACTCAACTTTCTCAAAAGTCTATCTTGGATTTTAAGGTGTTTAAAGGTGTTAGGAGTTGAAAAATCATTTAAAATTTATAAAAAGTTGCCCCATGAATTCTTTAATATCCTTATATATCCACTTTTGTTGAGGCAATAGGGTAAGTGTTGTTTATTCTATCTTAGACAGAGGGAACACTTAAAAGGCTAAACCCTATAGGTGGGTCAGGAAAGTGATGAAAGGGTGAGTTACAGGTTGATGAGATATTAAAAAAAGATGTAGAGAGTTGTTACATACTTGAAAAACATTATAAATTTATCATAAATGTTTGAATCCCAACATGATGGTCCAAATTAACAAGTATGCATGTAGACCTATCAGGTCTAGCCTAGGCTTAAAACCCTCAAAGGTGTCTACTATCACTTTTGACACTAGATGAGCATTAAAATGAATTATAAAATGTCAATAGGTTTTGATTAGGTGTTTTAAAGTTTTTTGAATGTAGAGCATACCATAGGGAAGAAATATTTTGGCTCATACTAACTCAGGCCTACACAAAATGGAAGGAGAAGTTCAAGAGACTAACTTGAGAAGCTCACAACAACATGGATTATTAGCATGGGGGTCTAAGGATTTGGGATATGTTGAAGGAGGAATTTAAAAAATAATTTGTGTAATGTTTTCAAAAATTGGATGTTAGGATTGTATGAACAATCCTTAAGGGCCAAAATGTCTCTAAACCCTCCAAAACCCTTGGTCATGACCCAATGGGAAATATGAAGATGGAAAATCATATAAGGGGATAGTGTGACTAGGAAATTAATTTGAGATTATAGAGGACTGCCAAGGGATACTTAACATCAATTTGTTTTCCACCCTACTTGTATAGACATGGTGAAAAATGGATTTTATTGACAATTTTGTGTGTTGTGAAGGTATGTGTTGGGTGAATATTTTGTCAACCAGCTAACTGGTGAGAAAAATAGGTCTCTTCAACCATAACATAGGGAGATTGGTCAGCTAGATGTGTAGGTTTACTAAATCAATAGGGGATAAATCTCTCCTCTCATCAAGGGGAGGTTCCCTATGAATATACAGGAGCTATATACTATATATATAAGCTGAAAATAACACTCGAGGGTAGGATAAACCATCCATCTCTCTTTTTTTAGAGATGATGCTCACAGATCAAAAGAGAAATCCTGGGTGATTAGTGAAGGTACTTCTCTTCTTTTAGAAGTAACATTCAGCCAAGAGCCAAATCCCTTCTTGGATAGTAGAAATCTTGGTGAAATGACAGAAGGCACTTCTCTTCTTTCAGAAGTGCTTGTTCTTACAAGCAATAGGAATCTTTCAGGTAGGATAAGTAACTGGTAACAACATATAGAATAACCAGCAACCTAAAATGTAGCACAAAGTCTCCACCTTGACTGCTCAGGAGTGAAATATGAAGAACAATGGGGGCATAAAGTTGTCCCAAAGTCTTTTACATAGGAAACAGAAAAAGACAAACACACTAAAGGCAACTGTAGGCAGCACAAAGTCTTCTTACAGTGGGCTTCATGACACCTTCCTTATCACCTCCACTAGCTTTGTTTATCAAATTAAATAAACAAGAATACATTTAGGAAATAGACATAAGAACAATCTCCTAGAATGATACAAGCTATAACATCACAAAGTCTGAAAGTAACTTGCTTTCTAATTCAAACAAAGAAATATGATGAACAATCTAAGCTCAAAGTCTCAATAATGCCTTTCAATTTGGGTAGAGTTTTGCTTCTGATAACTGGAAGATCTCCCTTCAAATGATACAAGAGATTACATTATATAGAGGCCAAGGGAGGCTTGGCACTTTATCCCATGGAGTGACCCATGCTGTGCATTAATGCCTTGGTTGCAATTTTGGTTCTGTCAGGGAGGGCCATGCTGGAGCAGGGCGACTGCCTTAACTGTGGCATGTTGATTCACCTCCATTGTTTTCTCCCAAGCTTGAATCACTCATTCCATCATCTAATACCTGTGTAGCTATCCATGTTGCCTTTATGCCAAAGGGGATAAATAGGTTGCACTTTCAATGCTTGTAGGCCCCATATACCTACCTAGTGGACTATTCCACCTACTAGAAATAACTCCTACTGAGTTTCCCTCTTTGTCTCTTCTTCCTTTTGGCCCTATCCTTAAGGATTTTGCATGCATTTGGGTCCAACTTATAAGCCTACAAATATCAATCAAACACTTTATTATTGTGAATTTGACATCCATGGGTCTTTCATCTTTTGAAGGTTAATGGCTAGTCGGTCATCCTAAATTTGACATTTACGGGCCTCTCATTCTCCTTGGCAATTCCTTTGTGTCTCTCTCACTTGATATGGCCACTTTCTACTATGACACAGGTTGGGACATGTGGTGGCATCCATAGCTTTGAAATAAGCTAATTGGAATAAGCTTTGAAAATTGTTAAAAAACTGAAGCGCAAATGCAGACACTTGTCACGCTCTGCTGAGTTGGGATGGGACATATGGTGAGTTCTGCTACTTTAACACTTGTTAGAGACTGTGTCTTGTCATGCGACACTTGGAAAATTCTAATGCACTCTGAGACTTGATCTTTTCCAGAGGGAACTTGCCTTTTAGGGTCTTTAAAGACTGTTCACTTTTTGAGTGTCGATTGTCCTGCTGCGAGGGTACCTACCCTTTAGGATCTCCCAGGTGGCCTTCAGGCTTCAATTTATTTAGTTAGGCTTGAACCTTAATTTCCTTTAGACAAAATGTCTGAAAGAATTCCTTTAGACAATTTGTCTGAAGGAAAACTTTCCTTGGCTCTACGTCTTTGACACATGGCACATTCCACTGCTTCAAACAAGTGACATGTGGCATCTTCCATCAGAATAGGTGAGGACACTTGGTAGCATCTACCACTTTTTAGAAACCTTTGAGAAACATTTAAGACTCATTTTAGATTCACATAGAAGATGACGCATGGCAATTTCTACTGATTATTTCTAGGGATACATGGCAAATTCCACTCAATTTTAGCAATCACATGGAGGGTAACACTTGGAGCGCTCCATCTATTCTTTTAACAACTTTCCTAGGGCCCACCATAGTCTTTAATTGATAATGAAACCAAAAGAATATGCAGCATCTATTGACACTTGGAAACCTCCACTGACTCTGCAAGTGATACATGGCACGTTCTGCTATTTTGAGAAAAAGACATTGAAACCTTCTGCAGCTGCCACTTGTCACTTTTTGTGAAACTCTTACAAGGGACACATGGCAGGTTTCACTCATCTTTTTATTTTGTGCATTCCTTGGTTGAACCATCTGTTGAACCACTTGTTTGTTGCTTCTTTCCTTGACTGAGGCCACCTTTGAACCTATGAACCATTAAACTTTGAACTCTTTTGGTTTAAGGTTCAATTGGCTCATTAGTTTATCCTTTGTCCATCACTTCCTCATTATTTCTAAGCTCTTTGATCTTCATTACACTGGTTGAACCTTTTAACCTATGAACTCATTGAACCAAAATGGTTCAAGGTTCAACGGTTTGATGGTTCAAGACTTCTTCTCTTTGATAAGAGTTTTGAAGCCATTGAACCTAGAAGTGGTTGAAATTTGAACCTTTGACAAATGCGCTTAACTCTTGCTGATGAAGTTGAACCTTTGAATCCATTGAACCCATTGAACCAAAATGGTTCAAGGTTCAAGGTTCAATGGTTCAATCCTCGCTTAAAAGCTTGCTGATGGACAATTTTGGTTGAACCAAAGTGCCAAACCAATCTTAAAAGTGCCTAAGTGCTAGAAACTTGCCTCTTTTGATTGAACTCACCTGAAGAATCCATTGAACCTACTAGTCATTTTACCAAAAAGTTGAGAAAATGAGGATATTGAATGCTTAGAACAAATTTTGAAAAGGGAAGGGATAATTTTGGTCATGCAGGACCAAAATAGTTCATATGTTATCCCAAGAATGAGAAAGCTATTTTTGGGGACAACAGCTGGCTCTAGTTGGGGAACTTCCATCAGATGAAAACTCAAAATAGTTAAGGAGAGTAGAAACTAAAATCTCTAATGCCTTGAAGTATGCCATTGGGCTATGGAGTCATGCTACCCAAAAAGAAAGGTTCCAAAAAATGAAAATGAAAAGTACAAACTAGAAAAAAAAGGCTATACAAATATACATATGTACAGGGGAACTCATTGGATACTTCAAGAGTTGAAGTGCTTTAGATGTTTCCCATTGTGAGGTAGAGAAAAGAGAGTGCCATCTTGATATTTCAATAGGAAACTATTTTCACCATTGAGCTGATAAATAGTAAAAGGGCTTCTCTACAGGGAATCAAACTTTCCATGCATCCCCTTTGGTTCTCTTTTTTTTGTCTCATAGCAGGACTTGATCTCCAATCTAGAAATCATGTTTCTTCACTTTTTGGTCACAGAGCTTCTTCACCAGACCTTGATGGGCAGAAATTCAGTCCACCACTATAGTTCTCTACTCATCCAACTCAGTAAGACACATGATCCTCTTATCAAGGGAGCCTTCATATGTTTGGTCTTCAATTGCCTTAGCTAATTTCAATGTTGGCAATTCCAAGGTGATTGGTATCTCAGCATTGACACCATAAAGAATTTGGAAAGAAAACATACCAATCACTCTTTTTGGTGTAACTCTGTCTACCCATAGGGCATCAACCAACACTTTATGCCTTGTTCTTTGGTTGTCATCCACTAGCTTCCTAATGATAGTCACCAGGTTCTTGTTCCTTGATTTGGCCTATCCATTCCCTTGTGGAAAGTAATCAAAAGAGTGGGAGAGTGTAATCCCATAGTAGAAAAAGAATTGAGTAATCTCCTGGGAAGTGAAACAAGCTGCATTATCAGTGAAAATCTTGGTTGGGACCCCAAACCAGAGATGATGTTCTCTTTGAGAAAATTTCATACTACTTCTAAAGTAGCATGTTTGGTTGGAATAGCTTCCACCCATTTGGTGAAGTAATCTATTGCTGTGAGGACATAATAATGTCCAACACTTGAAGATGGGTTTACAGCTCCAATAAAATCAATTCCCCATTGCTGGAATGGATCCTCTATGACCACTAGCTTGAGAGGTAGGGCAGCTAACTTGGGTCTTCTTACAAACTGCTGGCATAGTTCACATTCCCTAACCCACTTGCATGCATCTTGAAAGAGAGTTGGCCATTAGTACCTGGCTCACAAAATTTTATGGGTAGTCACAAGAGTAGAAAAATGTCATCCATAGGCCAAATTGTGGAAGGACTTCAAAAGTTGGCTTTACTACTCCTTGTCCACATAGTGAAGGAACACTCCATCAAGGATCCTCTTGTATAGGCTATTGTCCCAGAGGACAAAATTTGTAGTTTTAGCTTGATGGTTCTCCTTTCTTTATAAGATAGGTGAGCGGGACATTCACCATAAGTAAAGAAATGAGCAATACCTAAATACCACTCATTAGTGGTGGAGATAAAGAGGACTATTGGTGTGTCTTCCACCTCTGATTCTTCATGCTCTATTCCTTTTGGCTTGTTATCAACAATTAATTGGCATATCCCCTTTGCACACACTAGCTTTATTGGCTTGATGACTAGATGAAACTCTTGGATCTTTGTAACCCAATTGCCTCTTTTCATCCCAAACTCCTGTTGAGCCAATATGGATTTGATTGTGGTGTCAGGAGCCAAGGTAGTAATATGTGAACTCAAGATGTAGAAGTAAAAATGCTTCACTACCTTCACCACTGCATAAGCATGCTTCTCCATGTTTGAGTACTTTAGATCATGAGCTTTGAGAGGACAGCTCATGAAGGAAATGGGGGATTCCATACCTTCTTTATTCTATTGAACTAGAATTAGTGAAAACGTGTGTTCTAAAGTATAACTGTATATGGTGAACTCTTTGTTATAGTCTAAACAAACTAGAATTAGAGTATAGGCAATGGCAGTCTTGATATCCTCAAATGCTAACTTACCTTCTTCAGTCTAGTTAAAGGTGGATTTTCCCTTCATCATGTTTACAATGTGCCTAGTCTTCTCAGCAAACTCAGGGATGAACCTCCATAATAAATTCACCTTTCCAAAGAAAGAGTGAACAACAATCTTACTTGTGGGCAAGATAAGCTCTTCAATAGACTTGAATCTATCTGAGTCAATCTTTATGTCCCCTTTTGACATAATGTGTTTGAGTAGTTTCCCCTCTGTTACTCCAAAGACTGATTTCTTGGGGTTTAAGGAAATGCCATTCTTCCAGCAACATTCCAGCACTTGTTGTAAATGGCGCACATGATTTGGGTGATGCTTAGAGAAGACGGTCAAGTCATCAAGATAAACTACAATGAACTTACCCATCTCATCCTTGAAAGAAAGGTCCATTGATCTTTGGAAGGTGGCACCAGCATTTATCAAGCCAAAATGCATCCTTCTATATGCAAACATGCCCCAAGGTGTGGTGAAAGTAGTCTTATGCTAGTCTACCTCACCAAATTCAACCTAATTATTTCCTCAGAAGCCATCTAGCATTGATAAAATCTTTGAACCTATCACTATCTGAAGCACTTGATCCATGATTGGCAAAGGATAATTATCCTTCAAGGATGCCTAATTCAAATTTCTAAAATCCACACAAAGGCAAATTTCACCATTCTTCTTCCTTACAGGAACTATATTTGCAATCCATGTGGAATGATGGATTGGGATGATGATCCTAGCATTTAGAATTTTTTGTATCTCAAACAGAATAGTACCTGATATTTTTGGATTATACTACTTAAACTTTTGCTTGTAAGGTGTTGAATCAGCCTTGAGAGGAATGTCATGTCAAATTTTATCAGCCTGTGTGACTTTAGGTCATCATAGGAGTATGCTAGGATGTCCATGTACTAGTTAAGCAAAGTGGTGAACTTGAACCTCTCCTCAGGAGTACAACATTTACCAATGTTAACCATCTTGGGATCTCCCTTGGTTCCCAGATTTACTTGATCAAACTCCTAAGAGGAGCTTGAATCCATTTGCTGCTATTTTATGAATCTGTCATGCTTATCAAATAGCTTCTCAAGGGAAACTAGGCCTTTGGGAATCTTATTCCCTTTAAGTTGAAAGAACTCCTCACCTACATCTATATTTGATTCAGGGGCTGCTTCACACTTTTAAGGTTCACTACCTTTAAAATTCAGCCATTTAAAGCTATCTTTTTGCTTTAGGAAGGCAATGATTTGGTTGTCATTATTAAAAACTTGCCAATGACTGGCATTATCAGGTACACTTGGTCTAAAGACTAGCTCAATAGTGCACTTGTCTCCTTTAAAATCTGGGTGGGGGACCAAGAGAGTAGTTGAAACAACCAGTGCATCCACCCAGTCATTAAATTCTCTAAGAATGGTAGAGATGTTGAAAGCATCAAAACTTTCAATTTGGTCCCAAACTAGATTGCGGTAATAATGTAATCTTTCATTCTTGGTTTGATACAAGTTTCTCACCTGACAAACCACTAGTTCAACATCTCCTTTGGCATGAAGGAGCTTGATGCCTTTGTCTCGAGCAGCCCTCAATCCAAGTAGTAAAGGCTCATATTTAGCTGTGTTATTAGTGTTGCTAAACTGCAACTTGTAGGATGAAGGAAAAATATCTCCTTGAGGAGATATCAACACAACCCTAGCTCCTGAACTAGTGGAGGAGTAGCTACCATCAAATTCAAGAATCCATACCTCATTTGATACTGATTTTCCTTTGGATTCTTCTTCATTTAGAGGAGAAGATTCTTCCACACTTGCATTATGCTTTATCAATTCTTCTACTATTTTAGCTAAATTAATTTCAAGGTTATCACTTATAAAAGATTCATTATATGCCTCATGAACTTCATCTATGGATAGAAAGTAGTTACCCATGCCTAAAGACTCGAAAAAAATTTGAGCTTCAAGTGCTGAGGTCTGGGTAACCACATATTTTGCTTCCTTCTTAGGGAGCAACCTCTTCATAACACCTTTGACTAGAATCCTCACCTCGGATAAGTCCATGCTCAATTCACCACCAACATCCCTATAGAAATTCTACCCAAGAAGGATGCCATATAATGCTGGGATGTTGGCTACCAAGATAGTCATCTTAATTCTTTTGTCTGGGAATGCTACAAATGCAAATTGGGCATCTTTAATTTATCCCAATAGAGGTACTTGTTTTTTCTCCATGGAGAAGCATCTACCAAAAGTCTTGGTTAGTGTGAGGTCAAGGGATTCAGCCATTTTAGCAAGCATGACATTGTGCGAAGCTCTAGAATGAATGATGCAATTGTTCATCTGAATCCATTTATTAACAATGAGACATAGAAAGGTTTAGTCCTACCAGGAGCAGTAGGAGGGGTAATGAAAAGATTATTCTTGATGGGTGCATTCCTGGGGGGATCATGTGTCACTTTGGGAATTGCTTGTTCAACAGGGATGTTTTGGTTTTTAACACATTAAACCAGTTTGTCTAATTACTTAGGATGGGATTGTAGAAATTCAAATTCAGACATTTGAATTTTAGTTTTCTTAATATGGTCAAAGATATAAAATGTTGGAAATGAACTAGGTATAGAGGATGGGAGTTCATCCTTTTGAGTTTTGGGAGGGGGAGAACTAGACTATGAATTTGAAGTTGAAGGTGCAAAAATGTTTGGGGTACTTACCTTTCTAGCAGTCACTGGGTCCTTTGGCTAGAAAGGCAGAGTGGTCCCACACTTAGCAATTGAAACTTCTAGTTGAGGTTGCCCCTCTATCTTCTCTTTATCAGCTTGTTGAGCTGATTGATTCTTGGACCAGGTGAATGTAGCATATGACCCCTCAGCTACATTGCCTTTGCTTCTAGGTTCATCCTGATAGTTCAAGAAACTAATATGGGAGTCACTAGCTAATTCTTGTTCTTCCTTAGTGAAGAGATTAACATCATATTTAGGATTTAACTTAGGCTAGAATGAGAAATCTAATTTAGCTTCAAGATATCTAACTGCTAAGTTGTTTGGAGGTGCTTTAAGGGTGAGGTTCCTCTATAGAGGAGGAAGATGATTTAACTATCCTTGATTCCTAGTAGCATGGCCTTAGTAGGACTGATTAGGGAATGTCCTCCTTGTTACATCTCTGTATGAAGGAGTAGATGACATCCCTTGTGCCATTTGCTTTCTGAGATCTAGCACTTCATTTTCTAGCTTTTGCACCATTGGGTTAGTGGTGGTTGTAGATGAGTATTCAGAAGATGAAAAGGATTTACCACTATTAAAGTCCCTCCTTATCTTTCTTGCCAAGATAAGGTCACCTTCTACCTTAGTAGCCAAGTCTTGAGTAGTAGTAAGGTCTATGTGTCTAGCCCATCTTAGAAAAAAACTCACTTTAGATAGCTGTGAGTTGATGAAGAAACACTTGAGATTCTGAGGTGTCGGCTGGGCAATCATGGGAATCTTATGCCTTAGCTTGTCAAACCTGGCATTGAAGTCCGTCATAGGTTCATGGGGATCCTTATTCACCTGTGTGAGCTGGGCTAGCAAGGCATGCACATCTTTCGTAGGCTTAAACCTAACTTCAAATTTATCTTTAAGAGTGTCCCAATCAGTCACTAACTGAGTTTGTGGATGGTAGAACCAGTTTGCAGTAGCACCTTGTAGTGTCTCTACGAATAGCCTGACTGCTATGTCTTCATACTCCACACTTATTACACCACAATATATGTTGAAGGCAAAAATATGTTCATTAGGGTGAACTTTTTCATTCCCAAAATTTTTTGGGAAATTCTTCCTTGAACTATGTGGAAGCTCATGTAGAGGTGGGGTCAAATTTAGTGGACCAAAAGAGTTACCCCAGGGGCCTTGAGCCATGATTTGGTTATGTAAAAGTGGGATCACAAATCTAGGTGGAGTATGGATAGGCAAAGCTCTACTAATAGTAGAAAAAGAAGCTCTACCTTGTGTTGGTGACTTGATAGGGCTAGGAAGAAGACTCCTAGTTTGTTGAAGGTGAGGTTGTGGAGGAAACAACTCAAAATTACTCTATTGCACCAACTCAAAAGTAGGGTCAACAACATCTTGAGATTTATAGATTTTTGTATAGCATGGAGTTGCCAAATTGTAGAAAAAAATGAAAAAGAGTAGGATCTGCTTTAGCTTGAAGCTTGAGACTTCAAACTATGTGCTCTTCCCCAACAGAGTTACCAAAAATTATTGGGTGAATATTTTGTCAACTAGCTAACTGGTGAGCAAAATAGGTCTCTTCAACCATAGCATAAGGAGATTGGTCAGCCATATGTGTAGGTTTACTACATCAATAGGGGACAAATCTCTCCTCTCATCAAGGGGAGGTTCCCTATGAATATATAGGAGTTATATACTCTATGTATAAGCTAAAAATAACACTCGGAGGTAGGATAAACCATCCATCTCTTTTTTTTAGAGATGATGCTCACAGATCAAAGGAGAAATCTTGGGTGATTGGTGAAGGTACTTCTCTTCTTTCAAAAGTAACATTCAGCCAAGAGCTAGATCCCTTCCTGGATAGTAGAAATCTTGGTGAAATGATAGAAGGCACTTCTCTTCTTTCAGAAGTGCTTGTTCTTACAAGTAACATGAATCTTTCAGCTAGGATAAGTAACTAGTAACATAGTACAAAATAAACAACAACCTAAAATGTAGCACAAAGTCTCCACCTCAACTGCTCAAGAGTGAAATACGAAGAATAATGGGGGCACAAAGTCATCCCAAGGTCCTTTACATAGGAAATAGAAAAAGACAAACAGACTAAAGGCAACTATATGTAGCACAAAGTCTTCTTACAGTGGTCTTCAGGACACCTTCCTTATCACCTTCACTAGCTCTACTTGTTAAATTGAATAAACAAGAATACATTTAGGAAATATACATAAGAACAATCTCCTAGAATGATACAAGCTATAACAACACAAAGTCTGAAAATAACTTGCTTTCTAATTCAAACAAAGAAATATGATGAACAATCTGAGCTCAATGTCCCAATAATGCCTTTCAATTTAGGTAGAGTTTTTCTTTTGGTATCCAGAAGATCTCCCTTCAAATGATACAAGATATTACATTATATAAAGGCTAAGGGAGACTTGGCACTTTGTCCCATGGAGTGACCATGTTGTGCATTAATGCCTTAGATGCAATTTTGGTTCTGTCAGGGAGGGCCATGCTAGAGTAGGGTAGCTGCCTTAATTGTGGCATGTTGATTTATCTCCATTGTCTTCTCCTAAGCCTAAATCACTCATTCCATCATCTACTACCCGTGTATCTATCCATGTTGCTTTTACACCAAAGGGGACAAATAGGCTATGCTTTTAATGCTTGCAGGCCCCAAATACCTATCTGGTGGACTATTCCACCTACTGGAAATAACTCCTACTAAGTTTCCCTCTTTGTCTCTTCTTCCTTTTGGCCCTATCCTTAAGGTATTTGAATGCATTGGGGTATGTCTTCTAAGCTTGCAAAGATCAATCAGACACTCTATTGCTGCAAATTTGACATCTATAGGTCTTTCATCTTTTGAAGGTTAACAGCTAGTTGGTCATCCTAATTTTGATGTTTGTGGGCTTGTCATTCTCCTTGGCAATTCCTTTGTGTCTCTCTAACTTTTTATGGCTAGTTTCCACTATGACATAAGTGGGAACACGTGGCAGCATCCACAACTTTGAAATAAGATCATTGGAATAAGCTTTAAAACTTGTTAGAAAACTAATGCACAAATGTAGACACTTGTCGCACTCTGCTGAGTTGGAATAGGACACATGGTGAGTTCCACTACTTTAAAACTTGTTAGAGACTGTGTCTTGTCATGCAAAACTTGGCAACTTCCACTACACTTTGAGACTTGATCTTTTCCAGAGGGAATTTGCCCTTTGGGGTCTTGAAAGACTGTTCACTTTTTGAGTGTTGATTGTCCCCCCATGAGGGTACCTACCCTTCAAAATATCCTGGGTGGCCTTCAGGATTCAATTTCTTTAGTTAGGCTTGACCCTTCATTTCCTTTGGACAAAATGTCTGAAGGAATTCCTTCAGACAATTTTGTTGAAGGAAAACTTTCCTTGGCTCTGCGTCTTTGACACATGGCACATTCTGTTGCTTCTAACAAGTGACATGTGGCATCTTCTATAAAAATAGGTGAGGACATTTGGTAGCATCCATCAATTTTTAGAAACCTTTGAGAAACATTTAGGACTCATTTCAGATTCATGAAGAAGATGACACGTGGCGGTTTCTACCAATTCTTTCTAGGGATACGTGGCAACTTCCACTCAGTTTTAAAAATCACATGGAGGGTAACACTTGGAGCACTCCACCTATTCTTTTAGAAAATTTCTTGGGGCCCACCATAGTCCTTACTTGATAATGAAACCAAAAGAAGATGAAACATCCATTGACACTTGGTAGCCTTGACTGATCTCTACAAGTGATACATGGCACGTTTTGTTGTTTTAAGAAAAAGACATTGAAACCTTCTGCAGCTACCACTTATCACTTTCTGTGGAACCCTTACAAGGGACATGTGGTAGGTTTTGCTCATCTTTTTCTTTCATACGTTCCTTGGTTGAACCATATATTGAACCACTTGTTTGCTGCTTCTTTCCTTGACTGAGGCCGCCTTTGAACCTTTAAACCTATGAACCATTAAACTTTGAACTCTTTTGGTTCAAGGTTCAATCAGTTCATTGGTTCATCCTTTGTCCCTCACTTCCTTGTTCTTTCTAAGCTCTTTGATCTTCATCACACTGGTTAAACCTTTGAACCTGTGAACTTGTTGAACCAAAATAGTTCAAGGTTCAACGGTTCGATGGTTCAAGCCTTCTTCTCTTTGATAAGTGTTTTGAAGATGTTGAACCTAGAAGTGGTTAAAATTTGAACCTTTAAAAAATGCACTTAACTCTTGATGATGACGTTAAACCTTTAAACCCATTTAACCCATTGAACCAAAATAGTTCAAGGTTCAATGGTTCAATCCTTGCTTAGAAGCTTGTCGATGGACAATTTTGGTTGAACCAAAGCACTGAACCAATCCCGAAAGTGCCTAAGTGATGGAAACTTGCCTCTTTTGATTGAACTCACCTGAAGAAGCCATTGAACCCATTGAAATTGCTGGTCCCTTTACCAAAAATTTGAGAAAATGAGGAAATTGAATGCTCATAACAAATTTTGAAAAGGGAAGAGACAATTTTGGTCACATAGGACCAAAATAGTTCATATGTTGTCCCAAAAATGAGAAAGCTATTTTTGGGGATAACAGCATGGAAGGGTTTCAAGAGATGAAGGTCATTTTTGGAGATATATTGGGACATGAGATAACCCATAATGTCCATTTATTACATCATAAAATCTAAAAAGTGCCTATGCTAATGCCTTCATCTTAGTCAATATAAATTGACATAGTGAACAAGTTAGTGAGAAGGTGAAAAATTCAAGTGGGAGGCCTTTTAAGTTCTAACTAATGAATCTAAAGGAATTAAGGATCATAATAAGTGTCATGAACTCCATTTTATGGAATGGTTTGGAAAAATTGAAGATCTTTTTTATGCCACACATGAAGAGTGAGTGAAAGAGGAGTGATTATGATTGTAGGCATTGAGAACACTTGGTTAGAGGAATCCTGATGATTAAAGACACCTCTAATGCATGTTAGATATTTTTTTATAACCCCTCAGTCTTATTTAAATCATCTCATATATCCTTAATTTTATTTGGAGCATTCCAAGAAGGCCAAATGGTGAAGGTAGTTCTTAGGCAAGAAAATGAAAAGTCTTACACCACATTTTAGAAGTTTCATATTTTGGGGGTCATTTGTCCAAGTAGACCTTGCATGGTCTATTAAATATTCATTTTTCCTACATGTATAACTCCCTCTCCCATCTTGATAAGTTTTTTAGTTTCTTTTAGACTTCATCTCCTCTCTACTCTCTCAAATTCTATAAGTAGTGGTCATTTTGGCTCTTATAGGCTAATTCCACTCCATGTATGGAAAATCCATACTGGATTGATGTTATAATTTACCTTTAAAATATAATTTAAATATAATATTGAGTTCATGAATATTTTTCTAGGTGTGAAAAGTGATGTATGGTGATGTTGAGTGTTAATCTTCTATCCTTGCCTCTCCATATCCTTTCATGTTTATGCAAGAGTTCTTATTATAACAGGTCATATAGAGTGTAGATAGTGTATTAATCTCCTTTAAAATTTAAAATTATCCTCAAAGTGTGCAATCTACCCTTTGGTTCACTTACCTTAAGTTATCTTATGCATATCACCTCTATATTGAAACACTTATATTAGAACCTCTTAGGACTTTGAAGTTAGTTTGTAGGTTTTGTTTCTTTGTGAAATAAGTATGATGATCTTGTGGAAACAATTTTGGTATATCACCCCCTTAGATTAGTTTCATTTCATGAAATTTTTTATCTCTTTTCTCACAAACAAATAGTTAAGTAGGTGATAAGCATTTCAAGGTAAATTCAGGGAGCTAACCATTAAACCTAGAGGTCTACTTCTACTATAGGTAAACCCACATGCCTATAAGTATTTCTATGTTTCAAAAATATGGAGGAGGATTGAACAAAATAATTTATGGTAAATTATTTTGTGAAAATAGTTTTGGCATGCTTGGTGGGACCCATTATCCTGAAGACAACTTGTCAAGGTGAATGTTGGTCTTGACAACATCAATTATAGATTGGTTTGCTACTCAGCATTTGATGACTCCATATAAGCTAAAATATAGTTTTAGACCATTTTTTTATCATAATTTTCTCTCATACTTCATGGTCCTTACTAGGTCATCATATGGTAAAGTTATCAATCCTATCAAATCCACCTATTCAGCCTGAACTTCCTCTTGAAGTTTAATACCCTTAGCCTAAAATGCCCTTTGAAGAGCAAGAATATTTTTATACTCAAGAGAGTGAAGAAATTGAAGAAATCCAACCGATTATGGACATACCACATTCCTTCCCTACCTATAATACTAAAAATTCAATTCATCTTCATGAATATGATGCCATTCCCCCTAATGCTATAAAGAGTGTGCCTACTTTTAATGGTGAAGGTCATGTCACATCTAGTGAACACATCAAGGATATCTCTAATTTCTATAGTTTTTATAATTTCACTAAGGATAATATTGAAATTAGGATCCTTTCCACGTCCCTTATATGGAAAGTACTTGATAGGTATAGGACTATACTTGGTGGATGCATCACATCAAGGGATGACTTTAGAGTGTTAACTTTAAGGTTTGAAGATGAAAATGACCATACCTCTTTGATATATCATCTAATGTGATCAAAAGAGATCCCAAATAAGTAATGCATGACTTCAATGAGAGGTTTTAAAAGACTTGGTGTATATTTCCTTCTCCCATGAGACTACCTACTAGTTTTGTGTTCCCTACATACTTGAGATCCATTGGTCTGATATTTCTATCATGCTTCAATCTATGGGTGGTTTCACTCTTCCCAAAGCATATGAAATTTCCATTAGAGATGAGAATGACCTCATTCAAGTATGAAAGTTTCCTCTTAAGGTGTTTATAACTCTACTACCTAATGTTCTTGATGCTACTCTAGACATTAATCTAATTCCTAATGCTAATGCCAAGTCAAAGATTGCTCCTAAGAAGGTAAATTATTCCATGGATATATACAAAAATTCAAATGCTAAGAGCTTATCTTGGGCAAAAACATGTACAATAATGTGATCACCAAAACCACTATCCCTATAAATAGTAATACAGACAACAATATGGGATAGGAATAGGTAAAGGGAAGCTCAAATTCAATAAACCTATAAATGTGTACAATCCCAATTCCACCACCAATACTAGAGAGATGGTATCGATGCATAACTTAGTGAAAGGGGAAGATTGGAAATAAAGACAATTAATGGATGATAATGAGAGTGGAGAGAAAGCTTTAGTTTATTAAGGAGGAGTCACTCCTCTCCTATCAAGGGAAGATGAAGTCATGATACAAGCAAGTGAAGATTGGCAGCCTCAAGGAGAAATATTCACTAACTTCTTGGTATAAGATACTTTTGTGCTCAAACAAGGAAATTATATTGTAGAAAAAACTAGAGACAAGAGTAAGGATTTATAAAGTGATGGAAATGTGCCTAAAAGTTCATATAATCCTCCTCCAAGATAGTAAGGCATGGATACAAACATGATAGTCCTAAATACCCTTGTACCTTCTCAAAATCAGAATGTGGTAAGGACTGCTCAAGGTGCTTCAATTCCTCAAGTTTAAAAAACTTATTTTCCTCCAAGGACTCAAGAGAAGGTAAGCATTTATTCTTTAAACATAGTGGATTCATTGAAGAATGCCAAGGCATTCATCTCCCTTTGGGATGTCATCTATATGTCTAGATAAAAGAAACTCTTGCAAAAAAAGCTATCCACTATTCCTACTAGTCCTTCATCTACAAAAATGGTCATGGTCATATGGATCTTATTAATTACAATAACAACATTGTTGAACCATTTACCAAATATAAGAAGCCTCCATCTTTCTACCTCACTGTCATTATGGGTGATAAGCTAGTCCACAATTGTATAGTTGATAGTGGTTCTTCTACATCAATCATGCCTAAAGTTGTAGCTGATAAGTTTAGCCTAAAGTATAAAACACATAGTAAAGAAGTGATTCAGCTAGATGGTACACCTAATAAGAAAATAGGGTTGATAAAAAAATTAAAGGTCTTTCTCCATGATTTTCCTATTTTTCCCATCCTTCAAGACATTATTATAGACCTTTCTACTCATTTTGCAATCTATATTTCAAGAGAATTTATAACCAATATAGGTGGATACCTCTTAGCTGACTAGTCTTTCTTAGAATTTATGACAAGGTATGGAACCAAGGTAACCATAAGAACTCAACCCCTTATAAGGTTTCATATTTATTCCTATGTTGAAGCAACCTCTAACTTGAATTATGTGATCAATGAGAAGGAGGAGTCTAGTATGGATGATGGTACTTTTAAACTTGAGGGAATAACTAATTTGTTTTTAGATAAATATGGTGCAAATACTTATGAGCATGATATTTATGCACACTTTGAGAAAACTAACAATGACACTTATATCATCCTGTAGACACTATAATTTCATACCTATAGGGATAATTAAATTAGGTGTTATAGGCCCTATTTATCTAAAATACCCTAAATAAACCTTATCCTAAGGTTTAGATTATTTAACATTTACTAGCTCGGTAAATAGCCTTTTACTCTTACCTCTTTACCCCTTCCCAACCTCCTAATCCATTTATAACCTAAGAATCTACCCTTATAACCATTATATCCCCATGTGGAGTCATTACTAATAACTCAACCCATTTCCAAGATATTCTAACCCATGGTTAAAATAAAGGCCCTATTTTTGGTGAATCAATGATGATTCTCCTATGACAAGCACCAATTCTCTAGATCAACATCAATCCATAAATATGTAGCCTACCTTTGTATTTTAGACCTAGAAATTGAGAGCCTCAAATTGTTGTTTGAATTTTTGGTGATTTGATGATGTTTCTAATGACACTCTACTAAATTTTTGTTACATTAAACCACATCCTTTGTATAATCCAAGAAATTACCTATGCCTATAGAAGAATTTCATTTTGCTCACAAGCCATTTGAAGGTAAGTATCAAATTTTATTTTATCATTATCTTTTAATCAATATTCATTTATCTATTTATTTAATTAGTAAAATAGTATTGTGACCCCTCTATATCCAATTATAAACCATTATATAAAAATATATATCACTCTAATCTCCATTTTATTAAACTTAACCAAAATATAGAATCGATGCTGATTCATTCTGAATTAGTACCAATTATATCGATCATCATCGATCCTGTCAGGATCAACATTGATATGTTGTGTTTAATACACATAATTCAAGACCTTAATCCTTAGCCTATGTTTTTAATCCTTTTATTGATTACTATTGTTTGAACATGGTCTTTTACTTGTAGACGACTCTACCTAGTTTAGTTCACTATGTGACTAGCATCATTGATCTCCCCATAGTTTCCTAACATTTATTTATGGATTAGAGTGATATAGACTTTGAGATAGTCTTCTATGTAATCATTTATTCATAATATCATGAAGCCACTAAAGAATCATTATATGTTATTCAAGATGATGTAGATTTTGATTCCATTTATTAGGAAGAACATTTCGTTTACATTGCTAAATTAATTGGGGAATAATATCTTAATTAGCATTGTTATTATATCATTTATCTACTTATATTTTCTTATGATTTTATTTCACTTAATTAAATAAATGATGGACTGACATCCTTCTAAGGAAATATATAATGTTGAGTTTGGATCCCTTTGGGGATATCACATGACCATAGGAATAAATTTTGGGGGCTTAAAGAGCTCCAAAGATGTGGGGGGCCATAATTTTTCATGTTCTTCACATGTGAGTGGAATATTACTTGTATTCCATATTTCATGGAGTTAGTTGTTGGATGTCTTTTCCCATGTTTACTTCCTTGTTTTGAAGAAGCTAGTTGTTTTTTGGAAAAGGGAACTCCTTCCTTATTTAGTGGAGTTGGTTGTGATCACATGCTTTTGGGAAAATGTACCCTTAGAAGGTGGAGAGATGGAAATGGTGAATTCCTCCTTGGAAGAGCTTTTGAATAGGCTTGATGAGGTGGAGAAGGGTCATCACATGTTGGATAATGCTTATCTTGGATAAGCATTACATATTTTCTCCTCCTTTTGTGGATTTTCTTCATTTTATTATATATATAGGATGTGGTGTGGAATTTATAGGTTGATGGTTTATTTTTAGGGTGTGGCTTTGAAGATTAGAGTCAAACTGTAAGTATTATTCAAAGTGCAGGTGTTCATTACAGGGTGTGGTTTAGCAACTTGTGAGATACAACATTTTGAAGGTGCATGTGAAAGTGAATTTTTTTATGAAACACTTTTTATAAGAGATTTTTATATCTCTTTGAGAGTTCATTGTAATCTCATTTTAGATTACTGATTTATTTGAGAACTTTCATTGGTGGATATAACCCATATTGGGTGAACCATGTTAGATCTATGTTATTTTTATCTTGCTCTCATTTATGATTTTATATTAATGGTGAATTAAGGAATGTTTATATGATGAATTTTATTGTATAGCTTTAGATCTAGTTTATGGTAATAATATATCTAGATTTATAAGTGTTTTATTCCTAACAACTAGTATCAGAGTCATTGGTTGTGTGCTTTGCTAAAGTGGCAAATCATAAGAAGGCTATTAGCTTGAGTGGGAGCTATGGGAGAAGAGATCAGATATAGATTTGAGAAGTTTGATGGTAAGGATTTTTTTGTGTGGAAAATTTAGATGTAAGACTACCTATATCAGAAGGAACTTCAACTCCCCTTTGAGGGGAAAGGAGGACAACTTGTAAGTATGAGTGATGTAGATTGGTCATTACTTGATAAGAAGGCATTAGGAGCCATACAGGTATGCCTTGAATCTTTGATTGCATTTAACATTGTAGATTAGATAACTACAAAGGATCTCATGGATAAAATTGGGAAGTTATATGAGAAACCTTCATCTTCTAATAAAAAATTTCTTATGAAAAGATTGTTTAACATGAAAATGTCTAAGAATGGTTCAATAGCTAATCATCTAAATGATTTTAATATGATTGTGAGTATGCTCACTTTAGTTAGAATGAAGTTTGATGATGAAGTGAGAGATTTGATAATATTATGTTCTTTGCCTGATAGTTGGGATAGTTTGGTTATGGCTATGAGTAATGCAGTCCCTACCAAAGGAAGCTTGAATTTTGAGGATGTTGTAGGTGTGATCCTTAATGAGGAGATGTGAAGGAAAAATAATGGTGAATCATCTTTAGGTAATGATTTATCTATTGATACTAGAGGGAGGCAAAAAGATAAGAACAAAGGCAACCAAGGAAAGTCAAAAGGTAGATCTAAGTCTAGATCTAGATCCAAGATGATATGATGGCATTATGGGAAGAGTGGACACTCAAAGAAGGATTGTTGGTCACTTTGGGATAAGAATGAAAATAAGGAGGAAATGAAAGAGGTAAATGTGACATTAGGTAAATCATGTCAAGATGCCTTAATTATTTCTATGGATAGTTTTTTTGAGTCTTAGGTTTTAGATTCAGGGGCTTCTTTTTATACCACCCCATAGGCATTATTTTACTAATTATGTTTAAGAGAATCTAGGACATGTATATCTTGGTGATGATGAACCATGTGTAGACACCTAAATAGTGTCTAACCCTTGGTCACCTTCCCCCTTGGTCCATTCCTAACCCATTCCTAAAAATTACTAATTTAAAATAATAAACTTATTTTGAATTAACCCCCCTCCTTGGACACATCACCCATGACACCTCACCTAGGACACCTCGCCTTGGACTAATTCCCATCCTATGACTCACCCAAGACCTATTCTTACTTCTCTCTAACCACCTAACAAACTCTCATGCATATTTAGCCCAACCTTTGACATTCTCCAATGGATAGTGCACTTGGCAGATGAAAAATGGGCTTGGTGGCTCTTTTTGCCCATTTTAAACCCACCGATGTCGGTCAAATGTCAGCCGATGCTGGCGAAATCACCGATGTCGGTTATACTTAACCAACTTTTCTGACCCTTTGACGACCCCAATCACAATCAGCTAATCTCTGGAAGCAAAATCATGAATCCTTCATTCTTCAGTCTTTGACCATCCGTCAATCTGCCAAATCTCTCAGTCAAGCCTCTCACTCTCTCCCTTAAGTGTAGCAACAGCTTCAGGGTTCTCCATCAGCAACAAGTTCTCCACACAGGCTACATCAATAGTGGGTACGAGAATCATTAGTAGCACACCTTCAACAAGGCACAGGTAAGTATATTGTCTGTGTTTTCTTTGTGTTTTCTAGTCATTTGCTTCTAAGTATTATGAATTAGATTCAGCATTCCCTCTCCCCAAACCAGACTGTTAACCATGCCAGAACTGAATCTTTACTTCTCCGTCTCCCTATTGCCTCTGTCCTCTGTCAGACCATACACTCTGTCCATTTAATCAGACTCTCAGACCTAGACCCCAGACCATTCAACCAAGCCCAAAACTTTGTCTCAAGACCACTCAAATAAACCCAGACCCTGACCAGACCCTGTCCACAGACCACAGACCTAACCAGACCTCGTCCAAAGACCTTTGCCTCTACCGATGCCGGTCACTACCCCAATCGATGTCGGCAGATTAACCGACATCGGCACCTTGACCAACTGACGCCGGTGACTGTGACCAGTTCGACAGCTTTTTTCAAGTAAGCCTTTGCTTCCCTTTTTCATTCCATCTTTTATCATTTCAATTCTTTATCATTCTATTGTTTATCAGACACTTCTTTTTATTGACTAGTGGGTTTATATCCCTTAAGGAAGTCTTCATACTTATGGGATCAAGCTTTCGCTTGGCAACCCACCATCTATCCATTTAACGCCTTCTTTTGTCCAAGTTTCTTTTCTTTGCAGGTGTCATTCCTCCATAGCCAAAGAGGAGTACTCACAACGTCTGGATTATGGTGCACAGACTATATCCAGGTACATACAAGCCTTGACCATTCCTTTTAGTTTCTCATTTTCTCTCCTTTGAATTTGAAAGCAAAATTTGAATAGAAACATTCTGGCATGCCTGGTGGGACCCCTTTAGGGCCTTCCTTGGGTTCCCTTCCTTCTTTGTTCATTTAGTTGCATTAGGTTTCTTCCTCTTCACCTCTTTCTTCTTTTCTAAAGACATCATAAGCAGGGATAAAAAGAATTTTTTCTTTCTTTTTCTTGAATTTCTAGACTAGTCAAAAAAATCATTTTCTTCAACCCTTTCTCAAACTTGTTTTCATTCCAATTTAACATTTCAATTTGGGGCTTTAAAATATACTACATTCCATTTCTTGCTTTCTTGCATTTTCTTAGTCCACACTTAGTAATTAGTAAAATGCATATTGAATAAATTGTAGATCACTTGATGTTACACAACCAGACCACATGCACTCAATTAAACATCAAACTCACTTGAGACAAGGCCCAATTGGGATTTCATCACCTAGCGGATACCTTACCCATCCCAGTGATCCTACTTGGATTTCACCACCAAGGGGAAAGCCAACTCTGTTCTCTGGTAGAGTCTAAACTATAGGGAAAGTATATTTTGGCTAAGCGAGACCAGCTAACCACTGGAATCGTGAAGTGAGGGGAGCTTGCTCCTTAGCACCAGGCTTGTACGAAACCTAATACAGACTTTTGATCACCTAAAACATACCTGAAACCATCTTTAGATTACCTATTTTAGGACCCTTCTTACAGCCAACCTCCTCAAACATCACATTAAGGCATAAGCCATACGATCTTAATAAAATTGTTTCTAGGGATTTAACACTAGGATCTGTCTATCATCATCATATTTTCTATTTTTATCTATTTTTTTTGAGCTGGTAAGGACATCTTTATTTCCAAAAACTTTTTTTTCTAAGTTTCTGGAAAACACAGTAACCGACATCGGTTCTGTAACTGGCATCGACAAATTTTCTGTACCGGCATCGGTCATCTGACCAACATCGACAGTCTTCTTCACTGATATCGATTTTTATACTGACGTCGGTCACTGTCCATTTTCTTTTTTTCAAAAATAGCAAGCTTAAAATCCAACTTTTTGGCTGTCTAAATATTTATTCTAGTTTTCTGAGACTGATAAAACACAGTTTTCTGAAACCTGATCCTTTCTTGCCTCGAATGGTTTTGACACACAGTCAAACCAAGGCCCTCCTTGACCACGCTAGTCAACAACGGCTTCCACCTTCACCATCTATAACCAGTCCTATAATGGAGTTCCACTCAGAGACTGAAAGAACTCCTACTCGCCCAACCCTGCCTCAGACTCCTATTGTCCCAGAAGGGGACCCAGATTTCGCACGATTCTTGGACCTTAACATCAAAGCCTTACAACACTATCTCACACATAGCCAAATGCAAGACTCCCTAGGCAACCCAATCTATGGGATGCTGACTTCCTTAGTCGAGACAAGAATCACATCAACTGCACCTACAATTCAGCCACTAGACAACACCTCCACCAATAACCCAACCGTGTCTTACCTTCAAAATGTAGCCACTCCATCTAAACCTACCTCCATGGGGGTTTTGGTACTCCCTCAACCTCAAGTCACTCAACCAAACCCCACACCTTTCCAAAACCTACTAGTCTCTATCCCCCATACTCCTGCACCTATCAACACAAGAGTAACCGTTTACCCGTCCACAAGCGTGGCTACTCCTCAACCATCCTTGACGGCTCCTATCCAACTTGTGCCTACCAACCCCATAACACAAGTACCCTTGGCTCCAACTTTTGCTCCAATAACCAGCTACCCATATGTTACATCTATGAAACCAACCACGTCATACGCCCCTCCCAATATCTTTCAAGCACCTTTTAATCTAGGGGGCACTCCACCCACCAATTCGTCAGCAGATATCATCAAAATGCTGATGGATAAGATGTCTAGCTTAGAGACCTCCATTTTTGGCTCACGCAATGCTCTCTCATACGAGCAAATTTGCAATGAGCCTATTCATCCTTTCGTTCCAATTAGACCATACCCCAACCAGTGGGAGCTTCCCAAATTTTCTCCCTTTCAAAGCAAGGAAGACCCACAACAACACTTATGGGCATTCAGACATGCTTGTTACCTTATTGCCCATGACGATGCATTGCTCTTACACACATTTCTTATGTCCCTTTGTAGCACTGCACTTGACTGGTACAACTCTATTTCCAGCCATTCCCTCTTCACATTTACACAGCTGGCCCAGCTCTTTCTTGATCACTTCTCCATTAACATCACCAAGAAGGTCTCGATCATAGACCTCTACACTATCTGCCAATTCGAGGACGAATCAATAGCTGACTTCGTTTCCCGCTGGAGAGGTCTCATCAATCAACTCTCCTTTTCCTTACCTCAACATGAACTTATTGAACTATTCTCCCGAGCTTGTGCCAAACATATTTCTTCTACCTTATGGGTTTAGACCTTCCGTACCTTCGACGAAGCCTTCACGATGGCTTGTAAACTTGAATTACGTGCCATCGAGGAGAATAAAGTCAAGTTACAGAGCAAGAATCCCAATTTTAAGACCAATGACTCTTCTTCTTCTAAACCTTCATCATCCAATCCTAAGTCTAAAGCTTCAGCTAACACTGTGGTCGTTAGACCTTCATCCTCTTTAACCAATCAACCTGAGCCATCCACATCTCAGAGCGCCACCAGTCAATTCCAGTAGAGATACGTACAATGACAATATACTCCTCTTGGAGAATCATACACGTCTATACTGGAAAAACTTGTTAAACAAGGGATTCTCAACCTCCCCCAGATTTGACCACCACCACAATTTGATCCCTCACATGCCATCCCTGCGTGGTATAGGGAAAATGACTTCTGCAATTTCCACCGTGTCAAAGGTCATGACACAAAAAACTATAAAACCTTTAAAAACATAATCCAAGACATGCTTGAAAAGGGTGAGCTTGTTCTAGATAATCCCAATGCACCTCCAAACTAGGGCATCGACATATTCAAGCAACCATTCCCCAATCATCCACTGACCCAAAATAATGTCCAGACCTTGATGAATAACACACATGAACACGACATTCAAACGGTCAATACGGTCTCGCCCTTCATCCCCAACCAACCTCAAGAGGTTAGTCCATCTACCAGTCCATCACGTGTGGACGAACTTATTTCTCCAGTTCGTTCTTTGTCAACCTCTCTCATATTGGAGGACGCCTCAACTTTACCGGCACCACCGATCTCACCATCCTCCTTTCTTCTGCCTATGGAGGACCTAACCTTACCTACTCCTCAACTGCAAGTGGAGGGCACCATAATCCCTGCCCTTTACCCGCTTGAGGAGTCACATTCTTCAGTTCTTTCTCCACCAAGAGAAGAACTTGACTCTCCATCTTCTTCGACCAACGACAATCTAGTTATAACTCCTACACACCTTGGGTCCGAGACTACCGCCACACCTAACTCATCTTCTCAAGAATCCAAATCTCATCCAACATCCTCCCAACCATTTTCTCGACTAGTGGAGAAATTAGAACTTCTCCCTTCAAGGAAAGTGGAGCATCAGGGATTGTGGGAGCATCTTAAAGTTCTTCAACATTCCCGTGCCCTCTCGTCTCATGCTGCCAATCCTCCCAAGGCATAATCTCCCAAGACTCTGAACAAAGACCAAACCCCCGCTTCTAAACGTGCATCTACCCAATCTAAACCGATCAAGTCACTCGGCATTCATCCTGTTTCTACCCTCACTCACCTATAAGTAAAGGTGGACTTAGACCAGACCTCGACCAAAAGTAGTCTTCCAACCAAGTCAAAGAAGACTGCCAGACCACAGAAGCAAACCCCTCCTCCACCGTCAACATTACCCTCCATTTTAGGTCCTCATCCTTCTACCCTAATCGACGTGCTTCCTACTCTGACCCTTAATCAAAACAAATTACCTCCATTACTTCCTTTGCCAACCACAAGTCAACCCCCTCTCAAAAATTTGGCACCTCTCACAAAGAAAGTGCTGTCTTCACCTGTCACCGCACCACCAACCCAAAAGGTGGTATGAAAACCTTCTTCAACATCCCCCAAGTAAAAGTCACCAGCGCGCCATGCATCAACAAGCACGGACCCCTTAGTAGGTTCATATGCTTTAATATTACGCCAACTTTTGTAGACTTCTAGCATTACCCTTCCTTCTATCAAGCCATTTCGACCCCTCAGGTCAAAACCATCTTGGTTCAATGATACGAAGATTTGTTTACACCGTCATACGCCAGGACACGATATCGAGACTTGTTGTGCCCTCAAGGCAGTCGTTCACCACTATATGGAGAAAGACACTCTTCTCCTTGAGGACACTCTTGACCGACCCTCGACACCTTCCCATCTAACCTCTTCAACCACATCAACATCTCACCAACTGGCCATGACCCCTTTTTCACCTACTATCTTTGAAATCAGTGCTATCCATATAACCACTAGGTCACAAAAGGACAAGGTGAAAGAAAAAGATGCTATTCCTTAGACCTATCCTTTTGTCCAGGCACCTCAACCACCAAAACCCAAGATTTCCATCTTAGGTGCGTTTCAACCCCCTTCTTCAGAGGTAATCAAAGAATCTATGATAAAACAACTTCACCAAATGCCTGTGAAGATGACCCTATATGACCTTATCCAAAGCTCCCCCCAGCATCGTCAGGCTCTAATCAAAGCCCTACAGGTAGCAGAAGTCCAACCTGAAGACCCTCAACCACTAGCTGCCCTAGTCCATTCTTTATCCCCTGTCACCTCTATCACTTTCAGTGATTCTAAAATTCCTACCTCTACCTTGGAAGATCAGGACGCTGCCCTTTTCATCACAGCCTACGTTGATCAAACCCATATTAAATGAGTTATGATCGATGGGGGTGTCAGCATTAATATCATTTCCACCCACGCCTTTGATCAATTGGCTCTTCCCAAGAATTGTGTATCAAAAACTGACGTAATCCTTAGATCCTTTAATGACACCACCGCTAACACTATTGGCACTGTTGTCCTTCATATCTGCATTGGTCCACGCACAATCCCAGAGCTCTTCTACATCATTGAGGGAGAATTCAAATATAACATGCTATTAGGGCGACCTTGGATCCACGCCATGGCTTGCATCCCTTCAACACTTCACCATTGTGTCAAATTTGAACATGACAAACAAGTCCATGTCATTCCTATCGACCCATCCCCTTTTAAGACTTGTAACACAACCTATCGCCCCAACGACGTTCTTATCCCGCTCAAGGCATCAACCCAAACATCATCTCCATCCGCAGAAGTGTCAACTAGTACACAAATAGCGGTGGCCACCACATCATCTTTTCAATTAACAACCAAGGACCCCATGGACAATATCTTCCAAAGACTTTCACTGGGGGAATATTGCCTACTTACTCTAGACATGTTCTAGACTCCTCAAGAGTATGGATAGCTTCATCAAAACCCAAGCTATGACTGTCTAATCAGAATGGTCATTCCTTATGGTCCTCCTAGCTTTCAAACCAATCTCGTCTATGGGGGGCTGGATCAAGCCCCTACTGAATCAAATCCTTCCTCCTCACCTCAAATATTCACATCCAATTTCTCTTTTCTTGGCAACCCCACCTTTGCACATACCTACCTTTATAAGTGTGCATGGAAGGGTTTTGGCTTTGGGCACTACGAACAAGGCTCTCATCGGCCTATCAAACCACCCAATGACGATAATGCCAAGAAATGGTATGGACTAGGTTTCCAAGAACCCACTGAGGCTTCCACAAACCTTTGACTCAAACCAACCATCGACCAAACTCTTCCAAACTCGCCTATTCTTCCATCTTCACCTACAGAGTCGATGGTTTCCATCCCTCCTAGTTTTTTTTGCATAAACACCATCCGCTTGGAACCCTTAACCTATCAGCTCTACGGGGTTCCCAAGTCTCTCCCTCTCGTTTATCCTAACATGATAGACGATGAATCGGCAACCATCAACACAGTCCACTGCATAGACGACGACGCCATTCTTACCTATATGGGTGCCGATGATTCTTTCATTCAGCACTCCCTCCCTTCTAAAACATAGGTTATGTTAAATGAATCAACCATTGACATTAACCTTTCATCTTCTGATGTTCCTCATGTCTTAAAGATTGGTCAGTCTTTAGACACCCAAGAGCAGATCGACTATACTACATTTCTCTCAGATAATCGCAAAGCCTTTACTGGACCTACGCCAACATGCCTAGCATTGACCCTAACATTGCCACTCATAACATTATCACAAACCCAGAGGCTAAGCCTATTAGGCAAAAGCTTTGCAAAATGCATCCTCGTGTTGCACTTCTTGTCAAAGAAGAGCTTTAACACCTTCTTTCTGTCTCTTTCATCCAACCCATCGATTATCCGTAGTGGGTCTCTAACATTGTTCCTATCACCAAGGCAACTGGGGGGATCTAGATTTGCACAGACTATCGCGACCTTAACCTAGCTTGTCCCAAGGATGACTTTCCTCTTCCAAACATTGACCAACTTGTTGATCTTATGGCTGGCCATGAGATGTTATCACTCATGGATGGATTTTTAGGATATAACCAAATCCTGATTGCACCAAAAGATCAGCACAAAACCACCTTCATTACACCATGGGGAACTTTTTGCTATCGAGTCATGCCTTTTGGTCTAAAAAATGCAGGTGCCACATATCAGTGTGCCATGACTTACATCTTTCATGATCTTCTCCATAAAATCATGGAGGACTATGTCGATGACCTGCTTGGCAAGTCTAAGCTTCATCGTGACCATTTGAATATCCTCAAAATCATCTTCTCTCTCCTTTTTCAGTACTAGGTCTGTCTTAACCCCAAGAAATGTGTCTTTGGGGTCCTCTCAGGAAAGCTCTTGGGATTCGTTGTCTCTTTTTGTGGCATCAAGATAGATCCTGCCAAAATTCGTGCTATCTTCAAAATGCCACCTCCAACTAATCTCAAGCAACTTTGCAGTCTACAAGGGAAGCTCCAATCCATCCGCCATTTCATTTCGCAGCTTTCTGACTGTTGCTAGCCCTTTCATCACCTCCTCAAGAAGGACGTCTCCTTTAAATGGGATAAAGATTGCCAAGAGGCTTTTAAAGCCCTCCAACACTATTTCATTTCTCCACTAGTTCTTATTCCACCAAAAGATGACCAACCCTTCTACCTCTATATCTTAGCAACCAATCATTCGTTAGGTGCCATGATCGCGTGTCGAGACGAGCAACACTGGGAGAAAGCAGTCTATTACATAAGCCGAAAACTTGTTGACTATGAAACTCGGTATACTCATATCGAGAAACTCTATTTGGCATTAGTCTTTGCCACTACCAAGCTCTGTCACTATCTTCTCAATCACAAAACCTTTGTCGTCACCCACACTGATCTCCTTAAATACATGCATTCCAAACCATATCAAAACCAGCGTATGGCTCGTTAGCTCATGCTTCTTATTGAATTTGACTTAGAATTTATCCAGCAAAAATCTATAAAAGGGCAAATAATCACTGACCAACTAGCGGATGCCCCTCTTCCTAACAATCAACCCTCTCAGTGCAAGTTTCTCGATGAATCTATCGCCACTCTCTCAACTGATGACACATTCTACCAAATGATGATGTTCTTCGATGGCTCTAAATGTCAACTCGGTGGGGGTGCGGGGGTCATCCTCATTCCATATGAAGGTGAACCCATGCCCCTGTCTTTCAAACACAACTTTGAATGTACCAATAATATGGCCGAATACGAAGCCTTAATTTTGGGACTTCAAACTGCCCTTTCTTTAAACATCAAGTCCATCATCATCTTTGGTGACTCACAACTTGTCGTCAATCAAATCAATGGTTCATATCTTTGTAAAAATGAAATTTTACAAAGATACAAGCACTGTGTTGATACTCTTCTACCATCTTTTGACCATCACTTATTGCAGACTGTTCCTCGATCGACGAATAAGTTTGCTGACACCATGGCTTCCCTCACCTCGCATATTCCTTCTTCTTCATCATCCTCATCAAGAATTTATGTCATGGTACATCATGTGCCATTGCCTTCATACATTTCCATTGACATCAATCTCGTCCACACCATAGACTCTAGTTCACAAGATGTATGGTATAAACAACTTGAAGACTACTTGGCCCATTCTCTCATTCCTCCCAACCTCTCTAACAATGCGCGGTGGGCATTTATCAAGTGCACTGCTCACTATACCATGCTAGGGGGCCTTCTCTATAAAAGAGGTTTTGATGGCCTTCTTCTTCATTGTTTAAACTCCACTTAAGCTTCTCATGCTGTTAAACAAGCCCATGACAGGATTTGTGGTGGACACTTCAGTGGTAACTCGGTTGCCAAGCGCATCCTTCGCCTGGGTTATTATTGGCCCACTCTTCATCAAGACTGTAGCGATTATGTTTGGCGTTGCATCAAGTGTCAGCATCATGCTAACTTGCTTCATCTCCCCAGTCACACCTTACAAGTCGCTCAGGATTTCTGGCCTTTTTCACAATGGGGCTTAGATCTCATCGATGAGATTAACCCTCATTCGTCTCTTCGTCATCAATCCATCATCACTACCATTGAGTATTTCACTAAATGGGTGGAAGCTATTCCTCTTGTCTCCATAAAATCCGACAATATTGTCAACTTGATTAATACCCACATCATCTGTCATTTTGGTGTACCTCACAAAATTATCACTGAGAATGGCAAGTCATTTAAAAACAAGATCGTCCAAAAACTTTGTGACTCTTTTGGCATTAAACTCAGCTTTTCTTCACCTTACTACCCACAAGAAAATGGGCAGGCCGAGGCTTCTAAAAAAATCCTAACTAAAATTCTCATGAAGGTGGTCAACGACACTGGAAGGGATTGGCACGTTTAAATACCCTTCGCTTTGTGGGCCTACCGCACTAGCATCCAAACCTCTACGGGTGCTACCCCTTTTTCTCTAGTGTACGGATCAGAGGCTATCTTACCTCTCAAAGTACATATCTTGTCTCTTCACATTTCACTCCATGACATTCTTTCTAATGATGACTTTTGTCAAGATCGATTAGCTCAACTTGAGTTACTCGATGAGCGTCGTCTCGCTGCCCTCAATCATCTCTATGTCTATCAAAATCACATCAAGCGTGCCTATAATAAAACTTTGAGAGAATGAGATTTTAATATCGGAGACCTCGTCCTCAAAGAGAACCAACATGTGACCAATATGGAATGGAGTAAACGAGGCAAATTTGCTCCTAATTGGCTTGGACCTTATATCATCACGCACAAGTATGGATCAGGGACTTATCGTCTGTCTTCTCTTGAAGGCTGACCAAAACTTGAGCCCCTTACTGCTTTGCATCTACGACCATTCTACTATTAGTCGACTACTCATCCACTTGACATTTAACTTGAGCTCGTCCCTTGAGTAATCCTTGTCCTTTTAATCCTTAATCCATTTCACCCTTTTTCCCTTAATAAAATCCTCTACAACACTTTTATGATGCACAGATGCTTCGTCCTAATAAAAGGGAGCCCTTGACCTTCTATAAGTCTTGTCCATGACTCAATATTCTATCAAAACTAAATCAAGATGTCAAAATATCCATGGTCACAAAACCAAATAAAAAAGTAGACTGCTCCCTCGAAGGACAGTTGTAATATCATTGCTGTAACTAATAGACTGCTCCCTCGAAGGACAGCTATTCAAAATCTATAAAGCAAAGTATAGACCACTCCCTCGAAGGATGGCTATGACTAAATCTTGCTACAAATAGCACTTTCTTAGAAGCTTCCCACATCGATCAGCTTCACAAATGACCACCAAACAAATGACATCTTTTATGTGGACTTCCCGCATTGATCAGTCTGCTCTAAAAAAAAAAACAAAAAACAAACAAACCGGGTCATGGACTTGACTTGTAGTTGTCTCAGGGTCTCCTATAAAAAGGGGAAAAGTTATCCATACTCTAAAACATGTTACCCTTTCCTCCTATCATATCACCTACTCAAGGGACTTCGAGCTCACTTTAATGTCAAAAGTGATTCGATTACCACTCTAACATAACTATGGTCAATGATGCAACGCATAAATGGGGCTCTTCATTCGAACAACCCCTGTCTATGTTGTCTTTTTTGGTCCTTGTCAAATAAAAGGGTGCTTATGCCTTTTACTTTCTACCTACACTTTGGTCACATTCAACCACATCATTTGTCAAGATGACTCAATCCAACTCTTTTCAAACCACTCACATAGCCTAATCATTTTGGTTTCCATAGACATCAATACACATGGAAACTATCAACCACACAATTTATGTCAAGCATAAACCATTACTTGTTGAAACATAAATCGACCTGCAATTCATTCTTAGCAAACATCCATCACGAATATGGATAGTTTCTAGGGATGAAAAACCGCGACCAATGTTACAGCTTACACCATTTGGAAAAGGCTGTATCATCATCTCCTCCTTGTCATTTCAAGCATGTACCCTCGGACATATGGGAAATACTATATCCTTTTCATGACCAAAATCAACCACTTCAATCTTTTTCCTCCCTTCTTGGGAGAACTACATTGGCCTGAAGCCCTAATGACATGGGCTATGTAGGCAGCACTTAGTTGACATGGGGTCTTCAGGGGTTAGCTCGGCCATTCTCTTTGTCACTTTCTTTCGTCTCCTTCTCTCGTCACCTACCAATCACATCACAAACAAGCATGCATTTTCATAATCTTTAGCATAATCATTTTTCATCATTTACATCATAATCATTAATCACAACCACATTATCATCATCACACACTTAAGCATTCACATCATATAATCCGCAAGTCATAACATAAATATCACTATCACATAATCCTTATGCATCATCATCTAATCTAAAAAGTCATGACCATTCTCATCATTAGCATTATCATAACACGTCATTATATTAAACATCATCATTATAATCATTTACCATAACATTGTCATCATCACATTTAATCATCATAACATTATAATCATAAACATAATATCAAAACATGCATCATCATCATAATCAAAAATGCTGAATACATTAAACATTAAACAACATCCATAACACATCAATGATCCAAAACCATCATCATATATATATCAAAATAGTTTTTACAATCGCACAACTCTGTGCCTCTGTCTCTCTCTCATACATCTCACATCAACGGCTCGCAGGCCAGTATATACATCAAAAATAACTCTCAAGGTCTGCCCTCAAGGCTGTGGCTATGGTGGTGGTGGCAGTGGCTAGAAAGATGCTATATCCTCTCCCCCCTCTGATCTATGCCATTTGCGAGACCCAGAAGCCATTACTCAAGACATAGACCTCTATCGGCTCTGCTCTACCCACATCTCTGAGTATCGCTATATCTGAGGGAACCCCCTGATGGCCCTCTCATAATAAGTGATCTCATCCAGCACATCACTGTATCTAACTAGAGATACAGTCTACGGTGGACCCATCTGCCTTAATGCTATGCCTTGTAATGACCCCTGTGGCTATGGCTGACCTAGCTGCACTGATGCTGGCAGTCCTACCCCTATGAAAATGCCAGCTACTGAGATGGCTGCTGCAATGGGCCCTACCCTCTAAAGCTCTGACCTGCCACTGCCTGTGCCTGGGCTGCAGCCAGCTATCCCTGTAACAGAGTGACCTGCCCTGTCAACGCTGCCACCTGACCTATCATCTCTGTCAGCTGCCCTGTAACCCCTGCCAGCTGTCCCTACAAAATTGTGACCTGGGCCTGAGCCGCATCTCTCTCCTGCCGTGCAGTGTCCCTCTCCTCGCAGGCTGTATCCTGCTCCCTAGTAACAGCTTGCAGATCCGGTTGGAGACCCACCTGTATGCCTATGTACTACCCTATCCACCATGCTGTGTAGGCCTCTATACACCCTGGGTTGGCTATCCCAGGTCCTATCGGCAACTCCTCAAAATTTGGCTCCTCTGTCTCCTCTGGCAGTGGGAGTGGTGCCTCTATATCATCCCGCCTATACTGTGGGAATGTGGGAGGTACATCCTGTAGCAGCCCATACTAGCACCGCACTCTCTCTGGTAGAATCCTCTTGAGCTCGCCAGCTCACCTAACTCTAACCCATTGCATGCTCTACGTCCCAACCATCTGCTCACCCTAGTCTCTGAATGTTGGATACACCAAGTATGGTCTCCAGATGATATCTACTAGAATCAGGGCCTCCAGTAACCCTTGGTAGTGATCAATATCCCTAACCACTCTGTCCACCTACATTTGTGCCATCACCTCATGCCATCACCTGAATCTAACCTTGAAACTAGCCTGGATCACCACTAGGAGGCCGAGAGGTCGGGTAACCACAATATGCTCGTATGCCCAACAGTGCAGAAGGTGGCCTACACACATGCTGTACCATTACCGCTGACTGATGCCCCATAGCTCTCTATATACCTGGGCCAAAAAGATGGGCACCTAGGTGAACACTGTCTATTGCTCTAGCATGTCCATCAAAACCCCAATCATGGCCATCAGGAACCTACCTCCCTCTGCATCTGACAATGCATAGACTGTGATGTCGATCATCATCAGAACCACCAGTCGATGTGTGCCCTCATCTGCCGCATACAAAGGCTCATAAGCAAAACTAGCTAAATGGTAGCTCATCTTCATGATGTGATCCCTAAATAGCATGACCATGTGTATATCATGTGCCTCTCTCAAGCACGCATAGATGTCTGCTCTGTGTACCGATAGCTACAAAATCTGGTACACGTCCTCGACCGTGACCATCATCTCGCCCATGGGCAGGTGGAAGGTGTTGGTGGCATGGTCCCACCACTCGATCAACACCACCATGAGGCTCACATCCCTCGCCACTCTACAGTAGCGTCTCAACCCACCTAGCCCCACTGCGCTCATCTGCACCCACTCCTCGACCATCACGCCTCTGCGCATCCACGTCAGCAAGGTCAAGAGGCGATCCCACAGCATCAGAGTTTACCTCCCTTGCATCCATCCACAGTCAATCTCATGTTAAAACTATTCCTACTCTTCCTATTTTACCAACCATTTTGACCATCTATGCCTAACCCGACATTCAGGAAGCCCTTGGTGTAGCTTTGACCTTTCGACTTGACCATTTTTCACCACTCTTTCTGACCAGGTAGCCACCGACATCATTTAGCATGCCGGTGATGGCACTCACCTAACCGACGTCGGTCACTTAGTGACTGACGTCGGTAGGTTGGTGACCGATGCCGGTCACTGGTCGGCTGATGATGGTAGAATCGCTAACATCGGTGACTGGTTCGGCCCTAGGGCCGAACGGGGTGAGCCCTAAAAATTAGGGCTTCCCCTCTGAACCCCCTACACCCTCCTTAACCCTCTTAAATCACTCCTAACCTATCCTAAACCCTTTACCCACCTTCCTAGCTACCCTCCCCCCTCAATTTATACCTAAAGCAACTAAAATCTCAAAAATTAAATACAAAACACAAACAGTCCAAATAGAGTTCAGGGCCCTCCTACCTCATCACGGCATCATCAGCGTGGTGGCACAATGGGTGCCACTGGTGGTGGACCTCCTGTGGGTCCTCTACTCCCCTCTTCCATCTCTTCCATGCCAATGACTCTACATGATCCTGTTGGCCCACACGTGTCTTTGCAGCATCCAATCGACTCCTTCTCTTCACCAATGTTCCTCTGCCACCTCATACCGCTCCTCAGTCAGCTCTGGGTCACTTTCACTCAATCAAATCCAGAGCTCTTTTTTCTCTTAGTCAATAAGTAGCAAATGACTTTTGGTGGGCCGTTGATCTGGTTTTGTTAGATTTGGCAGGCTGCTGACATTAGCATCGACATGCCCTAATCCACTGACGTCAGCCAAACTCTGTCGATGTCGGCCGCTTTTATCTACCGATGTCAGTTTCTCTTACCGATGTTGGCATCCTTCCAACCTCCTTTTTTCTCTGTTGCCCCAAAATCATGCCCCCAATCAGTCAATCCTCTAGACCACATCATTTTAGCCCCGTGGGGCACACTTGAGATCACATTTGCCTCCATCCATCGACCACCAGACATTGGAGATCATGACCATCTCCTTTAACCGTGACTCCTTCCAAAGCAATTCTACCTTGGTTGTTTTTGCATGTATGCTACCTCATGATTGGTTAGCAAAATTGTGTGCACACTTTTGACCTTCACAAGTATAGGATCGCAAGCCAGTTGATCCGCACTACTTCTGACTTTTTCATATTTTTGGGAGTACTTCCTAAGCCTAGGATACCTGGAACACAATGACCATTAGAACTTCAGCTTAGATTGAATAACCCAATCAGCAGATGACTAAATGCTGGGGACCGATTATTTCAATTTTGGCACTCCTTGACCCTCGACCTGCGACAATTTGACCTGACCATCCCAATAAGTGGCATGCATGCAATTACTCCTTTTACAGTGTTCACACTCACACTTTCACCTTTTTCATCCACTCTCTATCAAATCAGCACCTGATTCTAGGTTCCCTCCTCTCCACTCCTACTTTGAGGGGAAATACCTCATCCCTAATCAGGGCAACCAACCCTTGCCTATTTTTGTCTTGCAATTCACTTGAACAACCAACACGATGAAATCAACCTCTTTCCCATACTTGGGGCAACCAACTCCTATTTTTGTCTTGCAGTTCATTTAGAGCAACCAACAAGACAAAAAGGGGCAAATGTAGACATCTAAATAGTGTCTAACCCTTGGTCACCTTCCCCCTTGGTCCATTCCTAACCCATTCCTAAAAATTACTAATTTAAAATAATAAACTTATTTTGAATTAACCCCCCTCCTTGGACGCATCACCCATGACACCTCACCTAGGACACCTCGCCTTGGACTAATTCCCATCCTATGACTCACCCAAGACCTATTCTTACTTCTCTCTAACCGCCTAACAAACTCTCGTGCGTATTTAGCCCAACCTTTGACATTCTCCAATGGATAGTGCACTTGGCGGATGAAAAACGAGCTTGTTGGCTCTTTTTGCCCATTCTAAACCCATCGACGTCGGTCAAATGTCAGCCGACGCCAGCAGAATCACCGACGTCGGTTATACTTAACCAACTTTTTTGATCCTTTGACGACCCCAATCACAATCGGCTAATCTCTGGAAGCAAAATCATGAATCCTTCAATCTTCAGTCTTCGACCATCTGTCAATCTACCAAATCTCTCAGTCAAGCCTCTTACTCTCTCCCTCAAGTGCAGCAATAGCTTCAAGGTTATCCATCAGCAATAGGTTCTCCACATAGGCTACATCAATAGCGGGTACGAGAATCATTAGTAACACACCTTCAACAAGGCACATGTAAGTATATTGTCTGTGTTTTCTAGTCATTTGCTTCTAAGTATTATGAATTAGATTCAACATTCCCTCTCCCCAAACCAGATTGTTAACCAAGCCAAACCTGAATCTTTACTTCTCTATCTCCCTATTGCCTCTGTCCTCTGTCAGACCATACACTCTGTCCATTCAATCAGACTCTCAGACCCAGACCCTAGACCATTCAACCAAGCCCAAAACTTTGTCTCAAGACCACTCAAATAAGCCCAAACCCTGACCAGACCCTATCCATGGACCACAGACCTAACCAGACCTCGTCTAAAGACCTTTGCCTCTAACGATGCCGGTCACTACCCCAACTGATGTCGGCAGATTAACCGACGTTGGCACCTTGACCAATCGACGCCGGTGACTGTGACCAGTTTGACAGCTTTTTTCAAGTAAGCCTTTGCTTCCCTTTTTCCTTCCATCTTTTATCATTTCAATTCTTTATCATTCTGTTGTTTATCAGACACTTCTTTTTATTGACTAGTGGGTTTATATCCCTTAAGGAAGTCTTCATACTTATGGGATCAAGCTTTCGCTTGGCAACCCACCATCTATCCATTTAACGCCTTCTTTTGTCCAAGTTTCTTTTCTTTGCAGGTGTCATTCCTCCACAGCCAAAGAGGAGTACTCAAAGCGTCTGGATTACGGTGCGTAGACTATATCCAGGTACATACAAGCCTTGACCATTCCTTTTAGTTTCTCATTTTCTCTCCTTTGAATCTGAAAGCAAAATTTGAATAGAAACACCATGTGAGATAGTAGGGAAAGGTTGTGTTCTAGTTAAGATTCAAAATGGGAACACATGGATCCTTAAGGATGTTATACATGTGCCTATGTTGAGATGGAATTTGGTTTTAGTGGGGCAATTGGGTAATGAGGAATGTTTAGTATTATTTACTACAGATTCTTGGAAAGTTACCAAAGGTGTTCTTATGATCTTGAGAGGTAAGAAGCTTGGTACTTTGTATTTGACTAGTAGTGTTTATTTTATTGATTTAGTTTATGTAGATGGAAATGAAAGTATGTGGCATTATAGGCTCAGTCATATGAGCCATAAAGGCATGTAGATCTTAAAATATAAGTTGCTTAAATTGAAAGATCTAGATCTAGACTTTTGTGAAAATTTTGTGTATAGGAAAGAGAAGCAACTTAAGTTCTTGAAGGTTGGACCCAAAAAGAAAGAGCACAAGTTAGATCTGGTACACTCAAATGTATGGGGACTAACTCAAGTATCTTTTATAGGTGGATCTAATTATTATGTTAGTTTTATTGATGATGTAACTAGGAAAGTTTGGGTTTATTGAATTAAAAGGAAATATGATGTATTTAACAATTTTAAGAAGTGGAAACCCTTGGTTGAGATTGAAACAAGTCTCAAATTGAAATGTCTTAGATTAGATAATGGAGGTGAGTATTGTAGTAATGATTTCTTTGATTATTGTTTTAAAAATGGAACATATAGGCAAAGAATGGTTCCAAGAACTCCATAATAGAATGGGGTATCTAAAAGGAGGAATAGAATAATAATGGAATGTCTTAGGAGCATGAGGTTACATGCAGGGTTGACTTTATAGTTTTGGGTAGAAGCAATTAGCATGATAATATATCTAATTAACAGAGGACCTTCTATGCCTTTGGATGGAGCCATTCTAGAACAAGCTTAGTCTAGTAAGAATGTTGATTATTTTTTTATTAGAGTCTTTAGATGTGAAGCATTTACTCTCATCAAGAAAGAGGATAAGACTAAGATAGAGGATAAATTAGATAAATGCACATTTGTTGGTTATGGTGAGGATGAATTTGGTTTCCATTTATGGAGCATAAAAGATAGGAAAATATTTTAGTCTAGAGACAGTCTTTAATGAAAAAGTCATGCATAAGGATCAATTGTAGGAACAAGATCAGGAATAGAAAGAGTACATAGTATTGGATGACATTATGGATGGAAAAGTATCCAAGGATTCAATTCAAGAACCTTATGCACAAGGACCCCAAACTCCTATGGTAAGAAGATATTTTAGGGTAAGAAGAGCACCTAAATATTTTTCTCCTTATTTTAATTATTTATTACTCACTGAAAATGGAGAACCAGAGTGTTATGAGGAAGTAATGCAGGTAGATGCCAAGTTGAAGTGGGAACAAGCCAGGGATGATGAGCATAGATCTCTCATGGAGAACCAAACATGGGATTTGATAAGGCTACCCAAGGGCAAGAGTGCATTACCAAATAGGTAGATCTCTAGAATAAAAGAAGAGGATCAAGGGAGAAAAAGGTATAAGGCTAGGATGGTGGTCAAGGGGTTTGCACAAAAATTAGGTATTGATTTTGATGAGATTTTCTCTCTTATTATAGTTAGATGTGAAAACTACTTTTCTTCATGGTGATTTAGATGAAGAGTTGTATATGAAGCAGCCACAGAGATATGAGGTCAAAGGGAAGGAGAACTATGTATGTAGATTTAAGAAGAGCTTGTATGGCCTTAAATAAGCTCCATAATAATGGTACAAGAAATTTGATTATTTTATGTTGAAACAAGAATATCAAAGGTGTAATTTTGACCATTGCATATACATGAAACATTTTGATGATGGTTCCTTTATTATTTTATGCTTGTATGTGGATGACATGTTAGTTTTATGAAAGAACATACAACATATTCATATGCTCAAGAAATAGCTTAGTGACTCCTTTGCTATGAAGGATTTGGGTGCTGCAAAGCAAATCCTTAGTATGAGGATTACTCATGATAGGAAGGAGAGGAAGTTGGTTTTATCCTGATTAGAGTATGTGAAGAAAGTCTTGGAAAGGTTTAATATGTTGGATGCTAAATTTATTGGTACTCCTTTGGCATGCCACTTTAGAATATCAAAGGAGTAGTATCCCAAGATGAAATCTAAAAATCTTGAGATGTCTAATGTCCCTTACTATTTGGTGGTTGGTATCCTAATGTATGCCATGGTTTGTACTAGGCTAGATATTGCCCATGTAGTGGGAGTTGTGAGTAAGTATATGAGTAATCCAAGTTATGAGCATTGGCAGGCAGTGAAATGGATTCTTTGATATTTGAGAGGAACCATTGATTTTGCATTATGTTATGGTGGATCAAATACCACTTTGTATGGTTATGTAGACTTAGATATGGTAGGGGATATTGATAGTAGGAGGAGTGCTATATGTAATATATATTTATTATTAGAGATATAACATTTAGTTATATTTATAAGATATAAAAGGTTATGGCTTTGGAAACCATAGAGGTAGAGTATGTTACTGCCATAGAGGCTAGCAAATAGATGATTTCGTTACAAGAGTTGTTTTGAGAGTTGGGGCATGAGCAAGAAGTTGGGAGACTACACAGTGATAGTCAGAGTGTTATTCATTTGGAAAAGAACTCTACTTTCCACTCAAGGGTGAAACACATTCAGTTATGTTATCACTTCATCAGGATAGCTTTGGAGGAGAACTTGGTGAAGCTGGAGAAGATTCATACTAGCCAAAATCCTATAGATATGATGACCAAGGTGGTCACATTGGACAAGTTGAGACTATCTTTAGATTTGGTTGGACTTAGTGGTCATGGAGAAGTCATAGATTCTATTTAGGAGAAATGGTCTCCAAGTCAGATATTTTTGAGTGTGGAGCCCTTTTGGGCTATCCCATGACCATAGGAATAATTTTTGGGGGATTAAAGAGCTCCAAAGATGTGGGGGGAATAATTTTTCATGTTCTCCACATGTGAGTGGAATATTCCTTGTATTCTTAATTTCTATGTATTCCATATTTCATGGAGTGAGTTGTTAGATGCCTTTTCCCATGTTTACTTCCTTATTTTGAGGAAGCTAGTTTTTTTTCAGAAAAGGGAACTCCTTCCTTGTTGAGTGGAGTTGGTTGTGATCACATGCTTTTGGGAAAATGTGCCCTTAGAAGGTGGAGAGATGGAAATGGAAAATTATTCCTTAGGAGAGCTTTTGGATAGGCTTTATTAGGTGGAGGGTTGTCACATGTTGGATAATGCTTATCTTGGATAAGCATTGCATAATTTCTCCTCTTTTTGTGGATTTTATTAATTTTATTATATATATAGGATGTGGTGTGGCCTTTATAGGTTGATGGTTTATTTTTAGGGTGTGGCTTTGAGGATCAGAGTCAAAGTGTAGGTGTTTTACAAAGTGAAAGTGTTAATTATAGGGTGTGGTTTAGCAACTTGTGAGATAAAACATTGTGAAGGTGCAGTTTTTTATGCAACACTTTTTCTAAGAGATTTTTCTATCTTTGTGAGAGTTCATTGTAATCTTGTTTTAGATTACTAATTTATTTGAGAATTTTCATTGGTGGATGTATCCCACATTAGGTGAACCACATTAGATATGTGTTATCTATGTTATTTTTATCTTGCTCTCATGTATGTTTTCATATTAATGGTGAATTAAGGAATGTTTTCATGATGCAGTTTATTACATAGCTTTAGATCTGGTTTATGGTAATAATAGATCTAGATTTATAAGTGTTTTATTCCTAACATATCACTTCCTAAAACTGATCTTGGATAGGTAGTCCACCCATCTCTTTTACTAATCCATTTTTTCAAGTATTCACATGTGTGTAGGTTAGCCTTCCCATCCAAAAAGGAGCTCTCACTATCATTGGATTCAAAGTAGTTCACAATGTCTTCTGATCCATAGGTATTCCAAATAAACCTTATTTTATTTAGAGTTTTTAATATGTAACATTTAATTTAAAATAAAATGAAAAACTACTTAAACATTCTGGCACCCCTGGTGGGACAGCTAAGGTCTCAATCTTCTTGTTAAAATTCATTTTTGAATTTATTTTTCTCCCTTTTCTTTTGTTTACTGAACTCATTCAAATAAAATCAAAATTACATTTTTCCTTTTTAAAGGTTAAAGAATCTACATCCATTTTTCTTGCTTAGTTTACTCATATAAAATAATCTAAGGGTGAAATTATTGTAGTTATCACTTTTTATCACACACAAACTAAATCACATACACAATAAATTCATTAAAACATTTAACATAATGGAATTGATGGGGATTTCATCACCTCATGATAACCTTCTTCCTAGTGATCTGACTTGGATTTCACCACAAAGGGGAAAACCAACTTAATTCTTTGGCCGAGTATAAACTTTGGTCTATCAGTATATTTTGGCTAAGCACCCGACACCCATACACTATGATGTGTGAAGTGAGGGGTTAGGCCCTAATATCAAGTCAATTATCAATACCAATATAGAAATCCTTGAGTAACAAAACAAAACTTGAGACCATCCTTAGATTATTGCTTCTTAGGGACCCTTAGTATCCTTTTATTTTTCTTTTATCACACCTTAAAGTTAAAAACTAAATTTTTTATGGGAATGTCTTTAGCATGTGAATATTTTCATCCTCACTAAAACATAAGATAATAAAAAAAATATTTTGCATGCTTTCTATTTCTTATCTTTTTTTAATTACTACATGGTTATAACATGACAACAGTCATAAAATAAACCAAACCTACATTTTCATATTCATCTATGGATAATTATCCTAGCTCCGTACTTCTCATAAGTCCATGGGGGAAATCATCCCTCAGTATTACACCTAGGGTAATCTTGAATTCACCATTATACTAGATAACAATCCCATAGAACTTAATCATTATCTTATATCTCAAGCCATATGTATCTCGTTATCTCCCCATACATAGTTCTCTAGGAACCCATATGGCATGCCCTTGGAATAAGGTGAAGGATTTACCACTACTATGGTATCCTCCCATAATAATCATCGTCTTACTAGTTTTGACACCACTACTACACAACCCTTAAGTAACCCACCTATAGTGATGCCTAGTGCTCTATCACCAACCACTACCCAAGCTTAGAATATTACTACTCCTCAAACTATTACTACATCACTATAAAACCTGGTCACATCACTCTCAAAAATACTTTCATTGATTCAAACTAGTGTACCCTTAAGTACCCAAACACAACCATTACAATAGGCCCCTATAAGTCAGTTACCTTAATAGTATGTAATCTTGAACACTTAGTATATATCACCTACATGATATATTAGGTATATATAAATCCATTTGTAATCACCCATAGTATGTGGTGGCTTCTCAACCCATCATAACCACATCGATCAGTTATGCCTTACCTCAAGATTTTTCTAAACAACTACATATGTACAAACTCCCATAGTAGAACATTTTAGGAGGAATCCCTAAACATAATGCCCAACCTAATATCATGAGCATCCTCATGTATAGGATGGATAACATATAAGCCTCTACGTCTAAGGTAGAAGAACATGCTCACTTACAAACAAATTTGTAATGAGTCAATCAACCTAGCAGTTCCTATCAGACCTTATCCTCCATAGTGGGAACTCCCTAAGTTTACAAAATTCTAGAATAAAGAGGACCTAAAACAACATATTCAAGCATTTTGACATGATTTCTACCTCATAGCACATGATGATGCACTCCTTATTAGGATATACCCTATGTTATTAGTTGGACATGCTCTATATTAGTACAACTAAATTTTGCAACATTACTTCTTTTCATTTAGGTAGATATATTAAATATTCCTAGAAACTTTTCCATCAATACATCAAGAAAAGTTACCATTACTGACCTCTACATGATCTGGCAATTTGATGATGAATTCATCACTATTATTGTGGCTAGATGGAGAAGTCTAATCAATTGACTCACTTTCTCTCTATCATAGCCTGAGTTAATCGAGTTATATATGAGAGTGTGTGATAAACACATCTCATTAACATTATGGGTATAATATTTTAAATTTTTTGATGAGGCCTTTTCAATGGTCCACAAGATTGAAATTAGAACCCTAGAAGAAAGGAAGGTTAAACTATGAAATAAAAACTTTAAATACAAACCCTCTAAATGGACCAATAATAACAAAAACAAGACCAAGGGGCTTCCAATGCCATAGTTGTAAAGTCAACACCACCTCAAACCAGAAACCAATCTAAGCCCTCCACCTCACAGACACAGTCTCAAAATCTATTGACACACTTTCCCCCATGAAAATATACCCCTTTAGGAGAGTCTTATGCATCTATTTTAGATAAAATCTTAAAGGATTCATTCATAGAGATCCCTCTAATAAGACCTCTCAATGAATGTCATCCTAAACCTAGTTGGTTTATGGAAAATGACTTCTATAATTTTCATCATATAATAGGCCATGACATCAACAATTGTCATTATTTTAAGGGCTTGGTACAAAATATTATAGATCAGGGGGAATTATAATTATATAATCTTAATTCCCCCACAAATCAATTTCTAGATATATTAAAGCAACCATTCCTAAATCATGTGCCTACATCTAATTTCACGAAAGTTAAATTAGGATCGACATCAAAACACAAGATGCACATAATTAACACCATCTATAACCAAATTCTACCTAAATAAGTTAAGGATGATCCTATCCCTAATATCCTCATAGGAGGCACTTTTGAACTATCCTAACCAAGCAAATATATTCTAAAAACTTCCTCTATTTTGATGGATCTCATTTCTTGGGACCAAGTGGAAGAATCCTTATTTGAAAGCAATCAAAAACTAAAAGAGGAAAAACTTATTGAAGATTAGGTTTGTGTAGACATTAAACAAAACTCACATACTATTCCTCACACCATTTCAATACTGACATCCATTATACCCATTCCCACTAGTATGTTACCTCCTAAGGAAACTGTTATGTTACCTCATGCTATCTCTAGATTAGTTCCCCCACTTTTAGGGATGCACTAAATCATAGAGAGATGAAGGGAAAAGTTGTAGACACCAAAAAAAAATCTTGGATCCCTAAGGGGAAAATCTTTGTAAGATCCTCCTATATGGATTTAACTCCCTAAAGAGGACATCCCTATAACCCCTAAGTAGGTACAAAAAGGAAAAGTGCCACTACCCCTATTCAAACAAGATAATTTATACTAGGGCCAAATCCTTTAGATAAACTAAAAGATACCATCATAAAATCCACCACTAAAACACATGTACCATCATAAAAATATATTCCCATTGTGGTCATACCAATCCACAATCAATTAAACCCTTATTTTCCACCAGGTTTAGTGTAAAGACTTACCATAGTCATAAAGTACCTATAGTAGAGACCATCTAAATAACTATTTCAAGAGACCAAGGTTCAAAGCACATTCTTCTTCCCCACCAATGCCTTGAAGGATGGAAAAGATGAATTAAAACCCATTTAAGGGTTCTTATTATAAGATCCTCAATCAACTTATCTAGACCTCCTTAATCACACTACCACTTGTAAGGCCTATCAATTTTCATATTCATAAGCCATCATGGTATAGATAAAATAATACATACATATCCATCAAATAGTAGGGCATGAAACATAAAACTATAATACTTTAAAATTCACAGTCTAAAATCTATTAGACAAAGATAATCTCCTAATATAACAATTAGATTATGACCATCCCCTTAGAGTTACCTCCATTATAAGAAGTAACATGTTAAAAAAAATTTAAAGGAGGATGAACCCTCTGATAGATCCCAACACCAATCTCTCCCCCTCAATGTGGATGACTCTAAGAGAATAACAAATCCTCCTCTATTCCAAATACATGAAGTTCATATAGCCATAGGATATCAAGCACAAGGTCATAATACCCAAATCATGAAAAAGCTAAAGTAACTATTGATAAATCACCATCTCCTTATATAAATATTCTAACACCACCTGACTCAAAACCTAAAATTTTCATTTTAGAAAAGGCACAAAATAATAATACTTCAAAACTCAAATAAATATCTATTCAAAAGTAATTGCATCAACTACCAGTCAAGATGTCCTTATAAGAACTTATCTAAAACTCTCCATAGTATTGTGAAGCCATGATAGAAGTTTTACAGGCCACATAAATACATGTTGATGATCCCCAACCATTATCATCTTTCATTGTGTTACTTCAAAAACCATTATCCATAATGTTTCATAAATAGAGATACCAACCTTATAGCTAGATAATTAGGATCTTGCATTATTTATCACTTTTTAGTAGATCAAACATAGATTAAAAGAGTCATGATAGATAAAAACACTAGTATAAACATTATCTCTTCACAAACATTTAAACAACTAAATCTACCTTAAATAGTGATAGCCTAATCACCTATCATTCTATGAGCCTTCAATGATACCATTGCCCCTACATTAGGAATGGTAGTAATTCACATTTAGGTAGGTGAATAGGTTATTTCTAACCATTCAAAGTTATTTAAGGATAATTTTAGTAAAATATTCTCTTAGGATGTCCTTAGATTCATGATATGTATTTTGTTCCCTCTAAATTACATCAGTGCATTAAATTTGAACACAAGGGAAAAAATACACAACATCCCAACTGACCCCCATCCCTTCAAAATTGACAACCTTACCTTTCTACCTAATGATTTCCTAATTCCATTGCAAAGTGATACCCCATCCTCATCCAATGAAGCATTCACTAACACAACAATCCATACATTAATACTTGGTAAGGAATCCATCGACTCCACCTTCTAATAGATTTAAATCAGAAAGTACTAGTTACTAATTCTTAATACCCTTCCTACTCCACAAGAATATGTATTTCCTAATAAATAACTAGATTATTGTTTGAATCTAATGGAAACTATTCCCTTTAGCCCACCATTCCTTTACACCCATCTAATCTATGGGGGATTGGACCAACCTTATTTGGCCCCTTCTAAACAAACTCATGCTAAACCATTTACATAAAAATTTTCATTCCTTGATAAAACTCATTTCATGGAAACATATTTATAATGATGTGCCTAAAAAGGTTTCAGTATGGGACATTACAAACAAGGCCTGCATGAGGTTATATTGGGGGTGTTTATAAAACCCCATGAGAAACATGGCTTTAGCCTTATAAAAAATCCCAAATCCTCCCTAAAGCTTAATTTTCCCCCCATCCCTAAAGAGGATACACCATCTTAACCATCTGACACCCCTTCCTTGATTGACACCATTGTATCCATTTTACCTAAATTTTTTTAGTCAACACCATTTTAGTAGAGCCTCTCATCTATCATCATGATGGTGAGGTCCTAACTTTCCTCTATCTTATCCAAACATGATAGGGAAAGATTATCCTACCATCCTTAATCTTTAGTGTTAGGATGATGAGTCTATCCTAACTCATTTAGGTGTTGAGAACTCCCATCTGAATAAAGCACTTCCATTAGAAACCTCTAGTATTTTAAACAAGGCCACTATTGATATTAACATAGGATCCTTAGAGATTCCATGTATCATTAAGGTTAATAAATCTATAGATCCCTATTAGTACCAGGATTTCACTGCATTTATAGCTAATCATAATGAGGCATTTACTTGGTCCTATAGTATAGACCTAGTGTCAATCATATCATCATCATCCATAACATTATTACACTCCCTAATGATAAGCCTATCAAGCAAAATCTCTAAAAATGCATCCTCGCATTGTGATCTTGGTCAAAGAAGAGTTACATTAATTTTTATCCATTAACTTTATTTTACCTATTGATTATCCTCATTGGGTATATAAAATTATCCCTATAATGAATCCTATAGGGGGACTTCACATTTGTACTAAATTTTGAGACCTTAATCTTGCTTGTCCAAAAGATGATTTCCCCTCCCCAAATTGAATAGTTAGTAGATTTAACTTCTGACCATGAAATATTGTCACTAAGGGATGTTTTTTTGGATATAATCATATCCTTATCACACCAGAATACCAACATAAGACCTCATTTATTACTCCCAAGGGGGATTTTTGCTATCATGTTATGCTTTTTGGCCTAAAGAACATAAGAGCCAGCTATCAAAGATCCATGACCTACATTTTACATGATATTATCTATAATATTGTTGAAGATTATGTAGATGACCTCCTAAAAAAATCAAAATTCCAAAAAAATCACCTTTCCATTTTAAGGGTAATTTTTGACTGCTTAATCCAATTTCATGTCCAACTAAATTCTAAGAAATGCATTTTTAGAGTATTGATAGGTAAACTCCTAGGTTTTATTATCTCCATCCATGGGATAGAAGTTGACCCTACCAAAAGTAAATCCATCTTAGAAATTCCACCTCCATCCAATCTAAATCAACTCCATAGTTTTCAAGGAAAATTACAATCTATTCATCATTTTATCTCCCATTTATCTGATCACTCTTAACCATTCCTTCAAATTTTAAGGAAATATATCCATTTTAATGGGGATCTAATTGTAAGGAGGCTTTTGATGATCTTAAGAGCTACCTACTCTCACCACCAGTGCTCACTCATCTAAAATAAGGATAGTCATTCTTCTTGTATATTTCCACTACTGACCATGTCCTTAGACCTATGCTTACCCATCATGATGAGTAACACAAAGAGTAGGCTATGTACTATATCAGTTGTATACTTGTTGAATATGAGACACATTATTCTCATACTAAAAATTTATGCCTAGCTCTAGTCTTTGTCACTACCAAGCTATGACATTATCTCCTCAATCATAAAACATGTGTTGTCATAAATATTGATCCCTTGAAGTTTATGCACTCCAAAGATTATCAAAATTAGTACATGGCCAAATGGCTAATAATTTTGGTATAATTTTATCTAGAGCTTATCCATGAAAATTAGTTAAAGGTTAAATCATTGCTGATTAACTTAATGAGGCCCCTCTTTTTGATAATTAACTAATGAACTATGAACTCCCAAATGAATCTATAGTCTCCATGTCTCAACCAGATCCACAATATCAAATGACTTTTTTTTTATGGATCCAAATGTACACATGGTGAGGGAATCATAATTATCCTAATTCCTCTTGGGGGACACCTATCCCTCTATCCTTTAAACTCAATTTTGACTGCACTAATAATATGGTAGAGAATGAGGCTTTAATCATAGGTCTCCAAACTACCTTAGCTTTGGGTATTATAATGCTCAATATCTATGGTAATTCACATCTCATGATTAATAAAATCAAGTGTATTTATTATTGTAAAAATGATACTCTTCATAAGTATAAGACACTAACCAATCAATTATTAAGCACCTTTGAGCATTATTCCATCCAGGCTACTCGATGATCAACTAACAAATTTATGGATACTATGTCTTCTTTAGCCTCTTTTATTCCATCCTCATCATAGAAATCTAAGTTTTTTGTCCTTATTCATAGGATTAAATAACCTTCCTTTACCAAAAACTAACCTTCCTTCCATCCATCCATAGTATGGAGGAGGTTCTATTAGATCTTTGGTATTCATAAGTATTTGATTATTTATCCAAGGGGATTACTCCTTTGGATCTATCTCAAAATGTTAATCAAGGATTTCAACATCATGTCACCCATTTTATCATATTCGAGGGTGTCTTTTATAAGCATGGTTTCAATGTCATTCTTCTTCATTGTCTCCAAAATCACGAAGCTACCCTTACTATCAAAAAATATTATGATGGGTCATGTGGAAGACACTTTAATGGCTACACCATTATTAATTGAATCTTATAATTGGGATATTATTTTCCCCATTTAAATAAACATTTATATGAGTATGTTAATAAGTGCATCAAGTGTCATCAACATGCCAACTTATCCCATGTCCCTAGTGAAACATTGCAGGTAGCTCAGGACTTTTGGCCTTTCTTTTAATGGGGGCTTGATATTATAGGTCAAATCAATCCTAAATCATCCCAGAATCATGGTTTTCCACTGAGTATTTTGCTAAGTGGGTGGAGGTTATCCCCCTTATCTCAACCAAAGCTGATAAAATCATTTAATTTATCACTCAACATATCATTTATTGCTTTGCCATCCCTTATAATATCATCATAGACAATGGGAAATATTTTAAGAATAAAAAGGTTCAAGAGCTATATTATTCTTTTAGAATTAAGCTCAAATTTTCATCATGTTACTATCCTCAAGAAAATGGACAAGCTAAGGCATCCAATAAAACTCTAGTCAAAATCCTAACCAAATTCATTAATGAAATAGACAATAATTAGAACTTACATGTTCCATATGCCTTATAGGCTTATTTAACTAGTATTCAAACCCCTATAGGTGTTACCCCTTTCTCCCTAGTCTATGGTACTAAAGATGTACTTTTTCTCAAAGTTTAGATCCCTTCCCTTCACATCTCCTAAAAGATATCATTTTTGAGGATGAATTTCATTAGGAAATATTGGCTTAGCTCTAACTCTTAAATGAGCATCAATCGGCTACTATTAACCATCTACATGTATATCAAGAATGAATAAAACATGCCTATAATAAACATTTAAAGTAACATGAATTTAAAATTGTTGACCTTATCTTAAAATAA
>JARHVA010007542.1:462500-525000 GCA_037957365.1 Torreya grandis | reverse complement strand
ATAAGAATTGCCTTGGGGCATCTTTGCCTATATTATCTTTAATCCCAATAGTGCAAAGCATAAAATTCATGTTATACATCCAAATTATTATGATCATATTTGTTATTTATCCATCCCATCCATTATTCCATTTTCAAACTTGTTTCCTACTCCTTATCCTCCATTGGCTCCCAATTTGAGGGTGGATACCTCCTCACATAAACCTGGGGTTGTGAACCTTTCATATTTTTTGTCTCACGACATGTATTCCATACCATTCCATAAAAAGGGGTAAATGTATACACTATAATTTCATACCCCTAGGGATGATTAAATTAGGTGTTGTAGGTCCTATTTATTTAAAATCCCATAAATAAACTATATTTTTAAGGTTTAGATTATTTACCATTTACTAGATCAATAAATAACATTTTACTCTTACCTATTGACCCCTTCCCAACTTCCTAATCCATTCATAACCTAAAAATCTACGCTTGTAACCATTTTATCCCCATATGGAGTCATTACTAACAACTCCACCTTTTTCTAAGCTATTCTTACCCATAGTTAAAATAAAGGCCCTATTTTGGGTGAATTGGTGATGATTCTCCCATAATCGATGTCAATTATTTGAATCAACATCAATCTATAGATATGAAACCTAATTTTACATTCTATACCTAGAAATTTAGAGCCTCAAATTTATTTTTGAATTATTGGATATTTCATGACATTTCTAATGACACTCTACTAGATTTTTGTTGCATCCAATCACATCCTTTGTGCAACTTGAGTAATTTCCTACGCCTATGGAAGAATTTCATTCTACTCACAAACCATTTGAAGGTAAGTATCAAATTTTATTTTATCATTATCTTTCAATCAATCTATTTAATTAGTAAAATAGTATTATGACCCCTATATATCCATTTATCAACCTCTATAGAAAATATGTCTTATTATTCTCTCTATTTTATTAAACTCAACCATAGGAGAGAATTGACATAGATTCATTCTTATTCAGTACTAATTCTATCGATTGACATTGATCCTATTTGGATCAACATCAATCTACTATGTTTAATACAGAGGATTTGAGATCTTAATCTTTAGCCTCTGTTTGCAATCTTTTTGATGATTACTATTGTTTGAACATGGCCTTTTGATTGTAGATTGCTCTACCTATTTTAGTTCATGATGTTATCAACATCATTGATCTCTTATAGTTTTCCAACCTTTATTTACATATCAGAGTGATATAGCCTTTGAATTAGCCCTCTATGCAATCATTTATTCACCCTCTTGTGAAGCCACTGAAGAATCATTAATTATTATTCAAGATGATGTAGATTTTACTTCCACTTATTAAGAATAATATTTAATTTAAAATGATGAATCAATCAAGGAAGAATATCTTGATTAGCATTGTTATCATATCATTTATCTATTTATAATTTCTTATACTTTAATTTCACTTAATTACATAAATGGTGGACTGACATCATTCTAAGGAAGTGTATCAATTCTTAGAATTGATCTTGAATTAGGTAGTCCATCCATATCTTTTATTAATCAATTTTTATGAAGTATTCACATGTGTGCAGATTAGCCTTCCTAACCAAAAAAGAGCTCTCACTATCACTGAATTTAAAGCAGTGCACAATGTCTTCTAATCCATAGGGATTCCACATAAACTCTATTTTATTTTGAGTTTTTAGTAACATTTAATTTAAAAGAAATTAAAAAACTACTTAAACACATCCATCAAGATCAATTTTAGAATCCTTTCTCACAAGTTGTTGAGAATAATGTAGATGATTTTTTAGATCTATATGGATTTAACTATGTAAATTCACAACCCAAATATCAAACTACTAGGTAAAGTGATAGAGACATTAGAATTCAATGCAAATATATGAATAAACCATTAAAAAACATTATAATCATAAATCTAATTGATCTACACCATGATTAAATGCAATAAAAGACAAAGAGGATTAGGATTACCTTGACTCAGATTTTTGACATGAATGATTGATCAAGGATGATAAATGCTTGATTATGAATTCCTAAGATTGTTGATTAGTTTGACATGGGTATGTTATCAAGATTGAATATGGCCTTACATAGAGGAGAGGAGATTTTTAAATATATTTTGGAGGGAGGGATCAAAGGTGTATATTAAAAATTGGTTTTGGGGATATCAAGGGTTGAGGATTATCCAAGGAAATTAAAATTCCATGGAAGCCTCTAGATTTAGAGGCTTCTAGAGAAGATAAATTAAAATAGGGAAGGTTCTAGATTTGGAGGGTTGTAAAATCCTTCTTAGGGACTAATGGTGATTATAATGAGGTTAGGTAGGTATTAGGGACTTGGGGTGTAGGATAGCCTAGGAATAGGATAGTAGGTGGGCTATTAAGAATTTAAAATTCCTAAATAATAGGTAAATGGGATTAGATTAGGATAATAGGGATTTAGGATAAATTAATAATTAAATGGGAATGAATAAGGTTAATATATTAATATTGATCAAATGGGAACATTATATGAGTGATTAGGGAGTGGATACATTAGAATAAAATGAGATGAGCGGAATTAGTGTTGACTAATAGTGTTATTAAAGATGGTAATATAGGTGAGTGAGATGCATAAAATTAACTACTTAATTCATGTATATGATGATAATGGATTAAGGAATCTAATTGATCAAAATGGTGAGAAGAATAATATGGTTCTACCTATAATAAGCTACCTTTAATAATGACACTCATGAAGAAGAGGAGGATGACTTATGGTAGAGGTTCAATGCCATATGTAAAGAGTTTGACCAGTTAAGTAATATTATTTCCACTCATAAGAAGTATATAGATGGTGTGTTTACTAATGAGTCTAACAATCATTTTATTGAGTTTTTCATTAATAATGAATGTGTATGCCAACCTATTATCTAGGAGTCTATAGTTAAATAGGAGTTCCATGAGTCTAAGATAGATTTGATGGTGTTTAAAGAATAGTCAAGAGCCCAACCTAATGTTGAGACACTCTCAACTATGATGGAACAAAATTAAAACTAGCTTGATGTTTCCAAGAATCAAGTTTATCATGCACAAGAGGATATAAAGGTTGAGGCATCTATTAGACAAGCCATTCTATAGTTTGAAGAGTATCAATCAACTATGACAAAGATCAATCAACTTGAAGATCCAATCAAGGCTCTTAGAGATAAAGAAAGAACATTCATGAAGGCTCCAAATAGTCCAATTGTAGACATAAGGAAATATAAAGATGGTAAGCTTCTTGATCATCTACATATGCAAGTGGTTGATGATGAACATGCTTCACATGCTAGATTTACTTCATGGAGTGATAAAGATGCAAGAGGAACCATCTTTGACCCTGACTAAAGTATGGTAAGATTTTTCACCTCAAGAGTGAGGTTTTGTAAATAGTATATTAGGTGTGTGTTTTATTTCAGTTGTGAGTGTTGTGTTCCATAAGTGTTTTAGTTGAACACATGTTTATTCCCCTTTAGTGTCTTGTTTTGTGTGTCTTTCTTTATGTTTGGTTTGGTTTCAAAGGAAAATTATGTGTCAAACTAGTGTACGAGTGAATCCATAGCCTAATGGATAAGATTAGGCTACTAGTTTTGGCATAAAATACATACCACCCTTAGGAAATTGCTAAGAATGTTGACTATTTTGACCACAAGTCAAAATAGGTCAACCCCTATAGTCCAAAACTTGATATAGGGGTCTAATATCATGATATAGGGTGTGTTATGGTTCATTTTACATGTTTCTAGATTTTTCATAGTTGAATTTAGTCTTTGTGTCATTTTATGTCATTTAAGAGTTATATTTGGGTCATAAATGAAAGTGGTATAGTTTTATAAGGTTTCCAAGCATTTTAAACTCTTTATAAATGTCCCTCATGTTATTAAATATTAGATATATCAGTTTCTAATTGAAAAACTTGTAGGTGTTAAATAAAATTAAAAAAACAAGTGAAAAGAAGGAGGTTTTGGAAGTTATACAACTTATAAAAGAGAGTGGCACATGGGAAAAGATTATGTAGTGACCTTTAAATTTCTTTAACTCTATTTACATACTTGATTTTATTTAAAAATTCTAAAAGTGGACTAAAACCATTTCTCTTCTCCATTATTCCACTAGGCAAGTAAAATTGATCAATAGGTCTTTTAATGGTAGAACTAGTAGGAGAGTTTATAGGTAAAATGATCTTGGTGGTGGATAATAAACTTTGTTTGCTTCATTTTCATTGAAATTTTTTAGAGAATGGTTGCTTATGCTTTATGAACCACTCTTAATAAGTTAACTATCTTGTTTTACTTGCTAATCCCCACACCCTATAAATTTTTATTTTGTATGAGATATTGCATATAAATCAATTAGTGAAATTGATTACATAGGATGTATACTTACTTTTTACTAGATTCCATCTCTAGTTTCATGTTTGGATATGATTTTATGAGTTTAAACCTCTTATTTTACAAGTGGAGTATGATAGTGAGGTTGTAGACATGTCCATCAATTACATAAGGTTTATTTCTCTAAAATGGTTTCAAATAAATGTGGTATGATTTTACATACATCTAAAATTTCATAAAAATATCCTTATTCCCAATCTTACTCTCCAAAGTTATCATCCATGGGGCTACAGTCACGAAAGGTCAACACAGTCAACTTCTTATATTACTGTCACATATAGTCAACTAAATGAGGTGTTTTGAGATATGAATATGGTCATGTAGGTGTGATGAATATTTTAAATATGTTGGAAACCCTCTTGGATCATGAAAAAATAATCTAAAGCTCCCTAATTCCATGCAATTGACTGTGATAGTTAGTTCTCTAAGACACACAATCTTATACCATTGTGTGTGCATCTATAGGCTCCCCATGAAAGGCCAAGCATGTTGGAATTCCATTTGAAATGGTTTGAACTATTTCATGTTGTAAATAAAACATTTTAAATCTAATATAAGGTTTAAGACTTGTTGAGGTCTCATATATCATGCAATGGTTTATGTCTTAGCTTCACTACCTTGCCTGCAACCTTGATGTGTATATATAGGTGCCTACAAAGAGAATATCACATTAAGATAGGGAATGTGACTTGATATTAGTCTTTTGAGATTTTAAATATAAATTGGAATATTTATATGAGGTTAATAATTATTAAAAATCTAGATAATATGCACATTGTTCATGCCTTTTCTTAATTGCCTTGCAACATTCAAATGACCACCTACAAGTGGCTTACATAGAAACCTAAATGTAGTCATAGAGGAGTTTGACATGTTTGGAGAAATTTATGAAGTTTTTGGAGTTATAAAATGTCATGAAAACCATGTTTGAGGCATTATATTGGAAGGTATATTCGAGAAGTCAATTCAAGTGAAGAAATTTGAATATAGGGATCCTTTACCTTAAAAGCTATAAAATAGAGCCTGAGTCACTTTTGATGTTGCCATATGATGAAGAAACATTGAGTTTAGATAAATATAAATGATCCAATATTGTATTAATATCCTAGGGGTAATATTTTTCAAAAGGAGAATGGATTTTTGGTTCCACAAGTGATGAAAAGGAGACTTCTAAATCTTACATTTATCCACTGTAGAAAGGCAGTGTTTGCTATAAGATATTTAACTTCAAATGACTCTACACCCTAAGATAGAAATTTAAGAGAATATCACCATGAATATTGATTTAATTGGAGTGAGGATCAAACTAATTATTCAAGGGAGATCTAAATTTTAAGGTATTGGCCTATATATTCATCTACAGGTGCACCTTACCCACAGAGTTGTCACTTACAACATTCCTACTGGTTCATGACATATTCTTTGTGATCATAGGCCTAAAATAAAAATTATTTAAAATTATAGGTTGGATTAAGGACCTTAAATGAATCCTATAACATGTGACACAAGTTTCTTGGGTTGAAGATCACCTACAGGACCCCTACTACTCTAACAATGGTCAACTAAAGTTGACTACAATTGATAATGAGCTAGAACATGGTGTTATTGGTGATTGGATTAGCATGAATACAATGTGAGTTGACCTAAATGAATTTAGAATGATAATAATGACTTAAATAGAGTCTTATGGAAATTAATAAGGACTTTAAAATACTAGTGTCCACCTACAGGCACCTTTTTCTTAAGGAGAAACATATAAACACAATCAACCACCTATGTCAAGTCAAGTGAAGGATATGCAATAGAGAATTTGGAAAAGTGGTGAATTTTTATATGAATGATAACACCTAGGAAATGAGAGCATACATATAAATATACTATAATATAGTATATATAGGGCATTAAGGGTCCAATATCCAAAGTACACCTGTAGTCTTAACATCCTACACACAATTAAATTTCTCAAAAGTCTATTTTGGATTTTAGGGTGTTAGAAGGTTTTAAGAGTATAAAATAGTTTTAAAAATTTATAAAAAGTGTCCCCACCGCTTATTAAATCCCTTAATATATCAACTTTTGCTGAGGTAATAAGGGAAGTGCCCTATGTTATGTCTCAGATAGAGTGCACTCCTAAAAGGCTAAACCCTATAAATGGGTCATGAAAGTGATGAAAGGGTGAGATAGAGGTTGATTAAACCTTATAAAAAGATGTATATAGTTATTCTAGACATGAAAAACATGATAAAGGTCTCATAGATGTATTAATCCCAATATGATGCTCTAAACTTACAAGTAGGCAGACAGACCTATTAGGTCTAATCTAAGCCTAAAACCCTCAAAGGTGTTTGATATAAATTTTGACACTAGATGAGAATTATAATAAATTTTAAAATGTTTATAGGGTGTTATAAATCTTTTGGAATATAGAGGAGACCATAACAAAGCAACATTTTGGCTCATACAAACTAAATCTTACAAATAATAGGAGGAGCTTGAGAGGCTAACTTGAGAAGCTCATAACAACATGGATGATTATATTGGGGCTCTAAGGAGTTTGTATATGTTTAAGGAGGTCTTGAAAAAATAATTTGTGTATTTTTTTTACAAATTGGATGTCAGGATTGTATGAACAATCCTCAAGGGCCAAAACATCTCTGAACCCTCTAAAACCCATGGTAATGACCCAATGGGAAAGATGAAGAAGGAAAAACATATAAAGGGGATATTTAGACTGGGAGATTAATTTTATATTTCAAAGGACTCCCCAAGGATACTTTTCATCAATTTGGTTTCCACCCTAATTGTATGAACATGGTGGAAAATGGATTTTTTGATAGTTTTGTGTGTGATTTAGGTATGGAAGGGTTTCAAGAGATGAAAATAACTTGAGGAGATATATTTATACCTTATATAACCCATAATGTCCATTTATTTCATCATAAAATCTCATAAGTACCTCTGATAGCACCTTCATCTTAGCTAATCCAAAATGGCATAGTGAACAAATTAGTGAGAAGGTGAAAACTTTAAGTGGGAGGCCTTTTAAGGTTTAAATGATGAATATAAAGGGATGAGGTATATTTATAAATGTTATCCACTCCATTTTATGGAATTTTTTGGAAAATTTAAGAAATTTTTGATGCCAAGTGTGAAGGGTGATTGAAAGAGGAGTGATTGTGACTACAAGCAGTGACAACACCTGGTGAGAGGAATTTTGATGATTAGGGACACCTCAAATGCATGTTAGAGCTATTTTATAACCACTCCCTATTATTTAAATCATACCATTTATCCCTAGTCTATTTTGGATCATTCTAAGAAGGCCAAATGGTGAAGGTAGTTCCTAGGTAAGCAAATGAAGAGTCCTATGCCATATTTCAAGAGTTTCATGTTTTAGGGGACATTTGTCGAAGTAGACCTTGAATGATCTATTTAATATTATTTTTTCATAAATTTTTATCTCCCTCTCTCATTGTGACAAGTTTTTTAGTGACTATTGGACTTCATTCTCCTCTCTCCTCTCTCAAATTCTAAATGTAGTGGCCATTTTGGTTCTTGTAGGATAATTCAACTCGATATATGGTGAAGCATTGATAGATTGATGTTATACCTTACATTTGAAAAATAATTAAAATATAGTTTTGAGTTCATTAATGTTTTTATAATAGTGTAAAGTGATGTATGGTGATGTTGAGTGATAATTTTATATCATTGCCTTTCCTTATCCTTTCATGTTTATGCAAGAGTTCCTATTCTAATAGGTCATATAGAGTCTAGCTAGTGTATTAATCTCATTTCAAGTGTAAAATTTTATTTAGAGTGTGTAATATACCATTTTGTTCACTTACCTTGAGTTACATTATGCATATCACTTCTATATTGAAACACTTATGTTAGAACCTCTTAGGACTTTGAAGCTAGTTTGTAGATTTTATTTCTTTGTGAAAGAAGTATGATGGTGTTGTGAAAACCATTTTGGTGTATCACCCCCTTAAATTAGTTTCATTTCATGCAAAATTCTCTATTTTTTCTCATAAATAAATATTTAAGTAAGTGATAATCATTTCAATATAAATTCAAGGAGCTAGCCCTTAAACCTAGAGGTCTACTTCTACTATAGGTAAACCCACATACCTAGAAGTATTTCCATGTTTCCCAAATATGGAGGAATATTGAACAACCTCCTCTAAGGTGAAATATATAGTGACAAAAACTATGAAATAAAATACTCTCCAATTTAAAAACATGTATATTTAATGATCAAAATCATCAAACATTTTAGGTATTATATTCTCAATTGTCATTATATTTTAATGGTGCCTAATTCAATCATAAAATCTATTTTGACACAATAAGTAGTTGGTTCAAAGAGAGTTAATTTAATATTGATAGTTTAGGAATATTATATTGAAATAAAGCCTACTATATGGCCTAAGGAAAATGATTATGTAAACTTATGGTAGAATAGTCTGATAATATGATGATTCCTATTTTGACAAGTGAAAATGATCATTAAATAAACAATTTTCCATGATTATTGTTTATTGATTATATAAATGAGAGGTATTTAGGTATTTTTTATTTCATAACATATGGTGAATTTCCATCACATATAGATTATAAATAATGAAAAATGTTAAGTTGAAAGCAAATAATTTTATTATTTGGGATGGCACTTTATTTAAAAAGAGTATTGATAGCTTATTTCGAAGATGTGTAGATAGAGAACAACAAAATAAGCTTGTTGAGAATTTTCATGATTAAGCCCATAGAAATAATTTATCTACATCCATGAAATAATTATAAATTATTATAGATCATTATTATTGTATATCCTTATTTGAAGATTCCTATAAATTAATAAAGAAATGCAAATCTTTTCAACAATTCATTAGTAGGCTAAAACTTGCATGTTTCCCCTGAAACTAGTTATGATTGAAGAACCATTTTATAAATGGGGTTGGATTTCATAGGAATTTTGAATCCTAATTCAAGTGATATCCATAAAAATTTTCTCACATCAATAAATTATTTCATTAAGTGGGTTGAATCAATTCTAGTTAAACAAATAACATCATAAGTAATCTACAAATTTATCAAAGAAAATATTCATGTGAGATATGATATTCCTAAAAATATTATAATAAATAGTACATCTAATTTTTATTTAGATAATTTGGTTGGTTTATATTATGGTTATGGCATATCCATGTCCCATTCTTTAGACTATTATCCACAAGGAAACAAACAGACATAATCTAGCAACAAAAACATTGTAACTATCATTTATAAGCTCATAGATAAAAAATAGAGGAAGTGGAATAAGAGATTATATGATGCATTATGGATAGAATTTATCATGCCCAAATAATTAATTAGGATGTATTCATTACATATACTATAAGGAACAAATGTTTTAATACCAATAATGCTTGAAGTATCTACGTTGCAATTGGCTAGAGCTATTGAAAATCAAAATTTTGAAATTTCATTGGATAATGGAGTTATATATTTAAAAAACATTTAATAGGAAATAACACATGTTGTTGATAGGATTTTAAAACATCAAGATAAATTCAAACACTATTTTATAAGAAGGCAAAGAAAATATATTTTCAAGTTGGATATCTCATACTCCTGTGTGACATACAAAGAGAACCAAATAGAATCAATGGAAAGTTTGATTCTATGTGGATGGATCCATTAAAAATCATGAAATTTTTAGAAATAATGCATTCAAATTGACTTAGTGAGATATTACACACATTCCTTTTTCCTAATTGAGTAGTATTTAAAGCATTATTTTAAGTGAAAGTAGGTTGTCCTTTACATGTAAATAGGTGAATTTAGGATTTTGGTTATGTTCCAAATTTTCCTTATTTTTGGTTGTGTTGTCCCATTTTTCTACTTGTTTCATTTATTATCTTATTTTTCTTTATCAACGTTTCTTAGTTAAAATCTTTATTGGCAAGATTCTCTATTAGCTGAATAACTGAACCACATGTACCATAGAGTTCATTCCATTACTACGAAAATATAATACTCATCCAGGCTAAAAAAACATAGGATTATATTTATTAGAGATAAAATAAGAAATAAGTCTTTGTAGAGATAAAAGAGGACTTAATTATATAAAAGTCATGTCTCACATAGACATGACCCTTGAGTTATGCTATATTAGCTTGTTATTTATATACAATATTGTAATAGACAGATAGGGATGTGAAGATTAGAAGTGAATAGAGATAAATTGTGTAAGGGTTATAGAGTAAATTAACTTGTGTAATTATGGTATATAAAAAAGAGCACATGAATAATTTTATTTGGTAGTTATAACAATATATATAAAAGAGAAGATTTAGAGAGGGAAATCTTGGGTTCCATATAATGTGTATGCATTATTATAAATATAGATACTACTTATTTTTTAAGTGAATGCTAAGGAATCTAACCAATATGAACCCTTGTGATACATTAGTATCACTAAAGTTAATATATTTAACATAAAACTATACATAATCAATAACTTTTGATTTTATATCAACATTTAGTGGCACTGTACAAACTTTAGTAGATTAATGTCTAGGGGGAAGTATAATTTGGAGTTTTGGAAGCCTGCATTAACAAAAATAAAAGAGTGGTAGGAAGAAACATTAAATTATTTTTTCACACAGAAGTTAAAATAACAGGTGAATCATTTTTGAAAGTCAAGGCAACATCTTTCAATTGTAAAAAGAAGATTTTTAGGTCACTTTTGCATAATTATTGTAATATTGGATACTATGGTAAGCCAATATATGAAATGGTGTCACATTAATATTAAAATACCTATTTTATGGACTACGAAAAAGCTTGATGCACTTCGACACCTTGATACATCATTGAATCAAGATATTGATAACTAGTTTAAGCTGAATCTCGATTCATTCATCATAGTTTAAAATATATAGGGTTGCACAATATTCAATTCTAAGAAATAAAAGTTTATTTAAGGATCAAGGCAATGTTTCCTGAATAAATTACCGCTCCTCATTTGCAATCTATTTTTGGAAATATGGCTAGGAAGAGAGGGAAAATAGTTCTTTTAGGGCTAGGCACCTAAGGGATGGTGTGCAGAAAGAAGGGGGATCCTAAAAATATTTGAATACTATAAATATATAGTATAAATAGTTTTGGGAGATTAAATAAGTTTTAGGGGATAGGGAAGTAAGTATCAAGTAAAAGTAAGTTAATTAAGAAGACAAGAAATAGTATTAAAAGGAGAGAAAATGGTGAATGAGGATGAAGAATTAGATGGAAAATGAGAATTCAGTTAGAAGTTAAGAAAGAGATACAAAAAATGGAAATAGATGAAATAATGATGATAAGAATTAAAATAATAGAGAAATGTGATCTAGCCTTGACTAATAAAAGTCTCAATATTAAAAATCTTGATACTATCCCTCCACTAGAAATGAATGAGTTAGTATTCACACTATAGGAAGGTGAAAATAAGGCAAGTAAAAGAATTAGAATAGAATACATGATATATCACACAATAGTGAAGGTGATGAATGATGTGCAATAAGGATTAATAGAGTTATCCATACTATTCTGAAAACCCAAACTATTCCAAAACCTGGGTGTAGAAGACCAACTTATCACAAGTAGTTTGGCCCATAGTGGATGAAGCCTAGAGGGTAGAATAATAAGTGAAGAGATGAGGATTAATATAGGAGATATTAATTATATAATAGAACCAAGGGAGGAGTTATTATCCATAGAAAATAACTTGATAATAAGTTGTAATCAAGAAAGTTTTATAGATAACATAGAATAACATATAAAAGAAGATAGAGATGATAACCTTCAGGAGAAAGGTGATTCAAAGATAAGTATTTGTAGTCATAATAAATAAATAAAATAGATATATGAGGAATAATATAATTCAATAGAAAGAAGATTAGTTACTATAAACATGGGATTAAAATTCCAATTAGAGATAATATATTAGGAGGAAGAGATTCAAAGTGATACAACACACCAAACCCCAATTGTAAGAGGCCTTGAGAGGACATGAACCATTTATACAATCACCATCACCTATGATGCTTCAAAATATATGTGTACATATATCTCTTAAAAGAGACATACTTATTAGAGAAGAGGTAACGACCAAATATAAAAGTCAGAAGTAAGAGATTGAGAAAAAAATATAATTTATAAGGAATTGAGTGAAAGTATTAGGAAGAAGATACTTATAGGAAGAATTAAAAATAAATAAAGGTCATAACTACAAATTGGTTAGACAAAGAAAAGACAAGCAAAAAAAGAATTATGGTATCACTTTAGGAGTAAGTACCTCAAAAATTTAGATGAATAGTGGTACCAATCTTAGCAATGGTACTCATAAAACATCTTAGGACACTAAAATGACATCAAATAGGATGAAATTATGATTATTTGACAAAGACACAAAGGATAAAAAAGAATATTTTTTTGTATTAAACTCATATTGGAGAAGTCACAACATTACTGATGAAAGAGTGATATTTGATTTTGTTATGACATTAAGAGATGATACACTTAAGTGGTACATGAAGACTTAATTAGGATATGCCACTACATGGGATGATGTCTCCAACAAAATTTTAAGGGTGATTTTCACTACTTAGATATACTAATATAGAGTGTTAGCAAAATGAGGGAACTAACTCAGAAAAAGAAAGAATATATAAAAGAACTTGAGGAGCCTCTCAATGAAAAATAAAGGTTAAACTGGGTTATATCTAGATTAATTCTTTGTCTTCATGCCAACATGGATGTAAAAAAATTTAATACAGTTATGGAAACATTAGAAATGCCATTAAATTTAAAGCACATCCTTGGAGAAGAGATACAAATACTTCATTGAAAGATAATGTGGAAAGATTACAGTTATAATTAGAATATTTGAGACTAAAACAAGAGATACAAATGAAGGGAGATGATTTTACGGTATCACACCACAAAAATAAACCAACACAACCAATAATTTAGTGTATCACTTGTTATGTAGAGGGCCATTATAAGACATAATGTCCTCATAATTATATGACAAAAATAGTAATGATAATAAGATCAGTGTAAACACATATAGGAATGACACCACCAATTCAACAAGAAATATATGGTGAAAGGATTCATTGAAAAATTTATAGAGTCTATGATCAACATACACAATACTTATGCCTGATGATATAAGTAGTACCCCTTACACATCAAATAATGAATTACACTAATTTTGGGTCATTTAATCACTATAATCATAATTGTTATACTATAGATACATTTATGGATATACAAGACATTATCTAGACAAGAGTGATAACAATACAACAATTACCATCACTACAACTACCCATACCAATGCTAGCATAATTCACACTAGACAAACATACAAAACCCCTTCAATAATTAAAAATAACAAACCTAACTATTATGATAAAAATCAAGGGGGTTAAAGAGGAGGCAGTTAGGGTAGTTACATAAGAGGATACCATAGAAGGGAAATTACCAAGGCAATAGAGGATATAATAAAAATTATAACTATGTGTATAATCAAGAAATACCCCCTCCAACATGCTATAAATGTGGAAATATTAGGCCTATTAATTGGAAATATGATGAGGATCTATAGATAGAGTGTGGATTTTTCCATAAAAAGGAACCCATGATTCATTTTCCTATTCAAAAGAAACACAATTTTACAAAAATGGTAGAATAAAAATTGAGGAAGTGGTGAAATTTCCACCTAGAAAAGGGGACAAACACTTATAAAAAGTAGAAAAAGGATAAGACATAGTAGTGAAATGAAATTTATAGTAGGAAAGAATCATATAAAATAATAGAAAAAGAGCATAATTCATATGAAAGAGTAACCATAATAAAAAAATTAGACAATGTCAAGAAACTATAAGGAATAAACAAGAGAGACTACATAAGAAGGATCTCCACATTATGTATGATAATTTACAACCGTGAGTAGTGATAACCATTAGAAGTGGCATAAAGATGGGTAAAGGCAAAGAAGTGGCCATTGATTCTAGTACAAAATATGAAATAGATGTGAAAGGGGATAAACCTAATATTAAAGAACATGAAAAAATTGTTGAGAAAAGTAGAAACATAATAACTAAAAAATAGGATAAATATTAGCTTAAGATGACTTTGATGAAGATGAGATTAGAGATTTAAAAATGATAATGAAATTAGTTGAGAAGCAATATCTATTAACCAATCTTACTCTATTTTTTAAGTATTGGAACAAACAACAAAGAGAACATGATGCAGGAGCATCTAGTAAGGACTAGCTGAATAAGCCTTAGATAGGCATTAACCTAAGCAATTATATAAGTTTCCCTGCAAGTTTTATTTTCAAAATATTCATACTTGTCATGTGGAGGAGAAATAAGGCCTAAATATGTTTTGTATAGAATTATTGGCTGCCAAAGGATTTCAATAATCATATTATTGTTGTAATCATCCACAAATGGCATGGAGTTAAGCATAGTTGAGCCTTTATAGGAGAATACACAATTCAAGGAGATTGAAAAGGATTTGATTTCCTTTTTGATGAATCCATTGGACCAGCCATATAACAAATAAACTGTAAGTTAGCTGGTGTAAGAGGAGGAGAGATAGAAAGGGAGGATCTCTAGGAGAGAGAAGAGGAGTCAAGAAGGCCATTCGGCCTGTATTATTTTGTTTTTGACCATGGTGAGAAATATGAATCTTGGGTTGCTAAATTTTGAGAAAGCCGAGCCTTAAGGGAGCTTTATCCTATTTTGTAATGTCATCAGGCCAAGGTGAATGCGTGTTATTTGCAAAGTTCAATGCAAGTTCAGATCTAAGCCAAAAAGGGAGCTCACCCATTTTGTAAAGGCTTTGAAGCCTCGGTGTAGACAGCTATTAATTGCCTCAGAGTTGAGCCTTGAAAACGGCATTGCCACTTTAAAACTATTTATAGACTGAGTGTGGGGACATCCATGCTTATATGTGAAGGTCATGGGATTCGGGTTGAGCCGTATTCTAATTTGCAGATAGAGATAGACTTGGGCAAAAGGGAGATGGATGGTTATCCTCAAGAAAGCCTGATGAACCATGTATATGGTATCAAACCAGCATGAAAAGGATTAATATACCATTGATATGGCCTTCAACCATGAATAATGAAGGGATTAGATATATAATGATGAATGGGCCAGGATTTAGCCTCTGATAACATTCTTGTTAGCCACAACAAAATAAGATTGAGTTTGGAGTGGAAGTGAAGGATGGAACAACTGGGTTGAGGAATATGACAACTTGTTTTAAGTAGACGACAGAGCAAATGAAAGACGTAACAATGTATCAGCCAGAGTCAATCTTGGTAGATATGGTATGCTAGACATAGATGTAAACCATTAAATGGCTCGAAAGACTTTCCTTCTATTTAATGGATTTCAACCATGGGAATAGTGCGTGATGATTGAGCTATACAGTTGAACCATGCAAGGATGTTTTTTGTCATTTTGAGTGTAAGAAATATAGAGTATTATCAAGAGTGATATAGTAAATGCCCTGATTATAATAAGCTCATTGTCACTTATTTATAGTATTGGTGATCCTAACCTTATTGACTTGAGGTAGTCACTGACTATTCCATTGCCCTGCAGTTGCTTCAGTGTGACTGAAAATGGATGTACCTACTATTTACTTGTCATATGTTGTGCAAACTAGGGATACACTTGCCAGATTGGGGGTTAAGTATGGGACCACTATTATAGGTCTGATGACAATGCATCATTTTGGTATCAGAGCTTGAAGCTCTTGGGATTTGGTAATTGATCATGTTTGCTAATAAGTGGCTGTAGGATTGAGAAAAGGACCAACATGACAAAGCACTAGAAGACTCTATTGAGGAAAGGTATGAGTAACCTTGATATTTGATTTTAGTTTATTGTGTTTGAGAAGCAAATAGGTGAAAAGGAAGTCTTAAAGCCATTGAGGCTTGACAAGAGAGAAGAGAAGCTTGGAAAGCTCAAATGTAAGGGAGCACATGAAGAAGGTAATAAGAAAGTTATTGACAAGTTGTTTTCAAGCTCTTTAAAGAGTAATTATTGTTGTAGTGAAGAAGTTATAGGTTCAAGGTAGTAAAGCCATTGAGACTTAAGAGGAGAAAAAGCCAAGGAAAGCTTAGTGAAGAGCCAAGAGAAGCTCTAGAAGAAGAGCATTGTGAATGCTCAAGAGAAAGATCCAAAGCAAGGTAAGCTTGGATTTGTGAAATTACTGATATTTGGTTAAAGTAGTGTCATATTGTAGAGCATTGACTTAGTATGAAGCTCAATAAAACCATTAAGGAGGATCAAAAGACTAGGATGCAAAAGGCCTAGGTGAGATCAAGGAGATTGTCAAAAGACCAGTCAAGGAGAAAGGCTTAGGTGAGACAAGTGGACCTAAAGGGATCAAAAGACCAAGGTGGAAAAGACTTGGGTGAATATCTCAAAAATGGAAATATTGCTGAGAAAAGAGCAGAGCAGCAAGAGACACGAGAGTACCAAGAAGAAAACAAGCATCCAAAAGAAGAAAGGTATGACTAGTATTGAAATTGATAAAGAGATTGCTAGTTTAAAGAGAGATTTAGCTAAGTTTGCAGATAGATATGAGTCTTGGATGCAGATGGAAAACAAGCATGTGTATGGCTAATGAGGAAGAAGTTGAAGTGGCCAATAGATCTCCTAATGAAGAGGAGAAGAAGGCAAAATGAGATTGCCATGAAGAGAGAAGCCCATAGAGGCTTGAAGAAGATAAGAAGATTGCCAAGAGAGCAACAAAAAGAGGAAGAGATTGTGAAAAATGTTCTCATTATGGAGAATAAGAGAAGAGAAGAAAGAAAAGAGGAAGTGCCAAGAAGAACACTTGAAAAGATAAGAGTGTGGGTGAAGAGAACACTCATAGGGACCTTGTGGTCTCTTATTTTTATATCTAATGTTGTCTTTGCATGGATAATTGCAGGTATGAGTAGCCTTGTGAAGGTCCAGAGAAAGGCCTTGAAGAATGAAGAGATTGGTGCAAGAGAAGACACCAAATACACAAGTGAATGTGTAGGAGAAAACAAAAAGTTTGCTGTTGTTGATAAAGAAGAAGAAATGCATTGTCAAATGCGTGAGAAAGATGTTGGAGACCTTGTGCAAGAAAATGTTGAGATGGAGGAGGAAATTGCATTCCATGATGCCATGGAGTACCTTGAAGAAGCAAGTGAAAAACTATGCACAAAAGAGGATAGTGCAATCAAAGAAGCCATACAAATGAAGAAAACCATGGAGCAGCCCATCAAGGAGGTAAAGGTGAATTATAGTATTGATTTTTCTCATCCACTTAATTATGGAACAACTATTGAACAAGTTGCAAAATTCCACAAGGAAGTAATGGAAGTCCTTCATCATGCCAATGGAGATGAGGGTATAGGATACTATGATGACTTGAAAAACATTCCAATAGAACAAAGGAAGGAAACACACCTAAATAAAGTGAATGTAAACAAGGAAACTATGAGGAAAAGTATGGCTAAACATCAAGCCATTGAAAAGGTAAAAAAAGTTCAAATTCTGATTTTGCACATGCATATAAGAGTAAGACTACTGATGTACAAATGGAGATGAAGAAGATCAATAAAAAGCCTTCAAATCCAGCAATAGACCATGGCTATGTGGTACCAAAATGGCTCAAGGGATCATCAAATGTAACGAAAGACACAAAGCTCAATCAAGATGATGACTTAAGCAAGAAGCATATACAAAGCATGAAGGAAGAGGTAGAATGCAAAGTGAGCAAGGCCAACTATCAAATAAGACAACATGAAGATGTCAAAGAGCAGAAATTGGTTGGTAAATTGAACAAGTGTCATCCTAAAGCTATGAAGAAGGTATGGATGGCTAAATGTGAGAAAGAAAACTTCTCAAAGAATAATGAGGTAGAGCATGAGGATACAAAGATGAAAGGTAAGTCAATTGCTTGCAATGAATGGGATAATGATTTTTTTGAATCATTTAATGATCTTTTTATGGAAAATGAAGAATGTAAAATGTCTATGAAAACTAATGTGCAATAAGGAGAGAGTTCCAAGAGGATGGATGATGAAAGTGGAGATGTGAAATCAGTTCACATGATTGAAAAGAGCAAGGAGACATGAGGTAAGGATACTGCAATTGTATTTGATGAGTATATTGAAGAAGTTGGTTTGCATGAAGACAGCTCAAGAAAGGATGAGATGAAGAGTAAGGATAGTAAGGAACAAGCAATATTTCAAGTTAATAAGCCCAAGTTTGATGAAGTGAATGAGGAGATAGATGAAAGCTCACTAAAGGAAGAAATAAGAATGTTGGAAGAGATCTTTAGTTCTTCAAGAGAGCTACATACAGGCACAAACCATGATGAGAACACCATTGGTGAGAGCAAAGCAAGAAAAGAGCACACTAAAGAGGCAAATGTAGTTTTGGCCAAAGAGCAGAAGAGTGGAGGCAACCAAGAGACTTTATGGTCTCAAGTTTTTACTTCTAACATTTCCTTTGATGTTTTGAGTGTAGGTGTTAAAGTTGTGGATATGAATAAAGTCCATAGTTCAATGGGCAAATTTTTGAACCAAGAAGATCAAGAAGATCTTGAAGACATGTATGAGAATGAAGCATGGAGATGGGACATAATAGCTAAAAAGGAGATGAGGAGAAGAACATACCAGAAAAGGAAGAAGAGCAAGAAGATGAAAGACAAAGATTATCATAGACAAACAGTAGCATTGGCATTCACAACAAGACCTTGGGATCTAGGCATAGAGTGAAGACTAATGCATGGAGGAAGTAGTTCATTTGAACTAAGGTTCAAATTGTTTCTAGAGGGAGAGTATGATGCAGGAGCATCTAGCAAGGACTAGCTGAATAAGCCTTGGATAGGCATTAACCTAAGCAATTATATAAGTTTCCCTGCAAGTTTTATTTTCAAAATATTCATACTTGTCATGTGGAGGAGAAATAAGGCCTAAATATGTTTTGTATAGAATTATTAGCTACCAAAGGATTTCAATAATCCTATTATTGTTGTAATCATCCATTACCACAAAGAAGGAAATCTCATCACATAGAACATGATTCACATAATAAACTAATTAAATTTACTAACAAAGGATTAGTTGATGAATACATATAATATATAATGAGAGTATTCTCATAATAACAAATAAGGATGAAAACAATTGATGACACACTCACTATTATTATTGCAAGATGGTGACACACCCATAAAACAACCATCCATACACAAAATTTTATTTGCATACTACTTATAATGAGGTTTGTACAATAAAAAAGCTACTTTCTAGAAATAAGATGTTACATAGGGAGCACTAATCCATAGTGGCATATTGAAATATGTGAAAAAGTATGGAAGATAAGAGAGGATAGTAATAAATGCCTATGAGCAAAATTATTATTTTAGTCATTGGACACAATCCCCAAAACATGGTACTTACATCAAGAGATGCAGAAGGGAACCAATACATAGATATACTAAAAATGGATTTCTATAGAACTTTCAATTTTTAGGACCCAGATACAAGAGTCTATAGGGCACTGTATAAGATAATTTTTTTTTAATTTGTGGAAGACTCAGTTGCCAAACAATAATTATCTAAAATAAAAATTGAATAAACACTATTAGGGTAAATGGATGACTAGGAATAAATTAGAACAATTATGTGAGAATCACCAAAAACTATCATAAAAACCCTACAAATAAAAGAGCATAAACTTATAGCATATTGCCACAAAATTACAAAGCATGAAAAGGATGAGGAAGAAAAACTTGATAAATATAAAAATTGATGTTGTGAAAGGAGAAAGACAACTCCTCAACACTTAAGAAGATAAAACACAATATTTATACCAACATCTTAAAATTAGGGAAGAAAATATATCATAGAAGGAAATCCAAAAATAATAAAATTAAGAAATTACTAGATAGAAGAAGTGGAGAAATTTTTAGAGTTATTAAGTGAATTTAGAGATTTATTCCCAAAATCATTTAATGAACTCAAGTAAATTAAGGAATATGTGAGTAACATGAATATTCAGTTGAAAGAGGACATCAAACTACTATGAAAATAACCATATCAACTAAATCCTAATGTAAAGGTGAAGGTTAAGGATGAATTAGACAAAATGATAGATGTCAGTAGTATAACTCCTGTAAAAGACACCAAATGGATAAATCCCATTGTAATATAGAACAAGAAAACTATAGAGATACACAAATGTATCTAATATAAGGAACTAAATAAGGCTTATCTACATGATCCATTCCCAACACATTCACTTAAGAGATATTAGAAAGTGTTATGGGTAGAGAAATATACTCCTTCACTGATGGATTCTTAGGATACCATCAGGTTAGGATAATTCAAGAGTATCAACCAAAAACTACATTTTCCATAGAATGGGGATCCTTCATGTATACAGTGATGCCATTTAGATTGAATAATGCATCGACTATATTCAACTATGTAATGGTAAATGTGTTTCAAGATTTCATAAATGAGTTATTGGAGGTATACTTGGATGATTAAATAATTTATAGGTTAATCAAGGACCATGAATAGGAACTATAGATGATGTTATAGAGATTAAGACAATGGAATTTTTATCTAAGTCTTAAAAAATGCATCTTTGCTACTTATTTTGGAGCTTTTATAGGCCACATAATATGTAAATAAGGATTGATGGTATTTATGCTTAAAACCTCCATAATCATCAATCTACCACTACTCAAAATAATAATTGAGGTTAGAACAATACCTGATTATACCATATATCATCATAGGTTCATAACAAACTATGTATCTATAAGTAAACCCATCAAGAAATTATTGGAAAAGTGGCATAATCAACTTCTAGATTAGTCCAGATATTGTTAGGAGTCATTTGATACAATTAAGAACAAGACTGCAGATGCTCCAATCTTACCATTTATAGATTGGAAGAGTCCATTCCATGTACATGTTGATGCATAAGGAATTTCAATAGGAGTAGTACTAGCACAATCATAGGGACATATAGACCACCCAATCTCATTCATTACCAAGAAACTATAAAGGGAAGAAATAAATTATTCCACCAAAAAGAGGGAAATACTAATAATGGCTTACACAATACAAAGATTCAGGCATTACTTATTAGTGACCCCATTCACATTATTTATAGACCATGAGCCACTTAATTATTTGATAAATAGGCTAATAATATAAATAATAACTTGTTACTATTTCATGTTGTTCTAAGAGTTTGATTTCAAAATTGTGGTGAAACTTAGGAAAGCTAATAATGTACCTAACTACCTATCAAGAATAACTACATGGAAGATGTAGGGCCAATTTAGGATAGTTTCTTGGAGCTCACCTTTTTTGCATAGAAGTAGAACCCAAATATGTGGAAAACATTACCTTATTTCTATCTATTAAAGAGTTTCTAGAGGAATATAGTACATTATAAAAGAAAATATTAATGATTCAGGTGTTTCCCTTCATCTTGATTGAATGGGAACTACATAAGAAGGGAAGAGACTAAGTGTTGTGATGGGTAGTATTAACACATGAACAAAATAATATCTTAAGAGAATATCATGATGGAGTTATAGGAGGACACAACTCTAGAGAAGCTACAAGGAAGAAAATAATACTAGTAGGCCTATTGTTACAATCACTTTTCAAGGACACACATAAATACACAAGAAGTTATGATATCTGTTAGAGAGAGGGTAAACCAAATTTTGGAGATGAGATGCCTCTTTACCTAGTAGACCTATTTAAAAAATGGGCCATCAAATTTATAGGTCCCATTAAACCTATGGTAATAAAAATTAATTCCAGGCTCATTATCACTATAGCAAAATATCTCACAAGATGGGCATAATCTATTCCAAAAAAGTATTATACCATAAAGACCACCATGAAATTTTTGTATGAAAACGTAATTACAAGGTTTGGATGCCCTTTGAATATAAAAAGTGATCAAGAGAAACACTTTGTCAACAACACAATTGTAAAATTACTGAAATACTTATTAATCCAACATCATAACATCACTCTTTACCATCCACAAGCAGATGGCACCGTTTAAGCATTGGAGAAAGTACTAAGAAAAGTATGTAATATAGAGATAGGGGATTGGAATACCAAGACACCAACAATATTTTGGGTTTATTGCACTACTTAAAAATGATTGACTAAATATTACCCCTTTAATTGGTCTATGAATTAGAAGCAGTGATGCCAATGGAGTACATACTACCAAGTTTGAGACTTGTGGTAACATTTTTGATGAATGAGAAATAGTCTATTTAGTAGAGGTTGATATAATTAGAAACAATAGATGAAAATAGGTTATTAGCAACATATCACCAAATAGAAGAAAATAGGCACCAAAAATCATGACATGATATGCACATGAAGATAAAATAATTTTAGACTAGAAATAACGTTTTACTCTATGATAATAAATATAAAAAAATGGGCAAGTTGAAAATAAGATGGCATGGACCCTGCATATAAATAATATATTGGACTCAAGTGTAATAAATCTACAAACACTAGTAATCAATCTAAGAAAAGGGTTTGTAAATGGATCCTAATTAAAACCCTACACAATAGATGACTACAATGTAAGGTGATAAAAACATCATAAAAAAACTTACAAGGTGATACTATCCTTCTAATCGGGTGAAGTTTTGGTAAAAGGTACTGTGATACCCTATAATAGATGCTTAAGTTTCTATTCATAGATCATGTCATCTCCCTATTAGGTTTGTATTATCCTCATAGATAAGGAAGTTGAATAAAGATACTATAGTTTTTAAAAAACAACTTTCTTGGGAATTAGTTGTTTGATGCTACCAAAACATACTAGTGGGGCATTTACACTGAATAATACATAGAAAGAAAAGAGGGAAAAAGAGGGGGGAAAAATTGATTGAGAAAAATAAAATAATATTGAAAAAAAATTAGAACATAAAAATAAACTCCTAAAATAATACATGAAGGATAGGGATCAGACAATAGATAGGACACTCATCATATGTTAAAAAGAATAAGATTCTGTAGTAATAAATTTTACATAGTGGTAAGAATCTGAACAAAAATATGAAGGAAAGTGGTTGTAGTTTATATTGTAGAGAAATGAAAAGAAGATGGGAAAATCACAACTTTGTGGTTGGTATTAATACATAGTGGTAAGATACAATCATCTTACATAATCAAACAATCAAAAATTATCTCCACAGATGCAAATTGTGAAACTAGGAAAAGGTGTACTGATAGAAGAAAGGGATGAAGGGAAAATGGGGACATGTAAAATATTAAACTTTAGTATAAAATAAGACATAATGATATGAAATAAGGATGCTAGATAAAAATTTAAATTCAAAATTTTATCTATAACCAAGTAATTTGTAGAACATGAAAATACACACCTACGAAAGAAACATAAAAATAATGGTGATAAAGCAGGATAAACAAAGGATAATAGTAGTTGAGTTTGTTATTTATAGAATGAAAAATCAAATGGATTAGTTAAATATTAGCTAAAAAAAATTAAATAGGTGGATGGTAGGAACTACGAAGTAGGAGATAACTATCAAAATAGGAACATCACAAAAAGACAAGAATAAATTAAATGCATGATAAGACATGATATTACATGACAAATAAAGTGAAATAGAGGAATGAACATGCATAATAAATATGTTTTAAAACACTCAATAATGATATCCTAGTGGTGAGTGAGTTGAGTTCTAGAAGTGGGAGGTCTCAAGGTCCATTCCTTGGGATGACCACTCTCTAACATCATTCACACACTAAGCTATGATAGGTTATTTATGAAAAGTATCCGCTGCAATGGACTACCAACTCAATTTTTCATTGTGATAAGGCTTGGCACGTGAATTAAAACCTATTTTCAATGTGATAAGGCAATCCATAACCCATGGTTAGGGATATAATTCGCCACTGGTTTAGGCATTTTGATTATAAAAATGTATGTACCCAAAATTTTAAACTTGATGATGATAACCTATTGGTATATGAACTGAGTGCTAGAAGTGGGAGGTCTTAGGGTCTATTCCTTGGGATGAGAATTCTTTAACATCATTCCCACATTAACCTATAGTGGGTTATTTGTGAAAATTATCTAATGCAATGGAATACCATCCTAATATTTAATGCGATGATGGTTAACATGTGGCTTGTAACTTGTGTTCAATGAGATGAGGCAAGTCTACAACCCATGGATAGGGATATGATTCACCACTAGTTTAGGCATTCTAATTATAAAAATGTTTGTACCTAAAATTAAGAGGCAAGTCCATAACCCATGGATAGGGATATGACTCACCACTGGTTTGGGAATTCTAATTATAAAAATATCTATTCCCAAAATTTAAATTGGTTAAAAATGGATAGGGATCAGGGTTTTTAGAGGGGTCTTCAAACCCATCAGGGGAAGGGTGTAGGTATATTAGGATCCAAGAACCAATAATAAACATTGAGGTAGGATTTTTAGGAGGCTATAGCTAACCTTAAGGATTCAATATGAGAGGAGAGCCATGGTACCCTCCTAGATTCCCCCCATTAACTCACATGATGTGACCATCAAAGACATAAATAATGATAACTTGGTTCAATATAAACTTCCTAAAATCACAAAGAAACATGTTTCAAGGGGGTTCCATCTAGTCTAACCACCCATAATAGATAAGAGAGACATAATTGGCTCAAAAGGTTTTTTTTCAAAAATGGTGATTTTTAGGATAATATAGATATTTTGAAGTGTAGATGTTTGATTGGTAAAGTTATTGGGAAATGGTTGATAATAAGAGTAGTGAAAAGATAGGTTAAGATTAATTGGGGTCATGGATATAGCATCCACTTCTTACCAAAAGAGTTTTTAAATCCTTGATGGTGGCCCTTGGTTTTAAAAAGGTGCCAGACTGTGGTTACAAATTGGCTTCTCAACTTCAACCCAAACAAAAGAAAATTCCCAATTTGGGCTTGCATTTACAGGCTTCCCACATAATATTAGAGTGAGTAGTGACTTAAGTATATTAGGTATTTAATAGGAATTTTTATTAAAATAGATCCTAAAACCCTAGAAGGAGTTGTGGCTTCTTACATTTACATATGTGTTCTTTTAAATCTTGATGAAGCTATCCTAGAAATAATTTTCATCAAAACTTGTGAAGGATTGTAGTAGAAAAATATTGATGTTGAAAGAATCCCCTTCAGATGATACAAGTGCAACTTAGTGGGGAATTTTATAAGGGAATATCCTAGGAAGGTTGGAAGTGAGCCTCAGTCCCCAATTTGGTTTGCCAATATTAATCCCTTTATGGTAAGGTAGGTTGATGTTAACACCCCCCACTTAGATAATAAGGTTTCTCCCTTTGATGATAAAATGGGGGCTCAATCAAGGTGCCCCACTGATACTATGGTAATGGTTACCCTAAAATAAATTCTATAAAAGGGTGATCTTCTATCTATAGACACTTCACTCAAAGAGTGAAACTTCATTTTAAAGAAATTTTAGAAACTCTCATCTATAATTATTGGTGATAAGGTGGGGAGGATCACTTAATATTTTTTAGAGCTGATGTAGTGACCAAAGAATGAATAGGCCACCTAAAACTCTCCCCTTTAGCAAAGGAATTTATAGAGGAGGAAGAAGATGAAGATTTGGAGCTATGTTCCTTAGAAATTCTCTTTATATCCTAAAAAGAGTGCAAACTCTCTCAACCTAACCTAGGAGGTCCCAACAAGAGAGATAGGAAATCAACCATTAACTATACTGAGCCAAAAATTTTAACTAACAAACAAAAATCTTTGAAACAATTCATGGTTAAGGTGAATCAATGGGTGGAATTCCCCTAAACATTGAATGATGATTTTATCCTAAGATGTTAGGGGCCTCAACACCCCTAATGAACACCATCTGGTTAGACGACAATTGTATTTTCATTTTTTTGGATTTTTCTTTTGTATGAAATTAAGCTCTCTAAGTTGGAAGTTGAGCACTTGTTAAAAAGAAGTTGGAGGATATGGTGTGGTTGGTTCTAAGATTATAACAGAGATTTGGGTGGTTTAATGACCCTTTGGGATACTTCACGTGTAAAAGTTAAGGCTCATTGTGTGGGTATGCATTGGCAAGTCAATAAGATCACACATTTTTTTAACATTATCCTTTTTGTTTTCAATGTTTATGGCTCATATTTGATAGCAAGTAAATCAAAAATTTGGGATGAGTTAAAACACCAAATTTATCTACTACTTGGGCACCAATGTGTTTTGGGGGGAACTTCAATTCCATCCTTTCAATTGAGGAAAAGAGAGGTGGGTCTACAAAAGAAACACAATCCTATAAATATTTTCTTCATTTCTTGGAAAATGTGGGATTGATTGATATTTTCCTAAATCATGGTATTTTATCTTGGACTAATATGTGCCATGGTTTTAGTAACATTGTGGAAAGATTGGACTGCTTCCTAGTAACCACCAACTACTTTACTTTAGATTGAATTTTAGATAGTTGTATCTTGCCCATGTCAGGTTCAGATCATGTCCCCATTGAGCTCAAAATTTACAAAGATGGGGACCCTCCCAAATACCCCTTCAAAATCAAACTTATGTGGATCAAGGACCCCATCTTGTCTAGACTTGTCAAGATGTGGTGTAACTATGAACTAGTGAAGGAGGGTTTAAAGATGTTTGTGGTCAACAAGAAATTGTGACATGTTAAACTATGCCTCAAATTATGCATAAATTTTATTTTAAAAATATTTTCATGGAAATTATAAGAGTTGAAGAGGAATTATAATCACTAAACCAAGTTGTCTTAAATGTGGGTATGGATACTACCTTATACATAAAGGAAAGGGAGCTCATGGATAAATTGGATGAGCTATTTATCAGGGAAGAATTTTTATAAAAGTAAAAATGTAGAGAGAAATAGATCAATAAAGGGGATGGTAACACTAAGTTTTTTTACCATTCCACAAGTCTAATAATAAAATCAAACTTCATCTCTTCCATTAGATCCTAGGATGGAAGTAAACTGGAAATAATGTTTGGGATTTAAATAGAACTGATCTTTTTTTTAGGAGCTACTTGATAACCCTAAAACATCAAATCTAGAGGCCCAATTTAAGAGTTTGGATTTCATTACTAAATTGGTTATTGATAGTCAAAATAACATGCTAAGGACCCCCTTTACACCTGAGGATATCCACAAGGTAGTCTTCTTCATGGACAAAGATAAAGCCCTTGGATTTTAGATGGTTTTATACCTACTTTCTTCCAATCCTTTTTGTATATTGTCAAGAATTACATTATGGAAATGGTTGAGGAATATTAAACCATCCAAAGGATTGGGGTGGATATCAATTGTACTTTTATTTATCTAATTACCAAATGCATGAATCAAATATCATTTTCTCATTATAGACCTATCTCATTGTGCAAATGGTTTATAAGATAATCTTAATGGCCACCTCTTTTAGGTTGAAAGGTCTCTTTATGAAGTTAATCTCTTTTGACCCAGGTGGATTTGTGCCAGGTAGGAACAATCATGAATGGGTTGTGGTCACCTATGAAAAAATTCACTCACTAGTGGTTGGTCATAAAAAAGGTATGATTATCAAGCTTGATATTAGTAAGGTGTGTGATTGATAAAATTAGAGATTTATTTTAAAAACTTTAGATAAATTTGGGTTTTCTAAAGATTGGTGTTATTACATATATAGCTATATATCCACCCCCATATTTTAGATCATTGTTAATGATAAACTTGTTGGTTTATTTCAAGCCACACAAGGTTTTCATCAAGGCAACCCTTTTAACTCTTTTATTTTTATTCTTATGGCTAAGGCCTTGGGAATGTCAATCAAGAGCTTTGTTTGTCAAGTTAATTTGAGGGATAAAGGTGGTAGAAGAGATATCTAGGCTTACACACCAATAATTTGTAGATGATATTATCCTCTTTATAAATCCATCAAAGGAGGAAGCCAAATCCTACATATCTCTTATAGTTGACTATGTTAGAGCATTAGGTAAAATAATTGATCCTATAAAATTAGAAATATACTTCATTAACACTTTTAGACTACTACAAATCTCCATCTCTCTCATTCTATATTTTAAGATTGGGAAGTTCCCTATAAAATATTTGGGAATCCCCCTCTTTGTAGGTGTAGGTAGAGTATCCCTTTGGGATGGTCTAAGAAAATAATTTAAAGTCTACCTTATGGATTAGAAAGGAAAATGGCTCTCCTTGGATAGGAGAATCACCCTTATCAAATTTGTTCTTAGTGCACTACCCATCTACACACTCTCTATTCTACATCCCCCTTTCAAGGTATTAAAATATATTAACTAAATTATGAGGAATTTATTTTGGCAAGTACTTAAAACTCCAAAAATATTCCCTTAAAAAAATGGGACAAGACTTGTCTTCCCAAATCAAGTGGTAGAACTGGAATTAGGAATCTCGCATCTCAAAATCTTTTATTGGGAGCCAAAATTATCTAGGGAATCATGACACAATATAAGGCCCCATGGAACAAAATACTTTAGTTTAAATATTTAAGTGATTGATCCCCCATGAATATTCTATAGGTTGGGAACCCCTAAAAGGGTCTCACTGTTGGAACTTCATTTTAAAATGTTAGCTCATAATCAAAGACCATGTTTCATGGGTGGTAAATGATGGATGCTTAGTGGAATTTTGGAGTGACTCCTAAAACAAACACAAACCTATGATGGAGTTCCCTTAATTAGACACAACTAAGAACCTATTGAAAACCTATAGGGTGAAAACGTTAGAGACTACTTAGAACCTATTATTATAGCTGGTATGGAACAATGGAAATGGAAAAACCTTGATGGTTCACTCCTAGTTACCTAGAAAATGATGTAGAAGAAATCCTTGCTAAGAGGAAATTTTTTATTAGTAATATTAAGGAATATATAAAATGGATGGGTGTAAATAATGGATTGTATTAAGTAAAATTAGGCTATAAAATAGTGGAATAGATGGAACCATCCTACTTGGGTGAATCATTTTTGCTAAAATAATGCTAATTTGCTAAAGGATGGAGATTTTGATTGGATAGCCACACAAAATAAAATTTTAACACAAGAATATATTCATAGAATTGGATTGGTAGGCCCTTTGAGATGAATTTTATGCTTTGTCAATGAAGAAGATGCTGATCATTTGCTCTATACCTACACCTTTGCAAAAAAGGTATGGAACTAGCTATGTGAAAAATCATGATGGAGGTGGGCTAGGCCTAAATCCCTATTATAATATTTTATTACCTATCCCATCAGGTCATTAAAAGACACCTTTTCTTACTTATGGTAAGCAATCCCTACCATTATAATTTAGAACATCTGGAAGGAGCGCAATTAGAGAATATTTAAAGATAAAGGTAGTTCTATCAAGATGGTTTTGGACCAAATTAAATATGAAATCTCTAAAGTAGGTTATGCCCACATTAAATTTTATAATAGATCTCTCTCTACATAAGATTCACAAACTATTACTTCATGGTGTTGGTTGAAGATGCCCCATGTTAATGGGTTGATGCTACTATCAAAGGCTTTGCGATGCAAAGGAAAAATAGAATGGGTTCCTCTCCCTAGCTTATTCAAATTCAATTTTGACAAAGTGGTTAGGGGAAACCCAGGGGCATATAGTGTAGGTTTCATAATAAAGGATTGTGTAGGTTCACTCATCTAATATGCCTCTAATAAATTTGCTAATGGCACCAATAATGAGGTAGATTTATTAACTCATTGTAATATTGAGCAATCCATCATTAAAGGTGATTCTAAGGTGATTATCCAAGCCCTAAGGAATCATAAATATAGATCTTGAAACATGAACAATATCCCAAACCATGGCTGGTTCCTACTGGACAACTTCAGTATATGGGAATTATTCCATTGCTATCATGAATTAAATTCTATGGCTGATAAATTGGCCAATAAAGGAGTGGATCAATGAGATTAATTAATAGTCGACAATGATTGGAGCAACTAGGGCTTTTGAAAGGATGGAATATTAATGGGAGAAATTAGGAGAGATATCCTTCATGATGGGTTTGCCACCCACCATTGGCTTTGCATTAGTGTTGGAGGCCTCACATTGCACACATGACATCCTCCCACAATCATTTTAAATGATGTGGAAGGGATGAATGGTGCATTCATTGCATGCTCCCTTTATCTCCCACACCATTGTATATATCATTCCAAATTGATTTACATTGGTTTTTTGGTTCCCATGGATCTTATGCTCTAGGTGATGCTTAGAAAACCTCTAATATGTGTTGAGGGTCTAGAAAATAAATGACATTCAGTGGGAAAGTTATAGACCCAAAACTCAACAAATTTTAATTGTCTAGTTTGGAAGTGTTCTTCAGGATTTTAGGGAAGTAATCAATTAGGTGGTGCTTGATACTAGCTATAAGGTAAAGGTAATTAACTAGTGGCATCAATTTTTTTGGAAATTTCCTCCTCTTTTCTTAAGATAAGCAACAAATTTTGGTGGTTGTTAGTGGAATTATGTGTCCTAGCTTTAGGTTTGGTTTGGAAGAAGTGATAGAGGGTTTTGATTGTGGTGGCCTTTATCTAGTCTCCCTATCTGATCATCATGATCTAGGGTTGATCCCTTTACATAATTTATGTGAGCTAGAGGCAAGGTTCTTACTAGGGGTTGAGCATCTATAAAATGTGTAGGCATGATTGAATCACCCTAGCCTAGAGGGTAAGTTTATTCTAGAATTGAACTTAGATGAATTCTATGCTTCTCTAGCTTTGATAATGGTAGCCCTTAGTTGGAGAAATTATCCCAATGTGGTGGCTATAGTGAAATCCCTTCTAAGTATTTTCTAGGAGCCTCTCTAGTATGGTCATCCCTTAGGAGAAGAAATGGGTAACTTGGCACCTCGCATGGCAGTTTACATGTAGATGAAATCTCACATAGATAGCTTGAAAGTAACACCAATATTGGGAGGGGTCATTCTAGAGCAAAAGAGTTGGCATGCCTAGTCTACATCGATGAAAGATGACCACCATATGGGTAAGTATAACTAGGAATGTAATGATGGGTGTGTAATTGGGATGAAATAGATCATAGAAGGACATGGTAATGATGAGGCATTATTTTATCCAATGGCTATTGGTGGTTCCACCTCTATTGATGGTGAAACCATGACAAAGGTAGTGGTTGGTGTGAACAATATGAATATGTACATGGGAAATTAGTATTGTGTTATTATGAAATAGATCAAATAAAACACACTAATTATAACTTATCCCTCTAGCCTAAACACTCAAAGAGCTAGTGAATTACACAAGTAACTAACAAATGAAAACAAAACAAGAAATTTTACATTCCATGAGAGTAAGTGTTGTGTGTTGGAAATGATTTGATGTGCTTTGTTATGTGATCAATAATTCTTTAGTAATGGAGATGCTTACACCACCTTTCCTTGTAACCTTAGTAAAGTTGAGTTTGGCTTTGGCTTGGCTTGGCATAGTAAAATGGGTATGTTAAACTTTACACCAAGAGAGATTTGAGGTAAATTCTATAGAATAACATTACACTACTCAAGATTGTTTATCAATGGGTGAGGCCTTGTATTTATAACCTCAAAAACTAACTCTATCCCAAGTGTAATTAGGTTAGAATTAACTATAGTTGAGTTTGAAATAACCCTAGTTAAGTTAAGGAGGGGACACACATTTAATATTTGGGATAGAGATCTCATTTATTACATGGCTCTCCATTTATTAATTTATTGCATTTATGGAGATATTTCCAATTCCTTAACTTTGAGGATGATGATGTCATCATGAACTTATTTTTACTAAAATTTCCATTTTATAAAATTAAATTTTACTAATTGCACATGAAAATTCCACTTAAGTATTTAGTTTGATTTGATTTGTTAATTCATTTTTCTCAGCATTTTAGCACTTTAGGAATTGTTTAAGTGTCTCACTTAATGGGTATAAAGGCCAAACTATCACATTGCTAGGTTTCAAGTTGACTAGAGATGAATATGTGAGAGGTTACTATTGCATACATGATAATACCCCAAATAGGGATGCCTCAACATGATTCTAATCACTAATGTGTAGTGGAAATTAGGACATTCAATGATTCCTAATCTTAATTTACATTCTTTGGTAGAAATCAATATGAAGTTTGGCTAGAAGCTAGTTATGGTCAAAATGGGGTGTTTACAATTTTCCCTTATTTGGGAAGGAATTGAAATATATAGGCACAATAAAATATTCTAATATATATATATATATTTTTTTAATGTCTAATGCCCCAAAATTTGATGAAAGAGCCCTAGATTCCCCCTCAAGGGAGTGGGAAATAAATAAGGTTAGCGAACGTTCCCTTGAAAAGAAATAGATATTGTGACCAAAAGGTAAAGCAGTGGAAAAGATTGATTTTCCCAAAGGCAATTATAATTAGTGGAAAAATGAGATTCCCTAGTAGGGTAGATAAAATGGATGATTTACCCAAAGGTATTTATAATCATCGGCATAGTGAGGTGAAAACAATGATTTGCCTAAAGGCAATTATAATCATTAGCTTTAGGAAAAATGACCTAGTAGGGATAATAGAGATAATGATTTGCCCAAAGGTGGTTATAATAACTAGCACAATGAAAACATGCCCTATTAGGGTATATAAATTTAATGATTTACTCAAAGGTAGTTATAACCATTAATAACTAGATAGCTAAAAAAATAATGATTTTCCCAAAAGTAGTTATAGTCATTGGCATGAGGATTTGGCCTAGAAGGGTGGATACAATCATGATATAAGTCATCTTTTCCATAGTAGGTCAAATTAAGAAAAGGTGGATTTTGTATTAAATCCATACTCATGGATTAAGAGTAAGCCAATACATATGATAGGTATGAATTTGGGTGACCTACTAGGATGAAATTGCACATCCTAACTAGTAGGGATTAAAATTCATTTGTGATTTAATTACTCTATATTTGGGTAGTATTTGGATAAGTCATGAATTTATCAGATGAACTAGGAGAAGTACTAAAACACCATTACTTTAAATATCTACCAAACTAATTTTTGTTATAGCACATGATAGTATGCATAATGATATATAATGTCATAATGACCTCACCGTAATATGCATAAAGACTAACATACGATCCAATAAACAATTGAAGATAATGGAATAACCATGATGACAATGTTGATGTATGAGTATGGATGGAATTAAGTATAATGTACAAGAAATCACCCAATGAATGCATTCATACTAAGTCAAGGCCAACAACGAAAGAAAATAAACAAGAAAACAAGCAAACAAATAAATAAAACACTAATAAACAGAAACATGACAAAACACCAATAAATAAAAAGTGAACAAAATAATCAAAACAAAATTAAACAAACACAAACAATGGTTAATCATAATTCTAGTGCAAACAAAAAACAAATTATTTGTGCGTGCGTAATAGAGGTGTTACTCATGGTGATAGGGTGACCTCTAAGTTAGAAAACAATGACATAGGTATAACAATGTAAATACAAAATATTAACAATGTTTCCCCTAGGTCATTGGGAACATCGACACATAAAAAAGATAACAAACATTACCCCTAGGTTAGAGGAGATAACAAAACAAAACAAACAAAATGGGGGGAAATAAAAGGAAATGAAGGGGTAGCCGAGGTAATTCTAGATGCACTAGACAAGTGGAGTTTGCCTACATAGTTCTATGGACACAAGATCCAACATGAACTTTAGGCTAAATTTAGTTATCCTAGGATAATGAGATAAAATAAAATTGATGATAAGGACACATGATTGATGTATAGAGGAATATGGGAATGGTCTCACAAAATAGAAAGTGCATGAGAAAATAGGGTATGATTTTCCAAAGTATGAAAGTGTCAACAAAAATGATGTGTGCAAGCATGAGAGTATGGCTTAGGAAAAACATATTAAAAGGTAATAGACAAGCTTTCACACATGAACTAGGTTTGTAATGTTTGCTACATATAAAGTTGAGAATGATAATGAGATCAAAAAATGGTGAGAGCAATGGATGAAGTTGATCATAAAATGGTGAGAGCATTCAAACTTAAATTACTCACAAAATTATGATAATGGGGAAAGAAGTGTTTGAGCTAACCACAACATAAATCAAGTACTACCTACATAGTCTTAAATGGGATTTTAAGTCACTGTAGTTCTACCATAAAATGAAGGAATCCAACTAGGTAGCAACAAGTTCATGAATTAGTCAAATGGTACATTATAAATGGGAATGGGAAGGTGATGTGATAATTCATGGTAAAGGTATTGTCCCTAATTTTCCCATAGGAGGTTATAATTAGGAAATAATAACATGGGTCAATGATACTAATTTATCCAAAGGATATTATAATTATGAGCACTGGAAATAAGGTAGAATGTGACAATAATGAAGAATGAAATTACCAAACCACTATAATATTGGTCCAATATATTACCTCTTTGTGAAAGATTGAATCAAATGCTGAAAATTCATCTAAATCTGTCACTAAATGTGCCTAAAGAACCAATAGATTGGAACCAATTTCAAAAAGGGTAGGGTGGGAGGGTAAAAATAATTTTGGTTAATAGTGAATATATGGAAGGAATGATATATGGTATAATACAAGGAAGTTGACATTACAATATGATGTAAATGATCCTCATAGACAATACCTTGAGTCTCTCATGCAAAATAATGCTTGAGGTGTATGATGTTAATAGGCTCATAAATTTCATTTCTATATGATGTAGCAAGCCTATATGCTCTAGAGACATAATTGGCAACAATGAAATAAGGGCCTATCTAATTAGGATTTAAAATTCCATTCTTCTTTTTCTTGGCCATGGTGTTCTTCTATTTTTCTTTGAGGATAAAATCACCAAGCTCTAACTCTTAGTGTTTGACCCACTAGTTATACTAACCACATAATCAACTTTGATATGCTTAAAGGATGTTTACAGTGACCATGCACTTTTTGTCTAATAATTCTAACTATTTTAGGTGAACTACTCTATAATCCTCATCATCTAGTATGTGTTTTAATGAGATACGTAGAGAAAGTAACTCGACCTCAATATTAAGAATGGCCTTAGTGTCATAGACAATGGAATATGGTGTGGATCTGATTGGAGTATGATAATTAGTATGATATGCCTAAAGGGAAAAAAATATCTACAAGTGCTAATTATGGCCAACATCATTGACAATATTCTAAAGAATATTGATAATGGTCTTATTAGATGTCTTGACTTGGCCATTACCTTATGGGTAATATGCGATAAATTTTTTTTGGGTGATGTACTAAACAAAAAGTGATTTGAAATCCTTGTTCTTAAATGATCCACCATTATCAGATATAATGTTAGATGGGATACCATAGTGGTAAATGAGAAGGTTTAAGATGAATTTGAAAATTTGTTTTCTAGTAACGTAAGGGGTATAGCTTTAACCCACTTAGTGAAATACTCAATGGTGGTATGGATGTGTTTATGGCCATCAGATGAGGTACGATTAATATTCCCAATGAGATCAAGTCCCCATGTTGAAAATAACCATAGTGTAAGCATTGATTTGAGTGTTTTAGCTGAAGCATGAATCAAATTGGCATGCCTTTGACATTTGTCTCACCTTTTGACATAAATAACTACATTTATTTCCATTATTAGCCAATAGTAACTATTATGTATGAGATTTTTGGCAAGGAAAACCCTATTAGTGTGAGATCCACACACTCTATGAAATTCCTTTAACACCAATGTAGCTTCTGATGAATTCAAAGAACTAAGTAGAGGTCCATAAAATATTATGTATTAAAGGACTGGGCCAGGTAGGGTATATTGGGAGGCTTGGTGTGTAAAGATTTTTTTTTATTTGCATGAAAGGTCAAGTGTAAGTATTGGTCATGAAGGTAGTTATATAGGTCTGAATACCAAATATAATTGGGACCAATAATATCATTAGATCATTACAATAGTTTAAGGTTCATGATCAGGTGCTAGAAGTTGTTTAATGAGGATTTGATAGTATTTTTCCTTGTCTATGCTATGGATCAAGGAACCAATAGTAGCCATGGCATATATTATCTTTTTATTGGCACAAGGTATGTGTTTAAAATGAATATTGGCAATTTGTTTCTTGAGAAAGTCCACCATGGCCTTATATGGTATTAGCTTATCATATTTGGTATGAAAGTGGTTTGTAACCTGATTAATGAATAACTATGAATAACAAAAAAACATAATATTTTGAATGTTCCATTCTACTAATTAACAAATCCTTACAATGAGTGCTTCATATTCAACCATGTTATTAGTAGAAGGAAATTTGATATAAAATGATTTGGGAATGAGATCCCTCTATGGTTTAAAAAATAAAAGGCCTACCCCTAATCCATGAGATGTGAATGACTCATCAAAATAAAAGTTCTAGTGCTTCTCCTCAGGAGATGTTTCTATGATGGTCATGATGGACTCATATGGGAATGCAATAGTGAGTGGTTTAGTATCTAAAATAGGAGCTTCAAAAAGTGGATCTACAAGTACTTATCATTTTATGACATTTTTATTGACATACTTAATCTTAAAATCAATTAGCATCATGATCTATTTAGGCATGTAACCCTATAAATATGTATTTGATAGTAGATACTTGAGTGGGTTTATTTTAGCAATGATTATGGTTTTATTGTTAAGCATGTAATGATGCAAATTCTAGGCTACAAAGACCATAGATAAACAATCTTTATCTATTAGTGTATAATTATGCTCATGTGATACCAATGTATGGTTTAGATAGTACATGACATGCTATTTCCCATTTTTATCATGATGAACTAAGAGTGCTCTCAGGACTTTGTTAGTGGCAGATAGGTATAGCAAAAATGGCCTCTTTATAATTAATGGTAAAAAAACTAGTAGATTGGCAAGATATTCCTTTGAATGCTCAAAGGCTTTCTAAATTTTTTCATCCCAAAGAAACATAACACATTTATTTAATAAATGAGTGAAAGGATGACATTTATCAACCAACTATGAAATGAAGCATCTGATAGACTATATTTTGCCTTGCAAACTATAGAGCTACTTCAAAGTGGAATATGGTAGAATCTCAATGATGGATTATACCTTACTAAAATCAAAAATATTTATCTATTAGTGTATAATTATGCTCATATGATACCAATGTATGGTTTAGATAGTACATGACATGCTATTTCCCATTTTTATCATGATGAACTAAGAGTGCTCTCAGGGCTTTATTAGTGGTAGATAGGTATAGGAAAAATGGCCTCTTTATAATTAATGATAAAAAAACTAGCAGATTGGCAAGATATTCCTTTGATTGCTCAAAGGCTTTCTAAAATTTTTCATCCCAAAGAAACATAACACCTTTATTTAATAAATGAGTGAAAGGATGGCATTTATCAACCAACTATGAAATGAAGCATCTGATAGACTATATTTTGCCTTGCAAACTATAGAGCTACTTCAAAGTGGAATATGGTAGAATCTCAATGATGGATTATACCTTACTAAAATCAACTTTAATGCCTCGACAAGAGATAATAAAGCATAAAATTTTTCCTTAAGTGAGACCAAAGATGCACTTATTAGGATTAAGTCAAACCTTCTAATTATGAAGCCTTTCAAATATCCTTCATAACATAGATGAATTATCTACACAGGTCTTTGGTTTACCCAATATGTCATCAACATAGTCTTCGATAATATCATGCATCAAGTTATAAAATATAATGGTCATAATTATTTTGTATATGGCCCAACATTTTTGAGGTGGAATTACATAAATTGATATCAAAATGTTCCCCAAGGAGTGTTGAACACTATTTTGTGTTGGTCTTCTTGCATAATTTTGATCTGGTTATATCCTAAAAAGCCAATCATAAGGGAAAAATTTTCATAACCAGTTGTGGAGTCAACTATAATTTTGTTATTTGGTAGAGGAAATTCATCCTTGGGGAAAGCTTTGTTGATGTCTCTAAAATTAGTGCAGATTATGATCCCTTCTAGATTTTTATTTATAGGCACAATGTTTGAGATCCACTCTGAATAATGATTGGTCTAATTCATCTCACTTCTAAGAATTTTTCCAACTCTTTCTTAACTAACAGAGAAATATAATGATGCATCTTACATAGTTTTTTATTTATAATTTTGGAATCAAGATATACAATAATGTGGTGTACAACTAATGTGGGGTCTAAACCTAGCATGTTTGAATATCCCCGTGAAAATATGCCAACAAACTCCATCAAAAGGGTTGTAAAAAATTCACATTCCTCCTTAATGAGGGACACACCTAATTTGATCCAATTCAAGTCATTTAGAGTCCCAATCTTGAATTATATATTATCTTATACTAAGAGAGTTGATCCATATTCCATAATAGTTGGCAAGGATGTAAATTAGCCTACAATAACAAAGTTATCTAGTAAGATTAGTTCTTTAAGGTCTCCCAAGAAGGATGAATTTGAATCCCCTAATGGTATTAATTGCCATGTTATAAATTTTGTAGGACACTCTTAGATAATTTGATCAAAGGCATGTTATTCCTCTATGTTGAACTTAAACCTAAAATCAAGTTTGTCATTAGTGGTATCTTGAGGTTTTTTTGAGGAAAGGTGAACACTCCCATCTAGCAGTGCCTAAAATAGGTTTTCACCAAAATATTGGCATTTATCTTTACTTTTACCCTAGTCCAAAAGTGCCTCAAATAGGTTTTCACTTTGTGACCTCAATGTTTTATTCCTTTTTTTGGCTAAGGGTGTCCACCTACTCTCTAAAATAATTTGCATGATCTAGTTTGATAGAAAACCCTTATTTGTGGTCTCCCAATGAAACATGTCTCTTAGGCCTAGAAAATCAAAAAAGGACTCAACATTCTCAAACTAATCTAATGGTACTATGGATTCTTGTTGGTCCCATTCTATAAGTAGAGGATGATAAAGGGAAGTATAGAATGTTAAATTATTAGCATAATGTTGTAAATGGTTTATGGTTCAAATAGGTTGGTACTAGAAAGGTCTCCATAAATTCTATGATTGGACCCTAAATTTTTGCCGACATTCTCTTCATTAGTCATTGGCAGCTAAAAAATGAATAAGATACATGGGGTTACTCCTAGGTGGTTTAAAGCTGAGACCATATATTCCTTTGCATTTGGTCATAGAAATTCGCTTAAGAGTACCTTAATTATTTTCCCCCATGACCCCACATTTATAGGATTGATTATTCATGATCCTATTAGGGATGGGATATTTTTCATTTTGGTATTAATCAAGTAATTTGTCATTAGACAACTAGGAATCATCATTGACAAGGGGGTCTTCTTTTTGACTAGTGGCTAGTGTGAAAATAGCAAGCGTTAGGCTATGAAGGTTTCCTTTTCCCTTTCATGACCATTCCATGCAAGTTGGTTTAGATTTAGGTCTTCCATAAGTCTTGGAATTTTGTGGAATCTTGGCAATATGAAATGTGGCATGGGTAAAATACTCTCCTAGACCTTTTTATGAAATGATAAAATGATTAGACATTTCAAGAGGAGGCATATGTGAAGATGATTCAAGGCTATTAGGGTCTATATAATTAGCCTCTAGTAATATAATAAGTATCTCTTTATATTTTTCCTTCTTAGGTACTAGGTCTAGGCCAAAATGATAAAATGTAAATTTTATATTTAGCCTTCAAATGCTTTCAGTGTTCATATGGATGTAAATATCCATAGATGTGACTTCATCCCAAAGTGAGGGAACTTGATACACTAGTGCAATGTTGAAGGGATTTCACAAATTTCATGTATCTATGGTCTACCCAAAAGCAAATTATATGGTAGGTTTAGGTTTAGTACATGGCAAAGTGTATCATGGGTCAAAGGCCCAATGATCACTAGAAAACTTATGGTTCCTTATGATTCTCACTCTTCATTGTCATAGGCTTTGATATTAATAGTCTCTATCTAAAAGTTAACTATTATATATATTAGATATTTTATGAGCTTAAAAGACATAATATTCAAGCATGATCCATTATCTATGAGGACACATTTGACTTTATGCTGCATTATGACAACTTCAATGTATAACAAGTTGTTATAAAGAGGGCCAAAGGATGACATATCACTTTGGTCAAAGGTTAACTATTGGCCTAGGGATAGGTGTCCAACTAAAGCCTATAATCTATCTCAAGTTATGTTGTTTGGAACTTGGGATTGGCTTAAGAGTTATGTAAGGATGTTCTTATGGATGGTAGATGTACGCAATAAATCTAGAATGGAAATTTGTGCGGATGTATTTTAGAGTTGTTACATAATGTCATACATATTTTAATTAATAGTGGTAATTAGCTTACTCCTAGTCATCATAGTAGGTTGGATTGGTTTAGTGGTATGAGGTTGGGGGCCTAGGATGGTAATCTTAAACTACCAAGTTATGATTGTGCAGCCTAGATTGTAGATAAGATTGTTGTTACTAAAAAATGATGGATATGGGCCAAAGAGGATATTTATTGATTTATAGTGCACTTGGTTATGGTATACGTCAGAGTTATCATCATAAGGTCCTAAAATGGTAATCCTTGGTTTTTGTTATGCTTAGTTGTGTTCACATGTCAATGAAGGATTACTGGTATATGTAGGTAGATTGGTAGGGTTAGTTAATGGTCCTAGTCTATTAATATTTGGTCAAGGATTAATGGTAATGGTAGAAATATGACCACCTAAAATATGACCTATAACTTTATTGTAGTCATGTGCAACTACATGGTAAGTTTGTTGGTTGTTGGGATCATTTTGGCCTTGTTTCCTTCCCTTCAGTTGACATTTTGTTGATTGATATTGTTTCTATTATTATAGATGTTGTTAATACTATTGTTGTTATTATTATTATTTTGGTATTCATTGTTACTATTGTTGATTATAATTATTATGTTTTGGAAAAGGGTTTTGGTAGATACCCAACTTTTGATTAGAAGTAGATGCTTTATTATCTAACTAGATTTCTCCATTTTCCAACATAGTTTCAATAAAAGTTTCAAATTTACACAAAAATGTATAGAATGTCCATGAACATGATGGTATTCATAGAACTCATGTTCTTTTTACTAATCTAGTATAGTATACCCTCAAGATAGTGTTTTAGAATAGGCTAACTAATCATATTGGTTGCAGCTAGTTTTTAAAACACTACTTCGATGGAATCACCAAGGTCTTTAAATAATATAAGATTGGGTCTTCTTATTGGATGAGGGGTTTTCAAAGGTGGTGGTTGCATCATTTAAGGAGCTAGTCTAAGTTGAGGTGCAAGTCATACTTGTTGTATAGGCTACTAATGTGGAATAATTTGCATTTATGACATAAGTTGAGAAAATGGTGTTTACACCATTTGGACATGATGTGACTCAATTAATCCATTACCAACACCATTATTTTTATATTTATATGGTTTTTATTTTTCATAATTTTTAGCTTGAGTTGGTGTAGACACTTGTGCTTGGACAAAGCTAGGGTTCTAACTTCGTCCTACATTTTAGTTTTGTATTTGATTTTGGTTTGAGGAGATCAACTTGATAATCCCTTTATTAATAAGGGAATTTTCAATTTATAAACCTTTCTTGATAATCTCCTTCAATGTGTGTGCAAACTAAAGCTCTAAGTGATAAGATATTTCATTGTGCAAAATTTTGGTAAGCATAGTGGCCAATTATTTAGCTAGTAAGTTGTGGGTAAAGTGACTAACAAGCACTCTATATATATTCAAGTAGATTTAAAATATCTCACTAAATTTTAACTTATCCTAACTCAAATATACTATTGAAATCTCATAGTCAATATTGTAGGATAAATGTTTCACAAACTTGTTTGAGAGATCATCAAAGTTAGATACTAAATTTTTTGACAACTTGAGAAACCAATCAAAATACTATCCATATAGACTTTAAAGAAACAAAAAGAGTAGGTATATGTCACTATAGGGCACTAATTTGAAAGAAAAAAAAACTCTATTATATGCACCTTGGGGTCTCCTTTACCCTTATACTTGTCAAATTTTGGATGTTCATAACTTGGAGGAAATGGTATCTAAAGCTACTCCATGTTAAATGGGTATGAACATATGTCATCTAATTTGAATTTCTTGGTCTCCTTTCCTATTTTAATGGAAACAATCACATCCTTCATTTATTATAGTTATTGAACCAATAAACTTGATGGTACATTTGGTTATGGTTATGGTTGGGTTGTCAAAGGTAAATTACCTTGATCAGGGTATAATGGACATATGGAATGTTGTGGGATGTTGGTTTGATGGGTGAACCAGCTAGGAATATGCATCCATGGATTGTGATGCAATTATTAGATGTTAAATTTTTTGACAACTTGAGAAACCACTCAAAATACTGTCCATCTAGACTTCAAAGAAACAAAAAGAGTAGGTATATGTCACTATAGGGCACTAATTTGAAAGCAAAAAAAAAACTCTATTATATGTACCTTGGGGTCTCCTTTAACCTTATACTTGTCAAATTTTGGATGTTCACAACTTGGACGAAATGGTATCTAAAGTTACTCCATGTTAAATGGGTATGAACACATGTCATCTAATTTGAATTTCTTGGTCTCCTTTCCTATTTTAATGGAAACAATCACATCCTTCATTTATTATAGTTATTGAACCAATAAACTTGATGGTACATTTGGTTATGGTTATGGTTGGGTTGTCAAAGGTGGATTATCTTGATTAGGGTATAATGGACGTATGGAATGTTGTGGGATGTTGGTTTAATGGGTGAACCAGCTAGGAATATGCATCCATGGATTGGGATGCAATTATTAGATACTAATTTTTTTGAAAACTTGAGAAACCACTCAAAATACTGTCCATCTAGACTTCAAAGAAACAAAAAGAGTAGGTATATGTAACTATAGGGCACTAATTTGAAAGAAAACAAAAAACTCTATTATATGCACCTTGGGGTCTCCTTTACCCTTATACTTGTCAAATTTTGGATGTTCATAACTTCGAGGAAATGGTATCTAAAGTTACTCCATGTTAAATGGGTATGAACACATGTCATCTAATTTGAATTTCTAGGTCTCCTTTCCTATTTTAATGAAAACAATCACATCCTTCATTTATTATAGTTATTGAACCAATAAACTTGATGGTACATTTGGTTATGGTTATGGTTGGGTTGTCAAAAGTGGATTACCTTGATTAGGGTATAATGGACGTATGGAAGGTTGTGGGATGTTGGTTTGATGGGTGAACCAGCTAGGAATATGCATTCATGGATTGGGATGCAATTATTGATATTACATTATTGGTAAATATTCTAGTTTAGATTTGGAATGTGGCCTTGGGTTAGAGGGAATTGGGGTTGTGATAGAAGGATATGGATTTATGGAAGGTACTATGCCTATTGAGGTTGAGTAGGGACTTATTGTCAACTAGTCAAACATGGATTAATAAGGGGAACTTGTTGTTTACCAAGGCCCTATCTTTGAATCTATGGCACTTTTTGAGTAAAAGGTAATGGTTTTCTAATAGGTAAAAGAAACAAAAAGAGTAGGTATATGTTACTATAGGGCACTAATTTGAAAGCAAAAAAAAAACTCTATTATATGCACCTTGGGGTCTCATTTACCCTTATACTTGTCAAATTTTGGATGTTCATAACCTGGAGGAAATGGTATCTAAAGTTACTCCATGTTAAATGGGTATGAACACATATCATCTAATTTGAATTTCTTGGTCTCCTTTCCTATTTTAATGGAAATAATTGCATCCTTCATTTATTATATTTATTGAACCAATAAACTTGATGGTACATTTGGTTATGGTTATGGTTGGGTTGTCAAAGGTGGATTACCTTGATCAGGGTATAATGGACGTATGGAATGTTGTGGGATATTGGTTTGATGGGTGAACCAGCTAGGAATATGCATCCATGGATTGGGATGCAATTATTGATATTACATTGTTAGTAAATATTCTAGTTTAGATTTGGAATGTGGCCTTGGGTCAGAGGGAATTGGGGTTGTTAGAAGGATATGGATTTATGGAAGGTACTATGCCTACTGAGGTTGAGTAGGGACTTATTGTCAACTAGTCAAACATGGATTAATAAGGGGAACTTGTTGTTTACCAAGGCCCTATCTTTGAATTTATGGCACTTTTTACATAAAAGGTAATGGTTTGTTAATAGGTACTTGTTAGACATTGTCACCTCTTTATTGTACAAAACCTATTGTGAAGTAGATGCTTGTTGGGTATTTAGAATTTGTCTTTTACCAATATAAAAATGTTATTGATTAGGAAATTTGTGTGATTGTAGAGGTACATTGGTCTACAATTATTGAGTTACATTTGTCACTACCTATTAAGGTAGAACATTTATTTTCCCTAGTTGAGGTAGCATAGTATTCTACCTCTATTGTGGTGATAAATTAGTTTGTGCCTATTGTCATGGAATATTAGTGATTACCTATTGAGGTGGATAACATTCATCACTTATTGAGGCAAAAAATTAGTTTGCATCTAATTATCAAACAAGTGACTAAAACCTCATCCTTATTTTCAATCAAGTGATAATTGAATTAGTAGGAGTCATAAGTTGACATGGTAACATAGTATGGTTATTATTAGAGTTGATATATAACAAATGACACATTAATAAGGTATTAGGTTGTTTATTATTGCTCTTGACCTAGATAAGGTGTATTAACCATGTAGTGTACTAATGGATCTTGGATTTGTTCCACATATTGAGCAGTGTAAGGAGGATAGGGATTCATATCATAAACTACATCATTGCCATATGGGTCTTGAACAAAGGTATCATTAACATGTTATCATAATCTAAATTGTACATGGTTCCACTACATGTGTAGTGAGGCATATATAAATATACAACTAACATCTCATAAAAAATGAATAGAGTTCTAAAAAATCTTAAAATGTGATCTAAATGGCAAATGGTCCAAACTTGGTATGTCTAGAAACTTGGCCTAGGAATGGAGTTGTTCTCCAAAATTGTCAAATGATAATCTTTGTCTAAAATTTCTCCAAGGTATAATGTATAATGTATAATGTCTTGCACATAAATAGTCAAGTAAATGGAAAGTTGAATCCCAATTTTTTGAAAAGTGTTTTAAAAAACTATAATCTAGGTATAAAAATAGAAAATATTGCTAGTTATTTAGGAATAAGGCACAAATCTAGGCTAAAAAAAACTAGGTTTAAAATGAAAGGTAAATACTAGGTCTTTGGAAATAAGGAAAAAATCTAGACTTGAAAAAAATAGGTTTGAAATGAAAGGTAAATTGTTAGGTCTTTGAAAATAAGGCACAAAGTTAGATTTTAAATCTAAACTTGGTTGAGGTAAAACTTGAAAGGAAGTAAATCTAACTCTGAAACAATTTGAAACACTTGGAATCTAACTAGGTACATTGATTCAAACACAAACCTAACCTTGGCATAAGACATTCTATTTAGGTATTCACCTAAAACTAATTGGGAAAATCAATCTCAAGTAGGCAAAAATAAGTATGATGAGAAAAGAATTCAAGCCAAAGTGATAATGAAGACTCAAATGAAAAATAATCATGATTAATGTTGTACTTTAAAAGAGAGTTTGAACTTATTTATAACAAATAAAATAGATGTGAGGCACACAAAAAATAGACCACTTTATAAATCTAGGCAAAGGAATCTTGAAAATAAGAATGAAATTATTCTAAATTACATAATTCAAAGGTAAGAGGTAAATATCTAAGACAAATTTAAAATAGGCATATGTATAAACCACTCAATGTTTGAATCTAAACTTCACAAGATAAATTTTAAACTTGGTTTTAGAAGACTTGGGTTTGCAAATGGAAAACATGCTAGACCAAAATGGATGGCATAATGATACCAATTATAAACCAAAAGGCATACATGGTTATGAACTCAATTTGACACAAGGAAAATATTTTGAAATAATACGAGTAGTGTAATGATTTTATCTCATTCAAAATGTATGATAATGGTTTTTATTTCAAAACTCTAAGGAAAAAAAACTCAGGATGATATGGGTAGCATAATGATGCCTCATTTAAACAAGTGACACACACACATTTTTTTTTAAAATGTCAAAGACAATGTGTGCTATCAAATGGATGGCATAACACCTCTTTACGAGATAAAGTGGTTTATAAAAATGCAATTGGTACATGAATTGCTTTGACATGTTTTTGATAAATAAAATCATTTTAGACTAAAATAATGCAAGTAAAAGAAATAGACACAAAATCACATAAGTGCATCATCCTACCTCCAAAAACTGACAAGGTTACTTAATATTGTCAAATACTATTTATATTCTCTTTATTGAGAGGAAATAATTTGTTATTATAATAAATTTATACGCACATGAAAAGTAGGGTTTTTTAGGTCCCCTCTTCTCTCAAGACTTCATATGGTGACATGGAAATTTGGCCCGCTCACCCCACATTGACAATATTTACATGGTAAGTGGGGTTTATCTATAAACTATAAGTTTTGCACATTTATAGATGATCCCATATGTGTGGTTAACAATAGGGTGAAACATATCATTTGGATTCAAGGTAATCATTTTTTTGTAAAAAGGTATTATCTTTTTTACAACCACTACATCTATTAGATTTCTTAGTGTAGTGTGATGTCTAGATTAGTTAGTTATTCTAAGGTATATATCACCAATAGAGCTAGTTTAACCACTAAAACTAATGTCCCAGTGAGTTACCCTCAATTTTTATATCCCACTATGGAGTGGGGTTGAAATGTTGTCAGGAGTTGAAATCCCAAGTCAATGCTTCCCTAAAGAACTTATAGAAAGGTGATGAAATCCTTCCCACATTCCAAGTGCATAAGAGAAATAAAGTAAAATTAGGACTTTAAAGATAATTTTTTGAATCACATAGGTTATTTGAACTTGGGGAGAGCATAAAAAACTTTCCTTCTAATCTTGGACTAAGTGACAAAGTAATAAATGAAGTGCTTTTGGTCACCCAAGTTCCCTAAAGGGGATGGGGGGAAAGCATATGTGCAAGGTCTAGTTTGTAATAAAATAAAACAAAGCACAAGTAATAAACAAAAATAAAAAATCTTAAGAGTATTTAGTCTATAATTTATTTTCATTTTAAATCACTAAGTGAAGTGTGAATTGAAATTTATCCCCTTGTCTTGGTTTGCATTTGTAAACTTTGAAAAATAAAAATAAATTTTATTTAAATGATTTTTAAGTAGTAAATGTAAGTTTAAATTAAATTTTAGAGTGCTAAAAACCGTCCTTCTTAGCCTTGGGTCTTGTAAAAAGTGCTAAGTTTTTTTTTCATTTCTTGGCAAAAGTGATATTCCTAAAAATTATTTCAAAAAATACAAACTCAGATCTCTAGAATCATTTCTTAGTTACACAGTAAAATACAAACTAAAAAATTATTCAATTATTAAAAAAACATAGATAAACCTAAATGTAAAAACTTATAGTGGGCAATTTCATCATTATGGAATGATTTTGCAAATAGTTTTGATAGTTTCACTACTTTGGAAGATGATTCCATAGTTCAATAAAAAAATCACAATTCTAAAAAAATTGTAATAAAACACAGAATAGACAGTAATGATTTTGTAGTTTTATGATGATTTCATGATTATTAAATGATTTTATAGCTTAAAAAATGAATTCATGGCTTGGAAACTTGAATTCTCAACTTTGAAATGTCAAAAATGTGATTTTGCTACTAAAAATGATGATTTTGCTACTAAAACAAATGAAAAAAAAATCATAGTTATCTTAAAAACAAATGAAGACTTATTTTCTTGGGAATGAATTCATGGTTTTGCTCAATTATTTCACCATTTTTGAGCTAGATTTCATATATTCATAGGATCAAGGCTAAACTAGAGTTATTTTGCATTTTTTTGAGATGAATTTGCATACTTGGCCATGATTTCATGGTTTACCTCACCAAATTCATAATTACGTGGTCAAAAATTCATGTATACATAGTCATAAGGAAAAAAATAGAAAAGTTAACAAGAAATCAATAAATTAAACTCTATAATGAAATATTCTTGGGCCCAAAAAGATCCCAGGATACTCCATTCATGCTTGTGAGATGTGTGGTCCCACTAGATGTGCTATTATGTAAATAATAAGAATACATCAAGGAGAGATTAGTATTGTGTTAATATGAAATAAATCAAACAAAACACACTCATTAAAACTTACATCTCTAGCCTATACACTTAAGGAGATAGTGAAATATACAAGTAACTAACAAATTAAAGTAAAAAAACAATTTTACCTCTTATGAGAGCAAGTGTTGTGTGTTGGAAATGAGTTGATGTGATCGGTTACATGATCAAGAATTATTTGGAAATGGAGATCCTTGCACCACCCCTCCTCTTCACCTTGGTAATGTTGAGTTTGGCTTTGTCTTGGCTTAGATTAACAAAATGGGCATGTGAACTTTACACCAAGAGAACTTTGAGGGAAATATTACATAATAAAATTACACTACTCAAGCTTGTTTATCAATTTGTGATGTATTGTATTTATATCCTCCAAAACTAACTCTAACCCAAGTGTATTTTTAACTATGGTTGAGTTTAAACTAACCATAGTTGAGTAAAGGAAGATACATGCCTTTAATATTTGGGATAGAGATCCCATTTATTAAGAATGGCTCTCCATTTCTAAATTTATTACATTTAAGGAGATATTTCTAATTCTTTGACTTTGAGGATGATGATGCCACCATGAACTCATTTTTATTGAAATTTATTTAAAAAAAATTCAATTTCACTAATTTCACATGGAAATTCTGCTTAAGCATTTAATTTAATTTGATTTTTTAATTCATTCTACTTAGCATTTTAGCACTTTAGGAATTGTTAAAGTGCCTCTCTTAATGGGTCTAAAGGCCAAACTATCACATTTCTAGGTCACAAGTTGACTAGAGATTAATATGTGAGAGGTTACTATTATATATAGGATAATACCCAAAATAGGTATGCCTCAACATGATTCTAATCTCTAATGTCAGATGTGCAGATGAAATTGGGACATTTAGTAATTCTTAAACTTAATTTACATTATTTGGTAGAAAATAATCTGAAGTTTGATTGAAATCCAATTATGGATAGAATGGGGTGTCTATAGTTATTTCTTAGATAAGGATTTAGTCCTCCTATATTATTTTTTTTGGTTGAATTTAGTGGTTACCCTTTGGGGTGTTTTGTCTTTTGGTTGTCTTAATTGCCCTACATGGATTTTTATTCATTAGTGTTTTCTTCCTCAGAAGTCTTGTCTTTCAGGTTATTCCCATCTTTTTGTAACCTCATTAGTTTTGATTAATAAAAGTAAGAGGGCCTCCAAAAACCTAATATAATTTATAAATAAATATGATTTAATACATTAAAAAAGCTTGATGTAATTAATGGATAGATCAAGAGATCTATAAATCAAGGGTTTGGCTAAATAGAAACATTATAATTTTTTTAAGCACTAAGACTATAAAATTATCACACAGAAGATTCATACTTTGTTAGTAACCATTTTTTAGTACAAATATGGAGATCCCTCAAGTGGTTGTGATTGAATAAAATAAACAACCTAAATATATGAAGCATTTTCTCAAGTCTAAAAAATTAGACCAGTTGGGCACATTTTCAAAGGTTTCATCCCTTGTCACATGCAAATATAATATATTCATATATATCAAGACATATTTATTAGAAATTGATCATAAAACTATGGAGGCAAAAAAAGTGTAATGATGCAAGTAAACTTGGAAACTCAATAATTGGAATAAAAATAGGAATACAAAGTCATCTCAAGGCTAAAATTTGATGCATGGAGTCAATTTACATATTTTGGTCTAATGTTAAGCACAACTAAGGTGCTATTAATCTAGAAACACAAGGATATTCTTTATTTGGATCAATAATACCACATCACACAAGAGGTGATACAAATAATTACCAACCTCTTACATGAAGGACACTCCATTTATAGGTATGATGGGAATAAAATAGTATCAACTCCCTTTTCATAATGATAGGCACAAAAGTGAATCATAGAGCTCTATCAATTTAGAGCATGAAGGACTTGAAAATTAGATTTGCAATAAAGGTCATCACCTAAAAGGTTTACTACACAAACACACATGATTTTTCAATGACAAGGAGCATCCAAATATCCTATGATATGGTATCCAATGGAATGCAATATCAATTGGCTACCACATTACATGAATAATACTTTGAGAACTTGAGAAAAATTAAGAAAGGTATAACTATTCATAACTTTTGTTAGTTCATTACTATTAGTACTTTTAATGTATTTCACACACACCATTTTGGGGCATGAGGTAGAATGTAATTTATATACACCTATAGGATCCCAAATCTTAGATGCAATTGAAGGTATCCCTACATTAAAACAAGTATAACAACTCTTAAAATGGGAGAAGATAATTAGGAGTATGGTAGAGTCAATATTTTGGATCTCTAAGGAAATTATTCAAAAATATTTTATAGAGTTTCAATTTGTGGTATACATAGATAATATTTTCATTGAACCCTTTGATAAAAAGTTGTACCTCTCCCATCTCTACCTTATGAAGTTACTGATGAGCAAGTTGAGATAGTCATCATTGAGTCTAGAAGTCTACCACCAGGTCTTAAGGCATAATTTTTTTACTGAGTTAGGGGAGGGTTTTTAATAAGAAGAGGAAGAAGTGAAAATCAAAATGAGTGAACATCCATTTTTTCTAATGCAAACAAAGGCATTTGAGCATCAAGTTGGTACCCACAAATTCTCCAAACCAAAAAAACGAGTTCTTGATTTGGGGGATTTGAATGAGGAAGAATAAGAAGGGGATACAAGTACATTTATTGTTAAGGACTCTAGCACAAGAGAAGAGTTGAGATAATAAGAGATGGTAGAAAAGGGTACCCCCTATTACTCACTCCAAAAGAGGAAAATCTCTCCTAGTGGAGACTTATCCTCAAAAATAAAATGAAAAATCCAACAATATTAAAACATGAGATGTACCCTACAACATCCCTCACCATAGGCCAAACCTTATAAAAAATGAGTACAATAAAAATAGAAAGGATCCAGTCACCACATGAATAACACAAGGGAAAAAAAGCATAAAGTGGAAAAATCTAAAGCCAAAATGGTGGTAATAGACTCAAAATCAAAGTCCTCAGCTAAAGTGGATGAAGAAGAAATAGGGGAAGATATAGACAAAGATGTGATCATACATGTACCATATATGAAAAAACTCATCATTATATGTCAAAGTAAAGGAGAAATATTCAAAATAGAGATATTAAATAGTAATGCTAATTCCACTAGATAGATTAGGGTGATAAGAGAAATTTTGGACTACATTGAGTTAAGTCTATATACTTTAGATGTTATTACAGACAAAATTCAAGAATACTTGCAAACCATTTGCATTCAGATCGAGGAAAGAATCAAGTAGCTAATGTTACGGTGGACAAATACAAAGAGGAATCATAATAGAAAACCACTACAAAGTCTTAAATATACTTGGTTAACTAGGAAAGATTATGACAACTCCAATAAATAGAGTTAAGATATAAGCAAAAAATAGATCTAGTCTCCAAGGCCTTATAAAAAAGAAAACAATTGGAAAAATCTAAGGAATTAGAGGAAGAAATGATTTAAAAATATAAGTGATTGAAATAATAACTTGAAGAATAAAATAGGGACATTTAGGGAGTTATAAAATTAGGCACTTAACAAGATAAATAATTGTTGGAAAAAGAAAAAGAAGAGAAGGAGGAAGAAGAAAATAAGGAACATGAGGAGAAGAGAGTCGAGGAGGAAAAATAGAAAAGAAAAGGAGGAGAATAAAAAGAAAGAACAAGAATAGATAATAAAAATAACACAAAAATAAAGTAGAAGAAGAGGAAAGGAAAATTTAAGAAGAAAAAAAAATAGATTGAATGAAGATAATAATAAAAAGTTGGTAGAGATGAAAAAAATAAGAATAAGACTAGTAGAAATAGGAACTAGAAAATAAGAAGCAAATAGAATTAAAAATAGCTCTGTAGGATAAAGGGAAATAAAAATAGATAAGTTCAAGATCTAAGGATACAACCCATGTTGCCACACAAAACACTTTGATCACAATGGGGGTAAGCCAAAGAATTACAAAAAATCCTATAGATCCACTATCATGGATCAAAGCAGAATTGGAAAAGCAAAAATAAAAGCCCTGCACCATCCTAGTGCCATCAATTTTTCTCTAGTCTATTGAAGGAATGAAAATTGAGGTAGCACTACAAAACCTAATTGTAATTGACAAAGAGATAATACATCAGAATCTCATCCAAAGTGCCAGAGGGAATTGTATGATGTAATACTTCAATTTGTAGGAAGGAATTAAGAAAACATTATCTACCTTGACCACCATTTGACCACAGTTCAATCTAGACACAACTCTACCAATAAAACATCAACTGGTAGAAATAATGAAAATTTTCATCAGCCACACTAGAGCCATATTGGATAGAGGCCTCATCAAAATTGAGGCTAGAGAGGAATATAAGGAGTTGGTATGGCAACTTTTGGGAGAAAATTAGACCAAAAAATAATGTTATAAGGAATAAATAGGGAAGATGAAGGATAAATAAGAATATGTAGCCACTTACTTCACTTACTTACTTAGCTAGACCCTATGGATAGATGATAAGAAAGAAAAGTTGGAGCAAATGGAAAAAATAATTGAGTGCAACCTCAACTAGTTTCATTCTTTAGCACATACCTTACACCATAAAATGGGCTAAAATGATATCCTTACTTGAACATTACAATGATATAAAAAGAGATAATATATCCATCTATGAATAAATGGAGGATTATGGCAAGTACGTAATTAATCAAATGGAGAAAATGGAGGTATAAATTAAGATGCATATTGATTACTTGGACTCATTAGAAAACCTCATGTCTCAAATGACATAATCTTGGTTTCAAAGGAAAATGTGGCCATAGAGAATATGATTATGGAGGCCAAACAATTCATTTTGGATTGGGATAATTTTGGTCAGACTATGATAAGCATGTACAAACATCATCTACCTAAAGAATGGGCATAAACTCTATGATATCCAATAGTTTAATATATTAATTATATATTTTTTATACTTAGGTGGATTAACGAGATTTTTTATACCTATCAACACTTAGAGTTTTATTGAGGATGATAAAATATATATAAAAGCTGGGAAAATGTTGGTAGGATTATCTATCAACTAAAGAACCAAATCATATGTACTAGAGAGTTGATTCCATTACCACAATAATGTAACACTCATCTCAGCTAATATAATAGAGGATTATATCGATTGGATATGTAGTAAGAAAGAAGGCTTTGTGAAGACAAAAAATGTCCTAACTAGAGAAAAGGCATATCTCACATATACATGACCATTGAGTTATGTTGTATTGGCTCAATATTTATACTACAACATTGTAATAGATAGATAGGGTTTTGAAGAGTAGAAGTGAATATAGATAAATTGTGTAAAGGTTATAGAGCACAATAACTTGTGTAATTTTGTTATAGAATAGAGAACATATGAATAATTATATTTAAAAATTATATATATATATATATATATATATATATATATATATATATATATATATATATATAAGAGAAGAGCTAGTGTAGGAAATACTATGTTTTATGTATTGTGTATGTATAAATATGAATATAGGCACTACTTTTTTAAGTGAATGCTAAGGAATCTAACTAATACTAACCCTTGTAATACATTAGACATACTAAAGTTAACCTATTTAACACAAAAGTATCTTCAACTAATATCTTTAGATTTTATGTCAATAATATTTATTATATTTTAAATATGACTCTATTTCCCAATGGATAAAGTACTCATCTATGAAGCCAAAAATTCTAATGTTCATACTCTATATTTTATAATCCAAGTCCCCAGTTAGAGATAATTTTTTCACTCAAATTTAAATGTGTGTGAAAATTTTGTCCCCCTTAATCAATATAATTGCAATCAATCAAAATTGGTTAAGTCAATTATCACGAATAAGTTTATTCAATGTAAGTGTGTTCAAACTTAAGTAAGTGATTTAAAAACAATATTCTAATTATTCAAAGGATTGATAAGTTGAGTAAAAATTAAAGGATTTTGGTATCTTGTTAGGTTTTTGAGTCCTACCTCATTGGTCATGGGTTTCCAAGGCATACACAACACCTATGCAAAACCTGAGAGTTTGATTACATACTTAAGATACCTAAATACTACCTAGCATATCTTAGAAGTTTGAGTCCTTCATTGCATCTCAATAGAACTCAAGAAATTCCAATCACCTATTATATTTTTGATCTTCTACTTTCACACTAATGGACCTCTAACACATGTATTGTATCTTGTAAAAACTTGAGATATATTTAATGTTTTAAAACCTTTAATATTGATGCACATAAATACTCACATGTGTAATTTTTTGGCCCTCCTACCATAACCATTTCCCTCATTCATTTCTTCCCACCTCACTCTCATTTGTACTTTTCAATCTCCATGTCTCAAACTCTAGCCATTTATTGACCCTTTTTGTTCCATTTTATCTTATATGTTATCTATTCAACTCTATTGCAACCACCTTCAGGAGGTTTTAGGGTTTTCTTTTAGTAGTTATCTGATATTTTATGCACTCTATCAAAATTTACACTATGTGATAGTTATCAATGGATATTTGAGCTTGAAAATATTTTCATCTATATTTAGAGATTATCATGCACCTTTGTAGTTTCAAAATACTTGTAAAATCCTTGGTAGATTCTAAGCTTTATCTAACACCTTATTAGGTTTCTGACTATATAATTTTCATTAATACTTAATATGTTTTAGGTTTTTTAGCCTTTCATGGAATATAACATAAGTTTAAGTATTGTAAGACATATTTTAGGTTTTTGAAGGTGTGATAAACACACCTCATATTTTTGATAGCTGCACATCATACCTGTGAGATCCACTTTGTACATAAAACCTCATCAAATTTTGAGAGTTGAAAAATAACCCTTGGAATTTTAACTATTGCATAACACTCCTAGGGTTTTAAAATTTATACCAAGAAGGTATTCAATCTACGCACTCTATTTTCAGAGACTTGCCTCACTAAAAAATCATATGTCAAAAACCCAGAAGAAGAAGGGTGTCACGAGGTACTAGTTTTAAGGGGTTGTTCTCCCTTCCTATTTGGTATTAAACATTTATAAAATCAAAGACACATATATAGGGAATTTTAATCTAACATAATTGTGGTAGAGAGTGAATTTTACTCTAAAGTAAGATTGGGTTAAGAGTATACACTACAATGGCTTTCCTCAATTTATAACCCTTCTAACATCGATTTAGTTCCCTAAACAAGTGCTCACTTTGGATACTCATTATGACAAAGAGAGAAGAGAAGTCAAATATTCTAAAGATGAATTTTATATTTGACTTAGTGTAGAAATTTTTAGTGCCCAAAAATACAATAAATTAATTGGGCCCTTATTAAGTGTAAATGACTATGTCCTTAGCCCAACTTCCATCTCCAAGTGTTCCTTTGAAAGGTCAAGTTCATGTAAAAATTTGATAAGTCCTAATCTAGTATTTTCTTGGTGAATGTGTCTTTCCCTTAAATGTTTTTGAGATTTTTACATGAACATAATATTGATGGAAATAGGTCTTTAAGATTTTTGTCTTGGACAAAATGTCCAAAGACTTATTTTTGTCAGACATTTTGTCCACTACAAAAAGTCCAAAGGAATTCAATGTCTTATTTTACATCGTGTAAAGTGTATCAAGAAATATCCAAAGGGTCATTTGTTTTAGACTTTTTTTCCATGGAAAAAATTTAGAAGGGCACTTACCCTTCGGGTATTTTTCCCACACAAAAATCTTGACAAAAATCCTTTGTTTCAGAAAAGGTGCAAAGTCTTATTTATTTTGGAATTTTTGTTTATGGAAAAAAGTTTGAAGGGAACTTACCCTTTAGGAATTTTTCCTACACAAAAATCCCAAAATAATTGTAAGGACTTATTCACTTTATCTAAAGTATATATAAAAATTCCAAAGGGTCATTTTGCCTTCGCAAAATTTCTGAAGGGGCATTTCCTTCAGGCATTTTACCCTTGTAAAATTTCTGAAGGATACTTGCAGAAGGGTCATTTTGCCTTTCCAAAATTTACAAAGGATCATTTCCTTTGGGAATCTTTCCCTTAAAAAATTCTTGAAGGGCACTTTTAAAAAGTATGAAGGATAAGTTTGGAGAGCGAAGGGTATTTTCAAAATGTCTAAAGGGCACTTTCAAGAAATCTAAAGGGCCATTATAAAAGGTTGAAAGCAAAATTTTGTAGGGAAGGTACCCTTGATTTTTTTTTAAAGGTATGTTTAAAGGGCCTAAAAGGTACTTTCAAAAAAAATTATATAGAGCAGAAGGCTGAATTATTTTGGGCATCTTGCTCATGCAAAAAGTCCAAAAGAATTGTAATTATTTAGGAAAAGTGCAAAGTTTAAAATCTTTGGGAAAATTTCAAAACTCAATTTCTATAGGGAAAGTGTTTTGGAAAAAATGTCTAAAATAATTGTCCTGATGAAGATAAATGATTGAAGAATCAATTCTTGTAGGAAAAGTGTGAAGTCAAAATCCTTCAAGGAAATTATCTCAAACATTTTATCTAAAACAATTATCTCGATAGAATGCCTAAAATAATTATTTTAGGATAATTATACTGAATAAAATCCCAAAGCAAAAGTGTTGAGGGTAAAGAAAATCCCAAAGTAGAAGTGTTGAGGATAAAGAAAATCCCAAAATGGAAGTGTTGAAGCAAATAAGAATGCCAAAGATAAAGTGCCCGCTGATCAAATTACCATGGAATAAAGTCCTCAATTTTTTTTTGAATTAAAAGTATGATGATCTCATGGACATATTTTTACATGCATGTAGACATCAACTTTAAGCCACATAAAGTAGCCATTGGGATTCAAAATTTCTAGGATGATCGCATGAGTGTCAATTTCAAACCACATGAAGTAGCCATTTATTTTAAAATGGAGGAAAATCTAATAGTACATATTTTCATGAAGCAAGATGATCTGATAGTACATGATCAAATTTGGATAATCAAAGGTACACAAGAATATTGCATAACTACCAAGTGGTGCATTCTTAGGGCCAAGAATAGGCAATATCCAATCATGCCCCACCCCTCGAATCATGATCTGATGGAGCACATTTGCTCATCCCATCTAGATCCAATGGTGTGAGGGCATAGTTGAAAGTTCAATACATGGTCATGGGCTAAATATCAAGCATAGTCCCAAAGATCAATGATACACATTCAAGTGTACACAATCTAATTTATGACACATATTGAGTTAAGAATTCTCAACAAATCATAGAATGAATGTAGGACTACCACTTGGTAAGAGTGTGTTAGGTCGATAGGATTGATAGAGTAGGATGTAGAAAGCCCATAGAGCTACCAAGTAGAACCATTTTGGTATAAGACTTATAAATAACCAATGGAATTTAATCCTTTTGATTAAGATCAATGGCATGTGTTTGATCAAACAAAGTAGATCTAATGGTGTGAGCCAAGATAGACATTTCAAAAGGCCCAAATTACATGATGAAATGATAAGTGTCTAGACTAGAGATGATTAATCAACTTAGTCACTCTTAGATCCCATAGATGCCTAGTTAGATCTGATATAACATGCCAAATTTTGGTATGTGGCAATCTTTGGTCTAAAAGTTAAACTTGATGACTCTTTCCTAGTTAGACAATGAGTTGAAGCACAAAATAAGGTCAATGAGTTGTTACAGAGTGAATATTTCTATCATGGACCATTTTTTATTTTATGTCACAATTAGATCATCCTTGAGGCATCATTGTAATGATAAGTTGTTCCATAAAATGCACAAAAAATAAAGGTAGTTGTCCAGGAGGTTCTATCTATGTAAGAAACTACTCATTGGCATCTCTAGGTAGTTTCACATAATAACAAAGTTTTTGCATCCTCTGCCATGCAGTTAACCTTTAAGGCAAGTGTAAAGGGGCATCTTTAGGTGATTTGACATGAGGACAAAGTCTATTTGGCTCTTCAAATGTTTTTCTCCTTCTAGTTGTATAAGCAAGTGGTCAAGAGCATCTCTAAGTGGTTTTGAGTCCTCATCATTCCTTGTAGAGGAATTTATAACAATGATTTATTAAAAATAGATGAAAATCTCAAGCATAGTAAAAGGAATTTTTCGATTGGGAGCATCTTGATGGTACTAGAAAATTTTGTTATGCAATTTTTGCAAATTTCAACCCATAGTCCCAAATTTGGGAAGGATTGAAAATGTATAAATAGGGGTTTTGTCCTTTGTTCTGAGGTTTTTCTTGGTTGTTGGTTGTTTCAGGTCATTATTTTAGGCATCCATTTTTTTCTAAATCTAGGTTCTACAGAATTCTTTTGGGATCAACTATTGTGTGTATATCTTGTCTCCCTTTCTAAGGTAGTTTCATCTATATAACCATTAGCAAGATTTGAGAGCATGTTTATGTCTCCCTTGTCAAAAGAGTAATCTCACCATGCTTGTCCCCATGGTAGGATTTTGAAGTGTTGATGTTTGTAATCTTTCTTTTCAAATCAAATGGAAATTATTTATGGTTCTTTATTATACCTTATTAATGAAATGAAATAATATGTTTTACAAGTTCTACTAATTGGATATTTGGATTTGTGTTCATTATTGGTTGTCATTCTGAGCATGCACTTAGGTTATAAATCCCTTTCTATATTTATATTTGGAAATGTGTTGTTGAATACCTTTTAAGGGCACCATGGTTCATGAATTTATCAAGATAAAGTATTTAAGATATTAGGTTCAATGTATGTTCTAGTCTCTCAAGAATCATATTGTATTTATCATTATCTTACATTTGAAGCTTTTTTTGCATCTTAGCTAAGGAATATCATCATGAAATACTACTAGATACCCTACTATTTGGAAAACACCAGCATGCCACCCTCCATTTTATAATCATCTAACTCATCTTACCTTATCCTACCCTATAAATAACACACCCTATTACATACTATAAGTATTACTTTCCTTGAAAATCAATACAATCTTGCATATTTGAAATGTGTTTGTAGTTTGTGCTTTAAATTCTAGTGTTATAGTTTTCCATTTTCCCCATATTGTTGAATATTTTATATAATGAATATTTTAACCATTCCCTCATAGACATTTAGTATATTGTGTATGGCATAGAGAATTTGTGCATTTTATGTGACAACCCTTCACAGGTGAAGTGTACAAACTTGGTTATGTTTTGGTCATATTTGTCCCTTGTGCTGAGAATCCCCATAGAGATTGAATTGTAAGATACCTCCATGTGAGAAAGCTACCCCATAGTTTTTCTCACCTTGGTTTAGGTAGTGCCAAAAGTATCAAAAAGCTAACCATACCCTTTTTTAGTGACCCTCAGTCATTATCTCAGTCTGGTCTATTTTTTGATGTCTAAACCTTCCCCAACTATAACGACATACTAACAGGTTTCTCATAATTGTTTATCATTTTATTAAAGTGTGGAAGGCCAGATTAGAGAGGTGTTATCACATGAAATGAACAAATTATCTATTTCATACACAAGATACCCCATAGGTTCTCTCACCTTGGTTCATGTAAAGCCAAAAGTAGCAGGGAGCTAACCATACCCTTGTTAGTGCCTCTTAATCATTTTTTTAGTCTGGTCCATTTTTTGATGTACAACCCTTCCCCAGATGTAATGACATACTAGTGTTTTTCTCATCATTATTTTTTATTTTCTTCAGGTGTGCAAGGAAAAATTAGAGAGGTGTATAATTGGGAACCAATAGAAACATTGAATATATGTTGAAAATTCTAGATCATGAGTCATTAGTTGAACTCACTCTTAAGACTACTCTAATTCTAGGATAATAATCAGATTTATTGATCTAAGATAAAAAATCTTGGATTGTGAAGCCAAGAAGTTCAATTTCAATGTTACCAAATGTCATTTCATGTTTTGAATTCAAAATGAAAATCAATAATATCATTACATTCTTGAATAGGATTATTAGAAATTTTACTGCTAGAGACTTATGGAAGTGGATGTATAGATATATCTAGATTATTTATGAAAATAAAAAATATATCAATTAGGATGAATTAATAAGTGACTCCTTTCATAAGAAAATGCTAGATGTACATATAACATATAAATTTTAAATTAACTCTTACCTAGTTTATGTAGTTGTTTGTAGAAGGATCTTCAATGGATTGAATACTATTAGCTAGCTAAATTCATAAAAAATCCATGATTTCTATCCTTAGCACATATTGGGGAATAATTAAAATCATTTGCTAATAATTAACAATGCCTTCCTAAAATATGTCATTCTTTGAATGAGATCCATATAATGTCAGCTATCAATTTTGGCCTCTTTATAAATTGTAAAGTGGGGAGCTTGGTTCATTAAATTATCTAGTTTTTACAACATCAGGGTATGTGGATTTGAAAATTCTATGTACATTATACCTAGATATGTTGATGATAAATGGGTGGTAATGGAGTTAGTGCATCAAATTATTAAGACTCATAAGTTATTGTCCAACAAACACAATATATGTATACATTTCCTAATCACAATTCAAATATACACTTTTCTCCTCTTATCAAATAAAAATGTATAGATGTGGAAATGATTAGAGTCACTCTTCATCTATTTCATAAAATGCTCTATTTTGATGTTAGGGGACTAATTGAAAATTCTCTCAGTTCTACATATCAACATGTTCCCTATTTTGAATAATTTTGGATGGACTCTAATGATGATATAAATGTTATATGATATTATTCTCATTTTAGCGTAGAACATATCATTGAATATAATATTGCATATGTTACTAAATAATTTTAAGATGATGATTATGTTATGGATCCCATTTATCATAAATAATATATTGAATCACGACCTCTACCTATAATTGATTGGATAAAACTTGAGTCAACATCTCTATAAGACATAACTCAAGCAATGCTAGACAAAACACTTTCTTGGATGAAAATCAAAGGGATTAATGTTGAAAATGTTGGTTTTAATCCACCATTAAGAAGTGTGGATATAAGTTCTAATCATACTCAAAAATAATAAAAATGAAAGTCAGTGACATATGCTTCTTCAAGCAAGGACGTCATTCAAACTGTGATTGAAGAACTGAAAGAAAAATATGATGTGGTTCCAAAAATAGGTCAACCTCAAAAGCTACCCAAGCTCAAAATAAAAAGGTTAGTTTAAGGAGAAAAAAGTAATATAGGATATAGTGCTATAATTTATTCAATTCTTAATTTTTTTCATTTTTAAATTCTAGTAATGAACACCACATAATAATTCATAGCTAAAAATACCCCCTTAATAAACCCTATATTTAATTCTCCCAAGTTATGTAATTAATTTACCCAGTTATCTCCCAAGATATATATCTCATTGAATCTTCCTTCACCTAAATATATGATTCCACCTTATCTTTCAACCCCTAAATATCAAATAGAATCACCTAGGTTAAATCAATGTAATGTTTTACCCCTATCTACTCAAACCTTGACAATTTTCCATGTCCTTTAGGTACTCAATCTCAAATAGAAAAAGAATGCACTCAATAAGAATCCAATACAGAGACTCTAAATTGGCTAAATGATGTAGTTAATAAAGAAAATTAAATAGTAAAACCTCAATAAATTGATTTTAGTGCACTCATCACTCCTGCTTATCATATG